>JBBBDQ010001568.1:977500-1517500 GCA_037127315.1 Ascarosepion bandense | reverse complement strand
ATTTTGAGTCTTATATCTTGGAACACTTGGTAGAGGAAAGTTTGTTTAAAATCATTCCTATCCCAACCAGCATACCCATTCCCCATCAGTACATAAGCCTCAAGAGTGGAATACTTGTATCTTTTTGTTTTACTAGGTCAGTATAACATTTTAAACCAGCTACTTCTAAAATCTAAAATGATGCCTAGTGTTAAACCACCTTCCCTCTTATGATAGTAAGAATAGTGAAAAGTCCAGTTAGCACTGACAGAAAGAGAAATAAAAGAACGAGTAGAACAGAGTAAAGAAGAGAATAATTGGAGATGTTTACACATTTAATATGTAATTACCTACAATCATGATAAAGTAGCTTTTTGTTTTTCTTCCAGTCAGTTTGAATTATTCATTTTCTGTAAAATCTTACCATGTCAGCTGCAATTTAAATAACTTACATGTTTCCATTCTGAAGAGCTCATTATTTTAAAATTTCAACTAAGCAATATACTAAATTCCATTAAGATGTTTTTTTTTTTTTTATTCAAGACGGAAAATGTCATCTGGTACTAACTCAGCATTTCAGATTTCCTTCTAGCAAGCATATAAGGAAATCATTTGGTATTGATTTTATTTTGGTCGCAATGGTTCCTTGTTGATACTAAAAAATACTATTACAAAATCAAAACCTGTTAATATAAAAGAATGTGGAATTATTGTAATAGTCAGCAAAGTGTAAGTTCAAGATTTTCAGTTTGTAAAAATGTTTTTTTTTCTCTTCATGTAAGAAGTGTTGATGATTTCACAAATTATGGAATCAGACACATGCCTTACAAATGAATGAAATAATGCATAAGTTCGACTGGTAAAATTAAACTCTTTTTTGCCAGTCTGAATTATAATTTTTGTTTTAGCAGCTGGAATCTTTCCTATTACTTTTGTACTTAAAAATCTTAACACAACCATCGAGTAGATAAGCTTAATTTATAGAGGATATCTTATTGTTTTACCATTGTGGGTTACCGGAATTTGGCCTTGTGGTAGATAGCCCACTATAAGTCATAAAAATGATTATAAAATCAAGAAAAGCAATTAGAATAGAAAATAACATTTATATATACACATATCAATTAATGTTTTTCAATTAAAGCAATACTTGAAATAAAGGTCCAATGGAGGTTAGAATGTTCATGGCAAATAATGAGCTGAAAGAGATAAAAGGCTTAGGAATGTGGGGAGTGGAGGTACGTGAGGAATGTCTTTGAAGTAGTTGCTCCTTAGGTCAGTAAGTACTTTTGAGACAGTGAAGAAGGAAAGAGGCAAGCATAGTAGCTGCTTAAGTCAAGGGGAGACACTGGTTACTCTCGCCTGTCTGTCTGCTGGGTGCTTGTCTGTAACTGTCTTTTATATCTGCTTTTTGGATCAAAAGCAGCTAATTTTGAATTTCACACTTGTATTTGATTCTGGGCTTTCCATTGGCTGATAAATAAAATTTGTGTAGGCTTGCAAAATGGAAATTTGATATTTGATTAATTTTTATTTTTCAACTGGAACATCTGCATGAACTCGGATGTGCAATGACGATTTTTGGTCATTTTCCTTCTGGTCGGTATAGAGCAAACATCTGGTCTCTCGCTTTTGCTCGGTCGCTATCACCACACATTAAAATAACAAAGACTATCTTTCTTAGTTATTCACATACAAAGGAATGGATATGTTTGGGTTGAAGAGGCCTAGATATTGTCCAAATTTCGCAATTGTGCACTTTCAACCATACTGTTGGTCATTTTCAAGATCCAGGTGGATGCGTTGTCTTTCCTGTATTCAAAGAAATTCTTTGCTGACTAAATATATTACTTTATAGAAAAAAAAACAAAATCACAAGCTCCAAGTTTTTTCACTGCAATTATGGTTAATACCTGCACAAATACAAAACAACTTTTATTCTATTAATCAAATTTCTTTTATTGCCAAGCGTTATTCTATAAACAATTTAATAACATCAAACATTCATAAACCACAGATTTCCTTTTTATGATGAAACTTCATAATATATACAATAAACCTAAACTATGAATGAAATGTAGAAGCATTATGACAGTACATATCTCCAACTGAACTTAATAAAGAGCATTGCTTGGGATATTAGCAGAGAGCATAACAGTCAACACTGAGTTTTTACAGTATTTGGACCTGAGGAAAAATGATATGTTTACATAAGAGAGGATTTTGAAAATGTCTAGAAGTACGGTTGAAAATGCTTGATCACAAGCATTGAGACAATAACACTTTCTTGTATGGGTACAAAAAAATAAAAATAAAAATCAATTCTTGTTTGTCATAGTTTATGAAAATATCAATGGATAGAATAAAAGTTAAAGTCTCTCACACTCATGGCCAGGTGAAATATCAACTTACTTATCCTCTCTCACACTTATATATATATATATATATATATATATATATATTTACTAGCAGTATAGCCCGGCATTGCTTGGGTGTAATGAAAGCTTTAAAAATAATCCATGGTCCTGGCACTCAGACTCAGCCAAAATAATATTTGTGTGAAGTTTGCTGAGACTTGGATAAAAATTGTGGATTTGTATAAAGGACATACAGTCAGATAAACAGACACACACACACACACACACACACACAAACATCTTGCCTTTTATATATATATATATATATATAGGAAAGAATATTAATTAAAAGTTTTGAATTTAAAAATGTACTTTATATATATATATATATATATATATATATAATCGATTTTTTTTGTCTGTGTGTATGTCCGTTACCTATAGACTCCAAAATGGCTGAACTGATTTTCTTGAAAATTTACAGTTATACTATAAGCGTCTGCAAGTATTCTTAGAACTGCAACCTTGAAACTTCTTAAGCATCTGCGAGTGTTCTTAGAAGTGCAACCTTGAAACTTCTGAATATTGTTTCTTATGTCTTTGTCTATGAGTGTATCAAATTTGATTAAAATCGGACCACTCATTCTATAACCCGATTTTTTTCGATTATCGATATTTATCAGGGGTACCTCGGCACAAAACCTAGCTAAGAAAATTTATAAATAAGTTTAGATTAGATTTAGATTGTGTGTGTTCGTATACATACTTAGGCATTAACATTTTTGAATGTCAAGCAATGGTTAGAAACACCAGCACCAAAAGCTTCATGATCAGTCTGACCCCAGATGGAAACTGATCTACTAACTTGAAAAATGATTCATTAAACTGAATAGGCAAACAATGTTCAATAAAATATTTAAATGTATGTATATGTGCACTCTGTAATAGTTGCTCCATTTGCAGATTTTTCTTTTGATTAAAGTTCAGGTTTATTTATCCTTGTGATAAGTTTGTATCATTTAAACTTAACAGAAGTGATTTAAAAAAAAAAATGACAGGTTTCTTAAAGTGAACTTTTATTCAAAATTGCACTCGTTTGCTTGAGGAGAGATGAAAAAAAAAACCCAGTCGTGGCGAAAATCCAAAATATCAACTGAGACTTGAAAATGCGGTGTTACAATGTTCTCAAAATAGAAAATTAATGTGTACTACATGCATTTGCGCGTGTGGCACAAGTTATTTTAAATTCTTCAATGTCAATTATTTCAAAAATCAAATTAAATGTTTTGAGTTGAAACAAAAACTAAAGATAGACTATTTTGGGACAGATGTTTAGTATTTATTAAGTGTTGCTAATATAATCATAAGAAAAATCAGCATATTAAACAGCAATTGCAAGACAAAAATAGGAAAAGTTATTTTTCAGTACTTTTATAGACAGTTTTAGCTTTGTTTCCACATTATCAGCCATCAGCTTGATTAATTTGTAAATATAAAATAACTGACCTGTATGGTCATTTTAAAATCTACATAAAATTTTAATAGTCATTTTTAAAGTCTGCTAATTGATTCCAATAATTCAATAAGTAAACCGTCTATAAATTTGAATCATATTTACAGATATCACCTGAGTTTTTGTTTTTCTATCATGGTACATATTTTATGAATTTTATTTTATTTTTTTTATTACACACTTGTAATTTTAGTGTGGTGAGTACACATGTCAGAGTTGAGAAAAGCTATAAAAATAAACAGTGTGTGTATATGTATCACACACACACACACACACATATGCAAAGACAAAGAATGCTGGGGATTTTTATTTATTTTTAATATATAATCTAGCCGATTAAACTTAGATTCTTTTTCTTTTTATGATAATAGAAGATTCACCAGGAATGGTGAAATGTAAGAGGCAGGTTGCAAACTTACTGTGGAAGGCATTTTCTAAACCTTTTCATCATAGTGAGTTGGTTTCTCCTTTGATTAGAGTATTGTTCTTATGTCAAGTTACAGTGGGCAACCAACACAGTTGATGTATTGTTTTGTAAAAGGTCCCTTTCCTGTGTTCATTTAATCTTTTATTTAGATTCCTTGAGGTTTTCTTGTGTATTTTTTGTGACAGTTATTACAAGGAATTGAGTGAACTGCTTCTTCAAGTTTTGGGTTATTGTTTTAATTAGTATTGACTAAATTTTATGTTAGTTTAGATAGATTCTTTCTAATTGGTAGGACAATATATCACATCTACAACTATTTCTTTTTTAATTCATTGGGTTTGTCAGGAGGGGCTGTTTTTCTATTTTTGAATATTTTATGAGCTTTTTGCACTGAATATAAAAGGCTACTGAAGAAGCTGGAAAGGTGTTTTCAATATAATTCTCCTTTTCATGTAAATAGTGAAGGCTGCAAATTCTGAGCGCTCTTAAAATCTGATGATTATACATTTGAAATACTTTATATATTATCAGTCATGATGGTAACTGTATGAAAACTGAAACTATATATCTACAATCTTAAATTATGAACACAGTAATAATGTTCCAATGAGGAAAACAATAATTTCTTTGCACATGAGAAAACAATAATTTCCAATATCTTAAACACCATAAGGCATTTGTAAATTTGTTAAGAAACAAATAAATTGTGTTGATGTTTATAAAAGAAAAGTTCATTTTATTGTTTGAGCAATTTTCTTACAAACTAGGATAGACAAATTTGGTTAAGTGAAAACAAATTGATGAAAATTCATATAAACATTTGCAAAGAAAATCATCCCCCCCCTGCCCCATTACTCAGATTAAGTGAAATTGTTGCTCATTATGAGCTATGCTTTGATCAATTAAACTAACATTTTAGGCAAAGTTCCCTTTGCTTTTATGAATCTAAATATATTTTATATATTTTAGATGCCTTTAAAACACTTATAAATTTAATTTCCTCATAGGAATGATTTGAAAATTTCTAACTCTGCCAAGACAGACAGCTTGTATTTGTGCTTTCCACAAACAAACCTGGAATATAATCTTTTGAATTTTATTATAGTCTCAAATTCTTCTAAATTTTATTAAAGTTGTAAGTAAGTAAATTAACTGAGGGACCTTATTTCAGGGAACCATTTCCCATGCTCTGCAAGATGCAAAATTAGAATGTGGCAGCATTTTTTTTTCATGTTATACAAGTAAATTCTTTTGAAGTTAACAAATGAAATCTGATTATATACACAATCAATCAAATGACCCCCACTCCCAAAAAATAAAAATTTACCAAAGAATCAATGAATTCTGATAATCAATGGAAAGATTTCAATTAGACAGAAAAATAACAGCAATGAAAATTTCAAGAAATTATTCAATTCAAAGTTTTTATTACTTGTAACAAAAATGAACATACATCACACAGAGAGAGAGACCCTTTAATGTGCTGTATTAGCTTTGAACAAAGTGTACCACCTGCCAGTTTCTATCAGTCTTGCAAATCTGAAAGGAGTAGAATCAGGGAGCACATATATCTGAAAGATACTCTAATAGCAAAATCTATCAATTAGGCAGTTCTTTTTTGTTTTTGTTTTTTTCAAAAAATATTGATTTAGATTTCCTTTAACAAGTTTGATTAAAGCTCATATGCCAAGTTTAAAACATAAATGGGTATTGAAAAAAAGATCAATGTTTTTTACCTGTTCTGTGAAATCAGTAAAACCTTTTTTTTTATATAACCCTTTTCCTACTCTGGCTCATTTCAATTGAATTATGAATAAACTGTTATATTTAAAAACAAAATGCTTATTTTTAATTTGGAAGAAACTGTGTCAACTTAGAATGAGAAATTCTGTAACTCATCAAATAAAGTGACAATGTGTTTAAGTGTGAATAATTCTCTACAATAGCAGATTAAATCTTCAGGAAATCTTCCAAAATAATAAAAATAGACTTACAAGAGCTTACTGTAAAAATAAGAACATGTTCCTTTTAATAAAATATAATGGACGGATTCTGTGGCTGGACGGATAAAAAAATATAAAGTAAACATAATGGTAAATGCAGGAGAATATGATGGGAAATTAGTTATTGCTTTTGAAGATTTTACTGATGAGGAAATCACGAGATGTGAACGATTTGTAATTATCGCACAAAGAGTAAAAGTAGGTTGAAAGTCTTTATTGGAGGTATTCTGTTTTAAGTTATTTATCTAAGTTTAATTCTTTGAATATGGAATCAAGCAAAAAAAAAAATCCTTCTTTATGTTGTAAAAAGCAATTTTTTTTAAGTTAACTGGAACATATTGCTTTAAAAATTTTTGAAGTTTTAATTTTTTTGTAAAATGGTATCAGCAATTATGAATGAATAAGATTGTGTCAACTTTGGCATTTTATGCTTAATATCATTTACTCCCAAGAAGTCATTAAATCATTGAAATAAAAATCATTAACTTGTGCCATTTCATCATTTCCATCTTAATTAGGTTTTGAATAGTTACGTTATCTCTTTTTATTGCAAATGTAATTCAAATGTTTTATTGACTGATGCAAAAGATCTCAATTATAACACAGTTATGTGTGATCAAAATCTTTATGTATATATGTGAGAGAATAGAATATCACACCAGACCAGTGCATGATTGACTTGTAGCAAACTTCTGCCTGCCAAATGTATTACATAAGCAACCACCTCAGAGGACAGTCTTCACAACATTATTAATGTCCACACTACATTTTATTTTAGTCTTAATCACCACATAATATCAAATAATGAGAGATTAAGAATTGCTATTCGTTAGTTTTCATGTATTATCAGAAATAAGCATGATCATTTCATTACATACGTAATATATATATATATTATTATAGCATCTGTTGGTCTCAGCAGACAATGGATTGACACCCAAAAAGTTATGTCCTCGCGAGGGCATGTCTCCTCTCTCAATGACACTGATAATTCAGAGTTTTTTTCCTTCGAGATCAACTGCTACAGTCTGTCCTGCTATTTATTCATAGATTGAGGAGGAGGAGGAGAAATGGATTCACACCTTTCCTAAGAGTATTAGTATGTAAGTGAATATAATGAATTGGGCTCTGATTCCTCCATGCTGTTTTTATTTATATATATATATATATATATATAAATTTACACTGTAATAGTAACTGACAAAACTAATGAAGGCTTTTTTTATGGCAGAAAAAATTGTTCCTCTCTCTCTCATATCTATATATATATATATATATATATATATATAAAGGCCACAGTTGCCAATGTTTCTAATGAATTCTGATAATTGAGCAACATTTTATTTTTAATGTAGCATCAAATAAGTTGTCAGTACTTTTTATCAGATGGAAATTAAGTTTTTTTCTAATCTTCATTTGAAAAGAGATTTCTTTTATACTTTAACAATCTTTTGCAGTGGAGATCCAATTGTTGGTCTTTCAACAAACAGTTCAATACTTAAAACCATTGAGACATTTTCATTGACTGCAAGTCACTAAATAGGAATAAAGACAATATAAATATTACTAATATTTATATTGTAAGGGTTTATAATAAAAATAGTTTACTGCAATACAAAAGTTGTCGTGTTTTGGGTACTACTTGTTAGTACCTCATCATGCAGTGAAATATTTTTCTATTAGGAACTAATGTATATACAAATTTAAAAATTTAGAAACATAGTTGTTACTATATCCAGTCAATTAAGGAGTGTGTGAAATTCATAGGGTTGTACTAGGTTAACTAACAGAAAGTAAGTCAATGATGGGTAGGAGAATGAGTTAAGAGGGTAGAGGTGGGGTGGGGGGAGAATTAAAATATCATGAATAGCTAGATTTTTTGGTGTCAGTTATGAAAAATTTGAGTGTATCCAGTTGTATTATGACATGTCAGGAACTGTATCAAATGTGCTTGTGGAACTGTTATGAATTTATTAATATTTTTATGTTTTTGTCACTTAAAGGGGTGCTGTTGTTATTAAGAATGGAAACTTATTGAAATATAATGTATGTCAAACATATGTAGACGACATAATAAGTAAACTGAAACAGTAATTATCAGAGGATGGGAGAATCAATATGACAATGCAAGGAGTAGGATTCTGATTGTTTGATCTAGTTATATTGTAGCAGAAAATAAATTAACAATACTTTAGGGTGTGTATATATATATATATATATATATATATAAGACAATGATTGGAGATGGAAGTTACTTCCTTATATTTGTTTAACAAGTTTAATTTAGGAAATTTAGTAATTTGAATTTTTTTCTGTAAACACAGAAAACGTGGCTTATATAAAGATTTAAGTGTTCTAGTATTTTTTAAATTTTAATAATAGCGGTTTTACTGACTTTGTTTAACTATCAATAATATGTGAAAAGTGATGTGCTATACCTAATTACTCAAAGATAAAATGTGCTGATACCAATGAGCTTTAAATGGATTCTTGGTGCTTGCAATGCAAAATTTGTAACTGTTGGATTTTCTATAGTAGAAACTGTTTCTACCATAGAATTGGTAGACTATAGAGTCAGTTAGACATCTCTTTAACCTAGTCCAACTCTTTGATTTCCACAACACCCCCATCTAATTGGCTGGATATGGTAACAACTGTGCTATTTTTAAATTTATATATATATATAACAGAAAAACATTTCACTGCCTGATGAGGTTCTAACAAGTAGTACTAAAACAAAATAGCTCTTGAGTTGCAGTAAACTAAGTTTTTATTATAAACACTAATAATACAAATATTGCTCTACTAAGTATCAACCACTCTTCAAAAAAGTAATTTACTATGAACAGTGAACTGCTAACGCATTTGTTTGTATTACTCTCTCTCTCTCTCTCTCTCTATATATATATATATATATATATATATATATATACATACATACAAACACACACATTTAATGCACAGGTCAAATATAATCTGATTTGTGAATAGGATTCATTAGTTTGAACAGAAATGTAATACTGGATAATATTAGCTAAGAAAAGATTGTGGATGTGGCCAATTATCCTTAACAAAAAAAAAAATTTTTTTAGAACTGATATTATGCAAAAAGCATTCAAGAAGCACAAATACATTTTTAGATTGAATAGAAAGAGTCTTTCCTTTACTTAATTCTCGATTATGGATTGACTGCACATTATAAAATGTGAAGACTACAATTTCATTTTTAAAGTGTAAATATTCAAATTATCTGCAAGATATTTTCCCCCTCTTTCCAAACACAATAACAACGAAAATCTGGACTAAATGGAAGAGGGAAGCAGAGATTGAAATTATAAAATCTTTACGAAAGTAGTACTTGAAGATCTTATCTGTACTAGTTTCTTGGTCGTTACTGAAGAACGACCTAAACGTTGAAGTTGATCAGTTCATAAATTCACTGTCTTTTTTTTGTCTTGGCAAAAGATAATATCTTTAAATATCTGGCAGAAAAAGTAGAAAACTGTTTCAATAAAATAAAGCAAAGCAGATTTCTTTGATAGGTTAGCTAAAAAGAAGAGGATTAGCCACAGTTAAAGTGGCCTTATTTTGGTCTAAATAATTGGCGTCACTCATTCAATACAAATAATCATCTGGTAGTTATGAAAATAATTGAATCTCATTGAAGTACTGAAGAAATCAGATTCCATAACAAATCATAGAAAATTGGAAAATATTTGGTGTTAATTTTACTATGTATTTTTTGAAGAAGAGATTTTGAGATTTCTTGCTATAAACTAGTTTCCAAGCACACATCTGTTAAGGAATGTAGCTAATTTCTATTATAGATACCTGCAAAGAGATAATTGTATTTGTTCAACAGAGCTTACCTGTGGCTTATACGGAACTATGCTGAGTAGACCTTAGTTATAGTTTCTGTGAAAGAGCAAATAATCTGGCATGATCAACAGCTAGTACACTCAATCCCTCAGTCACAATGACTTGTGCAAGCATCAATGTCTTCTGAAAAGTTCTGTCTATCCAATTTGACTAACAAGGTTTGGGTTAACCTATGGTATAATTTTCAAGCACTTTTCAACAGTGCCACCTGCTGAGATTTGTCTCAACAGGTCTAATAGCATCAACAAAACCTCAGGGTCAAAAGGCAAACATTCTAATCACTCTGTCATGCACCCATATTTCTAAAGAAATAATAGATTTTTTAATTATCAATGCAACATATTTAAACATTATTTTTAGTGGATAGCCGTATTTGTAAAGATGCTCTATCATAAATAGTATTTAATTTTAATGTGATAAAAATATGTTAGATTGATAAATAAAAAATCCATTATTTCTTTAGAAATGGCTTTGTTTACGAAACTGAGAAGTTATGAACTTTTGGGAATCTAAAGAAGAAGTCAGTCTTAACTTAACCCTCTAGGGCCATTCGTATCATATTTGATACAGTATGAAAACAAGCCTTGAAAGAAACATTTTCCTGAAAAATTTTTTAAGAGAAATATTTTATAAATTTCAAATGAAAGTAGTACTGACTGCTCAGTCAATGAATACCAAATGTTTCCTTATAGGGAAATACCAAATCAAATATGATATGAATGGCCCTAGAGGGTTAATCATGATGCTCCTTGTAGTTGAGTCAGTTAAAATATGTTGAAAGTTAATGACAATTTCTCCTGCAAACAGGGATGCGGGTTCAAATCCAGCAGAGAGCACATTTTTTCAGGTCAAAGGATAAAAAAAAATACTGTTTAAAAGAAATTTCTTACATCTTCCAATTATAATACGAAAGATTATCGGTGAGTACAAACAGATTTTATAAAAAATAAGCAGACACAGTTTGTAATTTATTTAATCTGACATGCCTAATAGAAAATATATATATATCTTGAGCACTTTGACATAGGGTAACAGTCAACAAGATGTCTCACTAGATCAGTTATGACTAGTATGTGTGTATAGTTTGCTATGATAAATGATTCCTACCTCAGGTTTAACATTAATCAATTTAGTCATAGCTTCATAAATGATTTAATACTTGTGAGATAAGAAAAATGAAAATTTACAAGTATATTTGAGCATGCAAACTTTCAATATCAGAAAAGTAATAAAAGTTTCACAAAAATGTTAATTTTCATTCTAATCTCTATAAAAAATCTAATTGCTGCATTTGCACTGTGCAACACAAAATTCTTTCCTAAAAAGCATAAAAGTTTGCTTTGTTTCAATAAAATATATATTTTTTGAAAAGAAATTATTCCTGGACTGTAGTTTGTCACTGCATTGAAAAAACCATAAGGCTCAGAAACCTGTTTAAATGAAAAGATTTTATGATGTTGAAAATAATCATTATTTAAAACTAGAGAGAGAGAGCATTTTCAGATAATTAAAACTAACAGGTTTGAAGGTACACATTTAAATCTGTCTTTTTCTTTCTAAATACCATTATAAGCAGTATTTGCGATTTAAGAGTGAAAGTAATTCTGCTTTTGATTTTGTCAAAGATGAAGAGATATTTGCAACTGTTAACGGCTGATTGGACGGATCTGAAAAAGAAAATTTTCACTGTTAAATAAATCATGGAAAAAGTGAAATTACATTAGACCAAATAGGATTCAACAAAGATTCAGAAGAAATCCGTAGACATTGTATGTCATTAAATAAGGGAGAAATAAAGAATATTTAGAAATGTATATTCTCAAATTATTGCAAGTTTTAAGTATGTGATTGATATTGCTTAACTTTGAAAATCAAACAGTTAAAATTTATGTCTATAATGAAAATTTCATCTGCGTCTATAAATACATCAGCTAGGTCATTTATATATGTGTACTCATTGTTCAAAGTTTCCTGCAAAGACTGACCTATGCAGCAGTTTTCTTATATTGTAATGGTGTCAGCAAAGCAGAGTCAAGTTATCTGCTGCATCTGTGTCAGCTATTTTTGTTTTTGTAGCTAGATATTTACAAGATTGCTGTCCTGAAAGCATGAATCCTAATTCACTGATTTTGTTATACTCAGAACATCTCTTGACATAGTCTAGAATGACAGCAAAAAAGAATCGGTGCAAGTGTGTCTTACAATGCAGGACACACCACCCTGGATGGCAAAGAAACCAGCGTTCCCACCAAAAGATCTAACTGTACATTTGATGTTTTTATGTAGCATCAATATAGCAGTAACTGTTTCATCAGTAATTCCATAGCTCAAGAGAATGTTGTTCATTTGGCCTTTGTGTACAAAATCTAAAAGTTTGGAGAAATCTACAAACAATAAGAATCATTGTAAGTTCTTTGCCCTGACACCATTGATGATGTACCTGTCAGTATTTGTCCAACTGTTGATCTTTTTTTCCTTAATCCATTCAAATGATTGAGAAGTAAGGAATTGTATGTTTTCTTGTGGCGGCATAGCCGAAGCTGTGGCCTGCTGTCCCTTTTGTCAGGATCGTCTTGATCTGAGAACAAGCTGTCAGCCCACACGCGTCGGTCGTTGATGGCACTGACACACCAATTGGTTTTTAACTTGACCTCTTCAACTGTAATCTCTCTTACCCACATTGTGATTTTTAATCTTAAGAGAGTTAAGCTGAATTATCACTGGGGTATCCCAACCAAGCTAAACCAAGTTGAATGCGTGCACACAATTTTTGAAATAAAATGGCACCAATTTTGGAAATAAAATGGACAACACCGGAATAAATCATAAGATGGTATTTATTTATATATATATATATATTGACTAATTTCTCTAAGAGTGGTCAGACTTGGTAATTAGATAACTGGTGAATTCAAGTAATGCTATGTGTACTTTGAAAATGGCACAAGAATCTCGTCAGAGTTTTTCTTCTTTGGCAAATAACCATTATCATCAGGTTGTCACAAGGATATTGTTGGAGTTTTTCTCTTTCAGTAGATAACCATTATCATCAGGTTGGCACAACAGCATATGGCAAAAAAAAAAATATCTTTCAACTTCTCAACGTGGCTTCTGCAACTGACTTCAACTCTGGGTGGCAACTGACTTTAGCCCCCGTGGGCACTTGTATTTAAGGGTATCCCTTTTTACTGGTGTGGTGAGGGTGCATAAGGGGTTTTATGCAAATAACCTAAAATTCAACCAGTCTTCTTTCTCTTCACTTCCAATTCTGTAAGATTCCCCTTCTTCTTGGGAGGAGCTGTTACACAACATCAATCTCTCTGATGTCTTACTTTTCTCTATTTCACATTTCCAATTCTGTAAGATTCCGTCTCTCTCTGATGTCTTACTTTCTTTGTTTTATCTCCCTCAGGGAGATTTAGAATGCTAATTTTCCCAGCTAATGACAACTGGTATTTAATTTCTCTCAACAAGACTATTTTAACCTCTGGCCTTTAATCCAGTCAGCAGTGTTTCACTGAATTTCACCTGTTCTTAATCACAGGGAAAAATGAATTGAAAAAAAAAAAAAATCCATCTCTTCTCCCTTCAGCTTGGACAGATTGGGTTCTATAGCCTTAGTTGGCAACCAGTCTACCACAGAAAGTGACGGCACCTGCTACAGAAAAATCTTTGCCCAGTCAGTCATGTCTCTTTCAAGACATGATTGCCAAAGCGTGTATCATGTATGACACTTAAATGACTGAAGCTAAAATTATCTGTCCATTTGATTGTAGACTACATTACAGAAATCTAAGAGAATGCCTTCCACACTTCAGTTAGAATATTGTCTAGGTTAGATACTTTTTTTCTGTTTTTGGTGTTTATCAAAACTTCATTTAACTCATTAAACTGTACAGTTTAATATTAAGTTTTCAACTTCAACTTATCCATAACTTGAAGCTTCTTACTATACACCTTAGAAGTTTCAGAATGTTGCATTACTGACATAGGGTAATACATAACCATACAAAATCATCATCTATTCAGTTGCTACCATACAGCTCATTCATCATTATCATTTGAACAGTAAACATCTACCTTGAGTGCCTCTCAAGTTTTGTACTGGATGAATTTTAAAATTATAGACACACATATAACTTTCTGATAAGCTGATTAATATCAAAATGAAGGCTGTATGTATGTGTATATATATATATATATACACACACACACACACAAATGAATAAGGAACAAAGAAAATATTAACAACTTTCAAAACATTAATTTGAAACAGTGCTCAAGATAGAAATAGATCTATGAATATTTATTATAAATTATACTTTAGAACATGTTCAAATTACAATCTACTACAAAGTGTACATTTTGTTTTGACATTGACAGGACAATGTCTCATCAGGTAGTAAACGCTATTTTTGAAAAGAGATGGAAAATCGTCCAGTCAATGTTGAAATAAAATGTACACTTTGTAGTAGATTGTAATTTGAACATGTTCTAAAGTATAATATATATATATATATATATATATATATATATATATATATATATATATATCATTCTACCAAACGCTCGTAGCCCAGAGGTAGAATCGCCGACTGACGCCAATTCGGTCGGGTTTCAATCCTGGGTTAAAAACCAATCGGAGTTTAACCATACTGATGAGCTGTGATACAGTGAAACAGATCTGTCTGCGGATGACTATATATATATATATATATATATATATATATATATATATATATACTCCAATTTCTGAGTGCTTCCAGTTTCCATAAGCCATTGTTAAAAAGAGGTAATATTTGTTTGGAATTTTATGCATTCTGTTTTAAATTAAATTTCACAATAACTTCCATAAATTAATATTATTATTGTATCCTAACTTGCCATTTATCTGGCAATAGCTCTATTAAACTTAGCCTTAATAAAATTAATTAAAAAAACCAAAACATGATATTTAAATTTGATATGTAATTACATAAAATAAATCTGAAACTTTCATAACTTCGAAAACTTTTTTAAGAAATTCATAGAACAGAGATAACCTGCTATGAATGAAAGATTGCAAAAGCTGAATGATATCAGGGGAAGGAACTGGAATTATTAAAACAAAACTTTGATTGGTTTTCATCCAAATTTACATTATTGAAAAACTGCTACTACAATTCATTTCAAATACACAATTTTATATATATATTTTTTTTAAAAAGAACTGATCATCTCATGAAATAGAGCTAAAATGTGTAAGTAAGAGTTATTGCTTTTATTTTAATGAAAATAAAATTTGTATACCTAGCAGTTTCTGGAAACTTGTCAAGATTATTAGTTTGACTGAATATATTGAAGGATAAACAGAAGAAATTTAAATAATCTTGAAAAAGAATTTTCCTGTTACTGAAAGCCATGGACAATAATTAAAAATAAAGCTTTTATTCTAACCTGGTAAAAATAAAAATCTTTGAGTTAACTTACATCTGATGGGTGATGGATATGTGTTGTTTAACGTTGACATGAATGCCGATTCTGAATGATCATAGGGAGCTGTAAAAGAAAAACAAATTATACTTTTCCATATTTATCCTATTTTTAAATTTCATCAGTCATAACAGTAAAAAGTGTCCTATCAGTATAAAAACATTGGGAAAGTTTTATTTTGTGGGTGACATAATAAAAATCACGAATGCATAAAATAAAATCTGCTGTTGATTCTTTTCAATTATTCCAAAAAGAAAAAAAATCATCATTATTCAAAGCAGCCACATAAATATGTCTGCCTTTAAATAGCTGCATCAGCATCATTTTAATTTTGTTAATAAGAGAGCAAGCAATATTTTTATTAAATGATACTTTTATTTTATTCATCTTTTATAGCAGAAATATGCCATTTGAAAACAGGAGCCAATTTTGAAACGACAATGTATTCTTTTTGATTTTCTAATATGTACAGTACTAGTTACTTAAAGAATTCCCTAAAGAAGTTTTACAGCATTAACTATCCAGAGTAGCTGCCATAAAACACTGACTTTTGGTTTCCATAATAGATGGGATGGTTTTTGAATGACGTCATACCTCTTGAGAAACATGAAAGTGTAAATAAAAAAATAAAAATAAATTAACTTAGAAATCTGAAAACTGCCCAATAAGTGAACAATTAAAGAAAATGATTTGCACTAATTTGAGTTCTAGTAGTCACTGAATAATGTTTTAGCAGTTTGCATACCTAACTTCTTAATTTAGCAGGGTCTTTTTTCTGTGATTAGGAACAGCTAATTTAAAATATTACATTTATGGTCTGTTCTTTGAATCGAAATTTACCAAGCAGCTTAACTCGATGTTGATTTTTGGGAAAAGCAAGAATTGAAGAATGAAACTTTCTTAATTCAAATTTCCTGTGTTAAACTGTGAGGTATGTTACAATTTATTTCTTAAATTTGTATTTTTCATTTTTTTTTTCCTCACTTTTTGGCGTTCATGCTTCATTTGGACTTTAACTAAGTTAAAACTTAGTTAACCCTCCACTTTTGGAAGTTTGTGTTTTTTTTTAATAGGAGTAGATAGGTCACACTATCGCCCAGTCAATACTCCTCCCATGTCTGTTGAACTGGAGTAGAGGCTTGCCCCTTGTTTCCTGTTTAGGATGTGGTTTTCGGCTTTCTCTTCTCTCTCTTCAGACCTTGGTATTGGTGCTTCCGTGAGTTTCCTGCTATCTGGCCGGTTGGTGGCAATGGCTCATCACTGTGAGGGTACCGGTTCCTGGTTGTTGCTTCCGACTGGTAGTTAGGAGCCCTAACTCTTGTGTAGTGTCAAGAGCAGCTGCTCTGATCAACAGTTGTATAATATCAGGGTTCTTGTAGTGCCATGTCGCACGTGGATAGGTGTCCCTGTAAGCGCTTTCGGTGGGCAACCCCGGAGGCCACACCTTGTTGCAGCCCTAGCCAGTTTCCCTCCCAGCACAGATCGTTGGATAATGACCGCCTGTATCCTCTACCCTAGGTCCCTTTCTACAAACAGAATCATGACTAAACAAATCAGAAATGACCCTAAACCAGTTAAATCCAAACCACCTAAACCCATTAACCTCTCCTTCACTAATATCCGAGGCATTCGTACTAACTTTCCTAGTGTAGAAGCGTTCCTGCATGAAAAGTCCCCTGACATTCCTTGCGCTCTGCGAAACTAACATCAACTATTTCTTCCTCTGACCTCTTCATCCCTGGTTATCTTCCCCTTTTAAGGAAGGATTCCACTGTCCACATGCATGGGCTGGGTGTTTATGTCAGCGAACACCTCCCCATAGCGAGGGTGACTTCACTCGAATCTACTGATCACCAATACATATGTCTCCGCCTGTCTCTTCTCAGTTCGGTTAGTTACCTATTCTTTTTTTACCGTTCTCCCTCCTCTCCTGACTGCTCCCTACTAGATAGCATTGCTGACGACATAGATAAGGCTATTTCCTATCACCCATTCGCTCACATATTTGTATTTGGAGACCTCAATGCCCATCACTCTGAGTGGCTTGAAAACGCCGTTACTGATGCAGCGGGCATTCACGCCATGAACTTTGCTATTTCCTAATCCCTTATGCAAGTGGTGGACTTCCCCACTTGCTTCCCAAGCACTCCCTCAGGTCATTCCTTACTGCTAGATATATGTTTCACCTCTGCGCCTGACGCCTGTCAAGTCTTACAGCTTTGCCCTCTCGGCAACTCCGACCACGCTGTAGTCTCTCTCAGTATTTCTTTCCAATCTCACTCCCCCAGGAGTCCCCTACCTATAGGACCTCCTACCTCTACCAAAAAGCTGACTGGGATGCCTTTCGCGATTTCCTCTGCAACGTCCCTTGGGGAAAAGTGTTCGACCTATCAGTTGATGACTGTGCCTCTGAGGTCTCGTCATGGGTGAAAGTTGGCATTGATGCCTTCATACCCACCAGGAAATATTGCTTAAAACCTCATTCCTCTCCATGGTTCTCTCCGGCCTGCTCAGCCGCCATTGCCCACAGGAACCATTACTTCCGTCTATTCCGGAGACAGTCAACTGATCACAATAGGCGCCTGTTCACATCTGCACGCAATGAGTGCAAGAGAACCCTAAATGACGCCAAACAGTTGTTTGCTGAAAGAATGCGATAGCACATAGCTGACCGCAAGTTCGGCTCCAAGGACTATTGGAGGATTTGTAAACAAGTGATCAACAATAGGAAATCCTCAATACCTCCTTTAATCCATGGATTTGAGGTTCTCACGTCATCTGTGGACAAAGCTGAGTGCTTTGCCCACAGATTCTCATCCAACTCCACATTCGACTCGTCCGGAGTACACCCACCCGACTTCCCTATTAGAACTGAGGCCAAACTGCACGATGTATATATTACCCCGACAGTAGTATCCAGAGTAATTTCAAAACTCGACCCCCATAAGGCATGTAGAGACGATGGAATCCCGGTGATAGTCTTTAAGAGGTGTGCTCCTGAACTTTCCCCTGTCCTCTCTAAACTATTTAACTACTGCCTTTCTGCTTCCTGCTTTCCTGCATGCTGGAAGTTCTCTTCAGTCGTTCCTGTATTTAAGAATTGTGGTGAACCCTCGGACCCCTCCAACTATCGCCCTATCAGTCTTCTACCGATATTCGGGAAAGTATTCGAGGCTATAATCAATGCCGAAATAGTTCATCATCTCACCGACAACAAACTGTTCTCCGACAGGCAATATGGATTCCGCTTTGCCAGGTCCACGGCCGACCTGCTAACAACCGTAATGGAGTACATGCTACAGGCCCTTGATGAGTCTGACGAGGCTTGCGCGGTTGCTCTGGACATCTCCAAGGCTTTCGACAGGGTTTGGCACTCTGGCCTCCTATGCAAACTACGCGGTTATGGTATTACCTGTCGCCTGCTTGATCTAATCCAATCTTTCTTAAATAATTGCAAAATGAAGGTCGTTCTGAATGGGCGTGCCTCTTCGTCCTACAGCACGAATGCTGGTGTCCCACAGGGCCTGACACTCTTCCTCTTCCTATTTTCATCAACGACCTCCCAGATGAGATCAAGTCCCAAGTAGGCATCTACGCAGATGACACTACAATATACTCCCGCACCAGTAAGAAACCTGTCGTGGTGGACAGACATAATCTCACTGCTGACCTTGAGCGGGATCTACACTCTGTAGTGAACTGGGGCAAGAAGTGGCTTGTCAACTTCAATTCATCTAAGACCAAGCTGTTGTCTGTCAACCATTACAGGTAACCTCTCCTGCCTCCCATAAGCATGGACCAAGCGAATCTCCCAGAGAGTAATACACTACGCATCCTCGGACTTACCCTTTCTTCAGACCTCATATGGAACCACTATATTAAATCCATAGCAAAATCTACTGCTAAGAAGGTTGGGTTACTATGTCGATCCAGGATGTTTTTTCCGCCTGAATCCATCCTGCATATATACAAGTCAACCATCTGTTCGTGCATGGAGTACTGCTGCCATTTATGGTCAGGTGCCCCTGCCGTTCTCCTCAGTATTCTTGACAGGCTCCAAAGGAGAGTCTGTAATGTGATAGGTACTGATCTGGCGGCTTGACTGCAGCCACTTCCCCATCGTCGAAATGTGGCCTCCCTTTGTCTATTCTATAAATACTTTCATGGCTTCTGCTCAGACAAACTTAAGTCACTGATGCCTCCTCAACAGGTGTTTACTCGTGCAACCAGACTGGCAACTGGGTCCCACCCATTCACAGTCAGGTTAGCCAAATGCAGACGACAATTCTACTCCTGCAACATCTCTCACACTTCCCGCCTGTGGAACTCACTCCCGTATTCTTGCTTTCCTGACGGCTACAACCTCCAGAAATTTAAATGCAAAATCAATACTCATCTACTAACCACTGGACTCTAGCTCTCTCCCCACCCCTGTATAACCTTCCCTTTCTCTCCACCTATGTATCTGTCATCGCACCTGCTTTCTCAGCTTTCTATTGTTCCTTTCTAACTAGTTTGTACTCCTCACTCTTTTCTGATTAATCTTTTTACATTTATGTAACCCCCTGCACATCAGTGGTGTTTCCGCCTTGCTCGGGGTGAAATGATTAAAAAAAAAAAAATTATTGTCTATTTAGGGAAATGCCAGATATATGACTATTTTTCAGGTAAAATAAATTTAACAGTTCATCTGAAGTTAAATCAGGATTGTTTACTTTTTACAAATTTTGCTGGTTTTGAAAAAAAAAACCAAGGTGATTACTGAGTAGTCAACAACTACATCTTGTGTAATCCCCATTTCTGGTGAGACCTGGGAGAAACTGAAAATTTCAGAAGGTATTCCAAAGAGGGACAGAGAACATTCTTCAAAACTTTAAAAGCATGTGGCCAAAGGAGAGTCTTGTTCCTTTATCCAATCTATGCACTGATCCAAGAATTTCACCCAATTCAGGGGCCATCAAAAATTCCTTCTTATATTCATCTCCATATTGATCTTTCAACTCCTTAACACCTCCTTTTCTCCTCCCCTCTTACATTGCTGGTACATTTTATGCAAGCAGTGTGTCAACCTGTGAATTTTCTGCATTATAACCGCAAGTTTAACAAAATACTCTGTAAATAACGAAATGAAAGTAGTAGGTATATTTTCTTGATAAACTGTAAACAACACAGGCATATTCAGCTTCTATTGGCAAAGCTTGAAATGAATGCACGTCACAGGTAAATTGAACCCAAAGAATTCTTTCTAAAATACATCAATACTCACGTGCTTCAAGGTGTCTTTTAATACTTCTATGCATTTCATTCTTCCAGTGAGCAAACATTTCACTATATTCTGTGTTTGTAGTTGAACTGCTAGAGACACCTTGAGGTTTGGGACCCAAATTCAAAGAACTGAAATTTGCTGCTGCAGCTGAATGGAGAAAACTACCATTGAAATCTTGTGAAGGCAGAGTAGTCCCAGGTTTCTCCCTAGAGAGAAGAAAAAAAATAAGGCTAGCAATTCTAAAAGCATTTAAACAACAAAAATGATAGCTTGTATTAAAAGCTGACAGTTATCTGTAAATTTTGTTTATAATATATTTGTGCTATAAAGCTCTTTCCTAAGAACTTAAAATAAAGAACTCTTGAATACATGACATCTATTCATTGTTTGTTGTGAAAAGTTAGGCTTCTATGCAGTGTTGAATTACTGCATAGAAGTTCAAGATTTGATTAAATACAAATTACCAAAAAGTTTAGAGAAGGAGAATTCAAATCAGAAGGTTGTTGAAATGTAACTTATCATCCTCAGAAAAAATGAAAACCTAAAATGCATCAGATTGGGAAACATAATTAAAAAACCAAAACCAAAACCAAAAACAACAACACACCCTGACAATCATTAATTAAAGTTCTTTATTGGCCACAGCATTCAAACTATGTAACATCGCAATTACATCATAAAGCATTTGAACTACCAATATAAAAAGCTTGAAAACTTCTCAACATTGCAATATGTTATGAAGCATGAAAATAGCAAAAATATTACTTGGGATTTTCTTATTTCTAATCAGCAAGAAAATATGACCAGTTATATATGCAGTTGTGAGTTTATAGCTTAAAAATCCAGGCGAAGAAGTTAGGTTCTGGTAGGTCAATAATACAAATCACAAATTAGTTTTCCTATACTATCAAAAAATGATGGCAATATTTAAATAATCTTGTAACTGCATTGGTTATATTTTCTGCATGAGTAATCTAGGATTTTTGCCTTTACAATAAATTCTGTCGCATGTCAGAAAGTCAAACAAACAGTTCGTTATTATAACAAAGCAGGCTCATTTATTATTATTAATACTTCTTAATATTATAATGGAAGTCTGCAAGTTATACAAGTGTGTGTGTGTGTGTGTAGGGAGGGGTACGGGCTTGACTCACTTCCTCAAAATCTGACCAAATGATGAGACATTAGAATTTTGAGATTAATTCCTTTCTTAGTCAGACCAAGAACTTGTCATCACTGTGTTATAAAGAAATATTGCATCACATAATAGATAAATAATCTAAGTTGATTTCAAATAAAAACTGAGAGAGACCATCCAATCAAATTCAACTAAAAAGAAATTTAAGGAGGAAAGCAGTATATATTTCCCTAATTTCAAATCATTTTCCCTTCAAGATGAGTAATTTTTTATATACATATATATAAATATGTGGGGAGAGAGAGAGAGAGAGAGAGAGAGAGAGATAGAAGAGTTTGGTACTATTTTGTATATCTAGTTAATACCAAAAGGAAATCAGGTTTTTATTTCCTGACTTTCCTTGGTTAATCAGCAAATCAATATCTGGGTTCAAGCAATTAGGCACCATTGTTATTTGGATAGGAAAAACATTGTCTATTTGAATTAGGAGAAGGTACTTGTCAAAACATTTTGCAAATTCTCATCATTCTAAAACTAATTACATTATTATTCACAAATTTACAATAATCAAATGATAAAGATGCTTGAAATAGTAGGCAATATTTTTTGTTTAGATGCACTTTTAGCCAGGAACAAAGAGTTCAACTTTTATTTAGTAAATCTCCAATCATTTTGTGGTTCTATAAATGAATGAATTTAGCATGTATCTGACAGCCTCAACTATACAAGCCATGATAGGGAACAAGACTTTTCATGCCTCATATTTATTTATAGTCTAATCTTTGTGACTTCATGATGATAGAAAAGTTGTTTCTTTCACAAAGAATATGTGTTTACTTTTACATTCCTTAAAGAGTATTTTTCCCCTACTTTCTATAACAGATTGACCAACCAAAGAAGTTGTGCATTATAATATATATCTAGAGCATATTTGACAGCTAAGCAATGACCAAACAGTTTCTTTGGGAAGTTTGCTTTGGCAACGTCTGAGGGAGGGTTGCTGAAAGTGCTGAAAGTTCTTGACCCACACCTAAAAATTGCCCATTTGTTTAGATTTTGCGAAAAGGGTTGGACACAAATCTTTTCAGTACCCTTTCAAGTTAACAATTTATATTGTTTACCTTTATTTTTTACGAGTCACCTAAAACCTTGTGATAAGCTTAACTTAATAAATACAGAGACAAATATTTGACCAGTCAATGTCCAAATCTAGAGAAGATGAAGGCAACCAACTGACATACATTAGAGACGAAAATTTCAGCAAAATGAAAGCTCCAAGAATTGATCCAAACTTTAAATCATGAAATAAATGGTAAGTACTGAATTATTATTCCAGTGATAAGTGATTGTAAGTGATTGTGTATGTGTGTTATATGCACATACATGAGAGGATGCTGAAGTTTTGAATTTTTTTAACATAAATGGTTTACAGGAGTGAAGATAATTGAATGGCCATCATCAAGTTCAAATATGAATCCATTAGAAAATCTGTAGTCAATTGTGAAGATGAAATTATATGAAGGTAGCAAACAATATGACAGCAAGCCTATGGGAAGCAATTAAAACCACTATGTTGGAAATTGAACCTGCTAAAGTAAAAACATTTAATAAAATCAATGGATTGATGGCTGTCATTGAGAAAAGGGTCACTATAATAAGGTGTAAATGCTTCAAAGACTTATCAAATATATTTGTTATTTGGTTTATTACAGGTGTTGATCAATTATTGATGATTTTATTATCTAGTTATTGAAATGAAAAGTGATTTTCTGGTTTTGTTTAATAGCTTCAGACCGCAGGTTTTATAATCATCCAATAAAACGTGTTGAAACTACATAAAAATTTAACTCAAGCTTTGTTTTGGGTTCCAAATTAATAATTTAAAATTTGACAAAAAATTGCTCAGTGAAAATTAGAGTTATTGAGGTTTATGTGATTTGCATCATTTTAGATGAACTGTGTGTGTGTGTGTGTGTGTGTGTGTGAAAGAATAAAATAAAAGAACAAAGTAGGAAACGTATCTTAATCTAACATGTCTCTCTTTTCAGAGATTGAGAGAAAAATGAAAAAGTACAGAGAGACAATATGTTGTGATTTGATGTTAATTCTTATGGGTCAGATATGTCTCACATGTATTAAAGCAAGAGATAATTATTTTTAAATGTATGTGCATAAAATATTTTATGGATAGTAAAGTGTATAATGGTGTATGTGTGTGCTTGTGGATAGTGAAGAAGTTTGAATGTTTTCTCAATATATATCTCTTCAGATAGATATTCAGGGCTACATATTCTAAGAGCTTTAAGGTAAAATCCTATGATTAGTCCAGATTTTATTCTCTAGTTGTGGGGAGAATAGAAATTGATTAAGTTGTTTTTGTTTTTGGTAAACTTTAAAATCTAATTTATCATTGTTACATATTAATAAGATGCTGAGGAAAGGTAGAGAATGGCTTGTTTTAAATTTGTATATGAATTCAATGGCGGGTTCAACCTTATTGAATTTCCTTATGTTTAATAAGTTAGTATCATGTGAGTAAAATAAGTGAACGTCATCTATGTATCTTAGGTAAGTAGAACTATTAGGTATGATATATTTGAATAGGCTGGATTCTAAGAATTCCAGAAATAGGCAAACACCACTGATAGGTAACCCCCAAGGGTAAGCAAAATTTTTGTTTGTAGAAAATGTTATGGAAAGAGAAGAAACAGTGCAAATTAATTACAAATTTATTTATCCAAGCACTTTTGGCTATACTTTTAGCCATTATCAAGGATTAATTTAAATACACATGAAGACTTACCAAACTCCATCTGAAACATACTTGTTGATAATACAAATATAATAGCATCATCCACATCTAAAAAAAAAGGCTAAAAATAATGGAAGCATTATTAATAGATAGGAAAAAGCCAACACTCAACAATATCATTTATTACCAATGTGTTGACTGTATTTGAAAAATAAAACATTCCTGTAACTGTATATGATGATCTGCCGTATCTTCACAGATGATGGCCACCTAATCTCGTTCACTCCTCAGTTCATATTATTCTTGTGCATGACCCCGAAGGTGACCTGCCAGACCGACTGTGAATTTGCATGATTTGTCACACGAGTGACAGATGAACAATGTGTTTGCCACAACCTTGATGAATTCACACCTCTGTATCTGATTCCTGTGCATCATCATGTGTTTTTTCAGTCTGGATCTGGTTTTGCATATCTTATCATACAGTGTGCAGGTTGTGATACTGTGTCTAAGAAATGTCAAAGGTGGTTTTTTTCTTTATATTACCTCACATGATTCACCCAACCAGCCTTTGAAAGAAGGATGTGCTGAGAGAAATCACATGTCCAGCTCTTAATACCTTAGTTGAGCTCATCCATTCGAAGTCACAGCTTCAGCTACGTGTGTTCCAGAGGACATTCTTCGAAGAGTTGACAACCATCTCTTATTTGCTCTTTCCATCCAGTTCTATCTAGGGCCAGATCCTCCCTATTGTTGATGTTAAACTCTAGCTATTTTAGGTTGTTCTTGATACAGTCTTTGTATCTTTTCCTTGGCGTGTGCTGAGGACGCTTACCAATATTCAGCTCACCATAAAACAATTGTCTCAGGAGTCTAATTTCCTTCACTTGAATTATGTATCCTGTTCATCGCATTTGGAAAGATATTACAAGAGCCTCTATGCTTTGGCAGTTGGCTCTGAGTAGGACATTAGTGTCAGGAGTTCTGCTTTCCCATTTGACATTCAATATGCATCTCAGGCATTCCTATTGGAAACGCTCAAGTATTTTTATATGTTTGCTGAGTAGTGTCCAGATTTCGGAGGTATATAGAAGAGCTGTTAGAACGCAAGCTCTATATACACGCACCTTAGTATGGTTGGTAATGTCATGAGCTGCCCATACTCTCCTTTCCAGCTTTCCGAAAGCCACAGAGACCTTCTGGATTCATAGATATTTTGGCATTGAGTGAGCCATCTTTTGTAAATGTTCTGCCAAAGTACACAAACTTCTCAACTACCCCTAATCTTGTTCCATGAACAAATATGTTGGGCTCAATATATGGCTCTCTTAGGGGCAGGAGTAAACATTGCCTTGGTTTTTTTAGGCTTACTGTGAGAGACCAAATGCTGTGCATGAGGATAAGAAACAGTCCATAATATGCTGTATTCCAGCTTCTGTAGGAGCTAAGAAATCAGCGTCGTCTGCATAAAGTAGCTCTCTAATCAAAGTTTGGAAAGTTTTTGACTTGGCACTAAACCTTCTCAGATTGAAAACCCTTCCAGTGATTTTGAAGTGCAAGTGGATGCCTTTGTCACAATCTTGGAAAGTATGCGGAAGTAGAGAAGCAAAAGAGAAAGAGAAAAGCCTGGAGGCAGGGATATCACCCTGCTTTACACCAGTGTCAATAGGGCTTTTCCTTGAGAGTTGTCCATTGAAAGTAACCCGGGCTTTCATATTCCTGTGCAGATGCTTGACCATTTCCACAAACCTTGGTGGAGATCCTGCCTTTTTGAATACTATCTAGAGAGAGAGACCCCCCTCTCCATTGACTGCATCAAAAGCTTTTGTCAAATCAACAAATACCTGATAGAGGGGTATGTTCTGCTCAATACATCTCTCTTGAATCTGTCATGCAAAGAAGATCATGTCAACTGTCCCTCTTCCACCCCTGAAACCACTCTGTGATTCTGAGATAGCTACAGGATATATATTCTTCCAGCCTGTTAAGTAATATTTATAATAAGTAATAGTAATATTCTTGTAATTCTACATGCATAAAACAATCTATGTATTCAGTTAAAAGTAAAATAAATTTCATCTTTGATAATAGCTAAAAGTATAGCCAAAAGAACTTGGATAATTTTTATATAATCTATGTTCTGAAAAGGGAAAAATTACATAAAAAAAACTTTCAAATGACAGTTAAGGTGTTGTGGTTAATGAAACTTCCATGTGTGTGTGTGTGTGTGAGAGAGAGAGAGAGATTTTTTAATTATTTGTTCAACTAAAAATATTGCCTGAAATACAAACTTTTTGACCATTATCATTTAAAGAAACAAAAGAAATTTTAGTTTAGTCTGAAACATTTAGTTTCATAATTTGTTGCATGTAATTGTTTGAAATGCCCCAAAAGTTAACTGCAAGAATAAAAGTGTGCATTATGCTGTAGATACTGACCAGATAGGTTCCATATAAAATTTATCCTTTTTTTTTTGATTAAGCTTCTTGTATTATTTACTGACTGGTTTATTATATACATTCCATTTATTATTGCAATTTGAAAGAAAAGTGATTGAAATAGCTACCATTCAAATTTTGGTGTAATCATTTACATTAAGAACTTTTTTCAAATAATGCAAATGTAACTAAAAAATGAAAAAAAAAAAAGGAAAAAAAAAAAGGAAAAAAAAAAAAGAGAAAAAGATTATATTTTCTGATTTTTTTATCAGAGAATAATCTCCAAAGTTATGAAAAAAAGAATCCTCATTAATCAAAATAAATCCTCATTAATCAAAATAAAATAAAGTTTAGTGAAAAAATAGCAATTCGTCTAGCATATACACAAATGCAACATTTTTTTCTTCTCGTTACTTGATAATTTATTAATTTGGGTTAAATCTTTTTGTTACTACAACTGAGCTTTCAGCTACTTTGCAAATTGCTTTCATGCATTATAAGAATTTTAGATAACAAAAAACTTATTTCTGACTTTAAAAATCTTTTTTATCAGATAAATTTTATTTTAAACCTAATTGGAATTAATTTTTTTATGAATGAGTACAGATATTTAACTCTTTCCAAACAGACCAAATATATCTGATCAACTAAACACAATGTGGATATTTCATTGCATTTAGTTTCTATGGAAACAATCAAAACCAGATAACGGGGAAAAATGTTTCTATCCTGTTGCCTAGGCAGAATCCTACCATAGGGTATACAAAAAATCACTTGTGTCAATAATTCACAAATTGAATTCAGTTTACCTTAAAACTGATAAAATGTAGAAATAAATTTAGTCTGTAAAGATGTGGCAAATGCACATCAGTACAGACACGAAAGAAGCTCCAGATCACATGGGGACATGTTTGTCAAATCCTGTTACATCTGGTTTTACATCGTTAACAGCAGGACAGATTGTCGTGTTCAGATATGGACCTCCCAGCAACTTGTCTAAATTCGGGTTTCTGTCAGTGTCTTCTGTCAATAAAAGTTGCAGGAAAACCAGCAGTCAGTAGTGAGGCAAGATTCAATATCTTGTGAAGTTGGTCCCCATGGGCATTTTGTTTTTAAAGTTGCTGTGCCTTCTGAGGCAATGTTATTTTGTTACGTCTCATTTCATTTTCTTTCTCTGCTTATTACCCCCTCACCACACCAGCTGGGAGAGCTATCATTTAGGTGTTTCCTACCAAACTCAATACACCTTTGCTGTAGTTTACAACAAAAGGTTTCATAAAGTGACAATTCCATATTGTTAATAAGATAGATTTTCCTATTAAATAGTATCAAAATAAAAAAAATGTATAAATAACTCTTATATCATAGCAATTGGAATTCAGCAATAAAATATAAAAATAATGACCATATATAGGTAATGGCATTAAGAGTACAAATATAGTACTTCTGTTCAAGGAATGCTAAGTAACTTAATATGACATTCAATTTACAAAAAAAGTTGGAAAATAAAGCCTTAATTTGGTGCAAATATTATGCAAGTGAAATCTGGTTCAAGTATTGTGAATTCAGTTATATTTGAAAAATAGAAGCATATACATGACCATAAAAAAAATAATGAAAAATTAACAACCTTTGATTTTCTGAGACATTATTCCAAATTTGTCTTCAAGTAATAGTTTTTTTTATTGAAGATTATATGGACCTGATTTTAAAATTCTCATACAAATTTTGTGCACCTGTAAATTTTAATGATCTTCAGCAGAATTCCATGTTGACTTTGATAACGTCAAGATGGTCAAAAACGAAAACAAATTTAAACAGGTGATTCTTTTATTTTGTTCAGGTGTAACTAAAAAGTAATAAACAATCATCTTCAATGATTCAGGTGTGAAATATAAAAATGAAAAGAAGGGAAAGAAAGATTTACTTGACTAAATGCCTTAGTATATTAAAATTCAAAATTGGAAAATGGTTGGCAATAAAAACTTAATGCACACATGTAAAAAAAAACTTAATGCACACATGTAAAAAAAAAAAAAAGACAAAAAAAGTTTTTTTTTTCTAACTAAAACATAAATTTTATATATATATATATATATATATATATATATATATATTGCTTAATACTTAGTTTTTGGTCATATTACGGTTAGACCAGTACACATTTGTATTAAAAAGTGTTCGATACAATTATATTGTAGAACTTTTGAATATTTTCCATTTTTAAATAAGTTATTTTGCTACCCAGGTTTCTACCATGACTGGTATCTTCAGGCAATTTAAGAACGCTCTTGTAATGGTGTTTTATTTGAACGTTCACGTGGAAGGGAATTTTTGAATGCACAATTTTTAAATCAAAACGGATTATGGCATTTTTTATCCATGGTTGTATGAACCTAAGAGGTATTTTTTAGTGTGGATGCATTTCATCATAATTTCCATTCTTTCATTTAACAGTTCATCTTTATTTGGGAATATCATAATTTCTAATTTTTCTTTTTGGCACAGTCTACATATTTTTCCACCATTGTAAGGCTTGGCTGTTTTTATAATGTTCCACGTTATGTCTGGGTCTGTTCCATATTTTGATTTCAATTTCCACATGTGGCTAGCCAATTTTGTATTGTTTTTTAATTTTTCTACTTTAAATGTAGACCTGTGATTAAAACACCTGGTCTTAGGTGTCTTGGTTGTTTTGGCCATTTGAGTCATGTATCTCTGCCTTGTAAATTATTTCTTTTGTGTTGCAGAGACCTTGAAGTGGACATTTATTTTTGTCCTTGCAGTTGTTAGTGGTTTTGTTTTGTATGATGCTATTTAAGTTTCTGGCATTTTGTTTTTTTATGAAACTATCTAAATTATTAGTGCAACTATAATTTAGTTTGATTGTGTTTCTGTTGAAAATTTTGTTTAGTTCTGATTCTTTTGGAAAGTGTCTATCTATTAGTTTAAAAAAATATTTGTCCTATTTTGGTTTTTTACTTCTAAATTAAATGGTGGGTTGAACCAGATAATGTTTCGTTTTCTATTCTGGTTTTTGATTTGTCTGTTTGGTTGAGAATTATATTGTAAAATGTTTTTATGGCCAGAATTTCTAGGTGCATTCTCATAGGTATTTTTTCTTTTCATTAAAAATTGATTTGTTTGACAAATTGTTAAATAGTCTGTGTTCTATTCTTTTGTAAATGTGTTTAATTATACTATTTGGATGATTGGACTTTGTATTTATATATGATAATTTAGTGTTTATTTTCAAGTATGGCGAGACATTTCCAGTTTGTAAATTAAGTTCTACATCTAAATATTGTACCACTTTATTATTTGTGTCCAATATAATATCAAAATCTAGTTCTTTGAACAATGTGAAAACCTCTTTCCTTATTTTATCATTTTCTTTAAGACCAGATGGTTTAAAATCAGTTGTTAAAAATCACCTGAAGACACCACTCATGGTAGAAACCTGGGTAGCAAAATAACTTGTTTAAAAATGGAATATATATATATATATATATATATATATATATATATATATATCGTTGGAACAACCCTATTTCCTTTTCTAATATATATATATATATATATAAAGTTTTATCTGATAACTTATGAAGACAAAAGTAAATTATTGAAGAGATAAAAAACAATTTCAATTGTTAGTATATGTGTGTATGCAATTTTTGTATATCAAAGAATATATTTTTCAAGACAAAACAGAAAACTTCATTCTATGCAGATAAAAGTGAAACAGGTATATTCAATTCCATTAGATAACAGAAGGGATACAAGTCATTAACAAATATATTTGATTTCAGCATCAAACTGTAAAAAATAAAAGACAAAGCATTTCAGTAATCAAAGAACACAAGAATTTTTAAAGATTAATTTGAGCTGTTTTTACCCTTCAGGAATTGATGCCTTTGAGGATAATTAAATTGATTTACTTTTAGAATTTTTAAAGATTTGTGGCTATATTGTTTGATACGTTTTTGCAAAATTGTTTTAGTCTAATGAAAGTTTGTGAATAAATGGGACTTATGGATGTGAGCACTTATTGTAAAAGAAAAGAAAAAAAAACAAGCAAACAAAAGGGAGGTAACTACTTTTTAAATTCTGATACATATATATTAAAATATGTGCATATTCATTGATTAACCAAAACTGGGATCAATTTCTGAAATTAAATATTTCTATTTATTCATGTGTTTACGGTTCAATTTATTTTTTTTAATTATTTTTCTTTATTTATAAACTGAGTTGTGTGTGTGTTTATAAGGCCATGCCAGAGAAAAGCTTGTTGCAAAACCTTTCCTAGTATAAAGATAGAGAAAGAAAACTATATTTATTAAAATCACAAGTAAATCTATAAAAGGTAAATTTCTCTGAAGCAAAGTTCAAAACCTTTTGTCTACTATAATAGATACTCTTTATTATTATATTTTTGTTTATAACAGATTGGGATTATAATGAAACTCATTTACAAGCATAACCTGTACAAAGATAAGAAAAAGCTAAACTTTAGTTAAGATTACTAAGTGTTCAGTGTAACAAATGACCAAAATTTTCAAGGTTCTAACCAAAGTGACAGGAAAAAAAGTTTTTTTATTATTGTATACAAAATAAAATTACTTTTATTTCAGTTAGTGAATGAATATGTAAAATTGTTAATGTAGCTAAATATTAGAAATGATTTAGTCGTAACATTTTTTGCTAGGTACTTATTTTTTATCATCTTCGTTCCTTTCGTTATTGTTACCAATTTGGTCAGAGTCTAAAAAGAAGCTGTTTGTCAGAGAATCAATATTCAGTTTATTTGAATTTGTTCCTTGCCTACAGAAAATAAAAACCACAAACGATTACTGTCTCTCAACTTATTTAAGAAACAAGTTTTCAATGAATGTGCCATTTCTTGCATTTTTAATATAGAATGAAAACAGTTTAAAATCAAGATTATACAATTTAAAGAATTAATTATAAAACTGAATTTAATAAAACAAATATGCATTCTGCAAAGATTCTATGAAAAAGACACACAACTTTCATGGAATTTCACAGAAGAATAATCTGATTCAAAACTTATAATATTGATGTATAATTTTACTTTATCTACCAGAATAAATCAAGAAAAATTATCCACCTTAAAGTGTGAATTAATATACAAGTTTTTCTTTGAAAAGCATTGCACAAAGTTTTCAGGTTAAACTTACTTGTTATAAAGAAAAGAGATTGAGGAACCAATAAAAATAATGTGACATTAATTGCAAGCAAACTTATATTTAATATAGTTTATATTTAAAAAAATTAATGTGAGTGTTAATCATTTATCTTTAAACATTATAAGAGAAGCCAAAAATTGCATCGAAAATAAATATGAACACAAATTTTTCATCCAATTTACAAAATGTTTATTTTTTAATAATTTGCAAAAATATGTGCTTTTGAGAAAATACTAACATATGTTGACCAGACAAGAAAAAGAATGAAATTTGTGTTTATTAACATTTTGCTTTCAGTTCAGTTATGACAAGATTTTGATATATGATTACAAATATAATAAATGAAATATTTAACAGTGGTGAGATACTGGAAGATCTAAGCAGTTCTATTGTCATAGCACTGTTTAAGAAGACAGGTGAAAATGAATGTGAACTTCATTGAATAAACAGCCTAATGAACCATATAACAAAACTTATCATCCAAATTCTAATAGTGTGCCCAACAGAATCAGATCAGAAATAGGATAATAACAGTGCATATTTGTTAAAGACATTGGAACAAGGAATGTGATAGTTAGCTCAGAATCATGTCAGAAAGAGCAATACAAATGCAGAAGGATGTATACCTGTGTTTTAGAGATTATGCAAAAGAATTTAATGAAGTACATCACAAGATTATCTAGCAGCTTCAATATTTGACATACTTGGGAAGGATATTAAAATAATCCAGAACTTATACTTGCAGCAAAACACCTGAGAAAATGAATTCAGTCAATGCACAAAAATAGAATTGAGCATAAGACAAGAATATGTCTTCTCACTGGACTTATTTACCTTATACAGTGAGCCAATTCTGAGAGAATTAGAAGTCATACCAGAGTTTATTATTGGCAGCCACAATCTTAACAACATACGATAAGCAGATGACAGTGTTGATAACAAACACAAAGAAACTACAAGAACTCCTACAGAAGGTAGTGAAGAAAGGACTAAACCTCAATTGCAAGTAGATAGAATGTATGGTTGTTAACAAAAGGCCAAAACAGCAAATATGCAAATTACAAACTGGATACACTAAAATCAAACAAGTACAACAAATTAAATATCTAGATAGTATTATAACAGAGGATGGAAAGTGCAACACTGAAATCTGAAGGTGTGTCAGGGTAGTGAAAGATGCCTTCTAAAATAAAAATATTAAGAAATAGAAATATTTTGTTAGAAATAAAGAAAAGAGTACTGAACTGTTATGTAATATCAGTCCCCTTATAGGCAGTGAAGAAGAGACTTAAATAAACAGAAATGTGAGTCTACAGAAGGAAGCTGAGAATACCATGGATAAAACATAGAAGCAACAACAAAATTTTAGAGAAAATGGAAACAAAAAAGACACATACTTAACATCAGGAAGAGAGCTAAAATTTGATTTTAGTTTAGTTATGACAAAATTTTGGTATAACATTATAGACATAATAAATGAAATATATAATAGTGGTGAGATACTGAAAGATCTAAGCAGTTCTATTGTCATAGCACTGTAAGAAACCAGGTGAAAATGAATGTGAACTCCATTGGATAATCAGCCTAATGGACCATATAACAAAACTTATCATCCAAACTCTGATAAAGAGTGCCCAGCAGAATCAGATCAGAAATAGGACAATGAAGATTAATGAAGAAATAAGGCATTGAAAATTCGATACTCGCAAGACATATTGAAAGCAAGGGGGACAAAGGAAAATAATGCATAACCTACCTAAAAAAGTTTGAGTAAAGATAGTGAAGCAAAGTTTAGGAGAGATAAGAAAAAAAAGAGCAGCAAAAAATAAGAAATTGTGGAGAGCCATAATTGCCAACATCCTGAAGAAACATGGGACACAGAGAATGACAACATTTAGTAAATACTGGCTATAAATTCTTTTCTAAAGATTCCAATATATAAGTGTATGATTCACTTGTGACTTACCACAACTTAAAAGCAGCAGCAGAATTGTTGGCTAAGGCAGGATCTGCTGCAGCCATTGATGTAGGAACATAGAACATGTGATGGTTGTTTGGTGAGTGGAAACTTCCTTTCATTTCCTTAAGGAATAACTCATGATGATATAAGTCACGAAAATGGAGAGCTTCTTTGGTTTGCTGATCTTTGTGAGATAAAGCTGTTTCATAGTTAAGTCTTAATTGCAAAATCTCTTCCTAAAACAAGATGGAAATCAGGTCAATGACAAAAATTCACTCTGGACTCGGGGTTAAATCTATTATAAACAAGGCAAAAATTTAAACAAAAATTATAAGTAGTGTAAAATAAGTAAAAAAGTATAATAAAAATATTAAAATAATCTAGGTTTGTCTATTACTTCTACTTTTTAGAGATGTATATTTAAAGAGAGCCATACGGTTTATAATAAATGATTACATTGTAAAAATTCCTATTTTTAAAATTGGCAGTTAAAATCCACCAAAACTATTTCTGTCTAGGTGGTTAGTTTCAGATTCGTTTTGTTCAGTACTTGTCTTTAATTAAAAAAAAAAAAGAGGAAAAAATGTACTATTTTATTTATTGTCCAATCAAAAGTGTGGGCTTATGCCCTTGTAAATTTTGAAGTTAAGCAGCAGAACGAAATCAAATTTTAAGCCAGAAGGTACTTTCAAAACATAAGGGAGTAGTAAGTCACACAAAGGGAAGGAGTCAGCTGGCTGCAAAAGTAAGTTTCAAATTTTTAAGGCGGTTAAATCTTCAAACAAGAACCAAATATTTCAACTAAGTTGAACTGACCATAAAAATGTCATCCAGAATGCAGAATAAGGAACCAAAAGGCAAACCAATTTTTGGCTGCCTCCTAAGAAGAATTGCAAAAAGGAACAGAAAACTATTAATAGAACTGTTCTATATAAGAAAAATTCTAAAAGTCCTTGTGATCTTGGTAGTTCAAAATTACCTTAGCTCCCTTTGTGCTGGAATATTTTTTTGGATCTTTCTATTAGGTGGATGTGTCTCATTTTTTCAAAAAGTATTTTCTGCCTCATCCAAAATTTGCATTACCTTTTCAAAGTTTTTTCATTTTTCAAAGATTGTTTTAAAATCTTTTAATATCTTGTGTATATTTCTTGATGTGTTCTCCTGCTTTATTTTTTCAAATAAGGGATCAAAAAGTCATCTTTTGAAATGTTTTGTAATAAATGTTTGTTCTTTTAAATTCCCCATACCAGTTAAGGAAAAAGAGAGGGACATTCACTGGTAAGGAATGGAAGAAGAGAATGTCCACTCTTTCATGATTTCATACAAATTTATCATTATTTGGCTGAACTTTTTATTTAAGACGTTTAAAAAATAAGTAACTGCAAATCCTTAGTCTTTTCCCCCACCTCCTTCTTATCAGGAAAAACAGGGTTTGTTTGATAGATCTTTACTGGGCAAATAATAAAGTGCAATCAGAAAAACATTTGATTTATATATTGGTTTTTCTTCTGTAGTGCCACTTCACGATGTGCATAAAATCTTTAAATATATTACAGAGGTTAATCAAATTGGAAGGAAGTTAACACAAGTACAGATTTCTTATAAAGCAGATTTGATGTAATATCTACAATCAGTAGAAGCGTGGAGATAGAAAAATAAATTTTGCACTTACTTGTAATTTATTTTTTTCTGCAGTTAATCGATTTTCCTTCTCTGCCATTTTCACTTCATATTCTTGATGTTGCTGCTCCAGGTAAATGTTTACTTCTTCTAATTTCTTAGCCAATTCTGTCCGCAGGTAAGAGTCGAGTTCTGATTTGCTTGGTAACGTAGCCGTCTTGCAGAAACAGAAAATATTCTCTAAATTAATTTCCACTACAATTTTTAAAATGTGACAATAGTTATGGTCATGCAATGTTAATCTGAGAGAGACAAAGAGCTTTTTTTCTACTTTTATATTTTATAATAATTTCATATATCAATCAATTTCAATATGTTTAAATTCAGAGCTATCAGAAACAACAAAAACTAATAATACTCCCCCTTCACAAAAAAGAAATAGCATTATCGTATTAAATTTTATAATCAAGATGATTTATGTGAACATTTTTCTATTCGAATTTCCTAAAATAAAATTGACACTTGTAATTTTTCTAAACACAAAAATGTTAATTACAAAGCATCAGATTCTCAAACAGTTATCATTCCTTGCAAGCTGTTTTTATATTTTCAAAAGAAAATGAATTTAATGGTTATGACTTATGAATGTAATTTTTCTTTTAGTTTTTTTTTGTTATCCATCCTGGATAACAAAAATCAAATAATTGCAAACATTTTTATCTGCAAAAAATAATTACTGCAATATTTTGAATTGTATTATTATTAAATGAAGCACTGACTGATATATTATAATTCAGTTAGTTGATTAGTTAGCACATTTATGTTACACCCTGCCAATAATTTATACATAATGAATTATTCCATTTTAATCACAAGGAAAGACAGAAAAACAGAGATGTCTTTATGAAAGAATGAAAGAGGAGGCAATAACACTCTCATGCGTTCAACATTTGATTCAGTAAAATGGAAAAACGTGACAATTTTGAATTTCTTTTCCATTTTTACCCTTGTACTTGTCTAAATAATAACCTGCATCCATACTTACAATTATTATTGCAATATTTTGTTAAATTTGTTAAGCTCAAATATTTAATGATGTCCACTGGTATTTTTTAGTCATAGAACTCATAAAGAGCTTATTCAATTATTAACTTAAGAATTATAATTCATCAGAAAATTCAAATTGCAAAATTGTGAAATTTCAATGGGTACTGCTAGTCATTTTTTTCATTTTTGGTTTTCATCTTAATTTAAACATTGCAGATCAGAAATGAGAAAAGAATAAACTTTTAGCAAGACTTAAACATCATCCATGTTTATCACAAGAAGTCAACTGTTTATTTATGGCTGGAGGATAACGATCTGAATAGTTATGATAAAAAGCAACCGAGTTTCAAATATAAAAAAAATCAATCATGGATGACAACACTTTTTTTAATAATAAGAAATTTCAAGATAATACTATTATTAAGAGTATGATGGTATGTAAAAAAATATATATTAAAGATGGCTGTACTGATCATTTGTAGGAAAAAGATGGCTTTTGTAATTCAGAGCGGTTAGGAAGTTATAGCAAGACAGGCTTCTCAAAAAAGAGAAGAAGAAATAGAAATAAGAAGAAAAAGAAAGAAGGAAGAAAAAAGAAATGAATGCCAGTTTAAGTCTTGTTGAAAAACTATTTTTTGTTTTTAATTTAGTTCTGATACTCAGTTTACTAATGGTGGCCATAGAATGACAGCCAGAAGACAATAAAAGCAAAAAAAAGTCTTCAGTGTACTTGACTGCAAAGAACCATTTAATTCAAATGATCTATGCTTGTATTATAAAAGATGAGTGAAGTAACCACATGCACCTATGGTGAACCTAATAACAGCCTCTCTTGACCAATAGTTAACACAAAAGCTGTAGGATTGCAAAATTAAGGTTAATAATTCAGAAACAAATGATGACAGAGTTGAGGAAAAATAAAAAAAAATTGTTACAGTATTTACATTATTCGGACTATTGTCCTCATCTTTGCTGCCATTTGTACTGCATTTCGGCCATTGTATGCTCTGGCCTTCTTCAGGTGCTAGGAATTTCAAACTGAACCCTTTATTACAATCACTGGGGTATATCATCCTCATTCCTTGCATAAAGCCTTGATTGAAAGTCATGAGTTATCTCCCTCTAACCCTGCAAGTTACTTGTTCATCACTGCCGTAGCCTGGTATTGAACTCACAACTCTAAGAGTCTAGTCAGGAACTAACCAATGTCTATATCCACTGGGCCATGTGTCCTTAAGGACAAGAACAAATGAATTTTTTTGGACTTATAAACCTAATGTTCAGTAAACCTTTTTTATACCCCATATGAAAGGAGAAAGGGGATCACAGCACTCCCCATGGGATGAAGTTAAAATAATAGATAGAGAACGCTACTGGAACTTCGTAAACTTAAGGAATCAGCACATATGCTTGGCTTTAAAAATCTCCTAAGCCGACCAAACGAGATGAACCCAATATGGGAACCAGTAATACGGAGTGCCAGAGAAAATCATTAGTGTAAAAAATTGCAATATGAGCTCTGGTAAAAAAAATACTATGTGGACAATAGTCCGAATACTGTAAATACTATCTCATCTCAGAAATATAGACAAATACTAAAACAAAATTGTTACTTATTTACTTACTTGTTGTTCCCTTCTTTACACAACAGAATTGGATTCACCTATATGACTAAAAATGTCATTGTGTGTCTCAATGAACTAAACTAGTTTGTCTATTAGCCACCATTCTTTCTGTTAACAAAAAAGAATGCTTTCTTGTATACTTTAAGAATGTAAAGATCAAAATATTAGAACAACACAAAAGATGAGTGCAATAGTCCAAACAATTTAGGAAATGACAAGGACACTTTTCAAAAGTATACAGAAGTTATAAGAATAAGATCTAGGTTTGAATTCAGAAAATAGAGTCAGTTTACAAAAGATCAGTGACTCCATTTTAGCATTCATCTTTTGTTTAATACATAATGTTTAGATATAGTAAGTCTAAAGACGAAATTGTTGCATTAATATATTGCAGAAAGAGAGAAACATAAAAAAGATGCCAGACTTTTTCAAGTTAACAATTTGGGCTTGATATTTTTTTTTTTAATCATATCACCCCGAGCAAGGTGGTAACACCACTGAAGCGCAGGGGGCTACGTAAGAGTGAAAAGATTGGAAAAGAGAAAGCTGGAAACCATATCCTAAGCAGGAAATAAGGTATGAGCCTCTTCACCTGTTTAATAGACGTGGGTGGAGTATTAAGCAATTCCCAGTTCATTGTCATAAAGAAAGTTGTAAAACAATACATTGTCAAATACAGGTATATTATTTCATGGGTGTGTCCTGAAGGTACAAAGAAAACTTGGAATTCATTAGTGGATCCAGGTGACTGGACATACAGAGCCTGGAGCAATGAAGACACTGATTGTGACCAATGACAAAGTTACACAGGAAAGTTGTTCTCTTTGAATATGGACTTTTTGTCAGGGATTTCTTTGAAGTTTGCAGAGGTTTGATGGATAATGAACTGCCAACAAATTTGGTTGGCAACACACTAATTCTTTTGGTTTGAACATGCACCAGTGGAGGCTACTTTTGACTGTTTACCAGATAGCAGCTCTCTGCACAACAAATGTCTGGGAATGTGATGTTGCTCCATGTTGATGATGTAGCTAGTCTTGTGTCTTCATGAACATTGTTTCAATTCTGATCAAGTTTGCACAGCCCAAAATTTCAAAGTTAGTTATGTAATTCTGTAACGTGATCTCAAGTATAGAGTGAAGAGCTTGCATGCGAATCTTTTCCAATTTTTTTGATCTGTCTGAAGTGCATGTTGCTTCCTCAGAGGAGAGAAGGGAAGACCATTGTTTTGCACTCTTTTAAGTAGTTTTATATATATATATATAAAGGTAAATATTGCAAAACTAAAACTTCAAATTTTTTTTTCTAGAAAGGAAAGAGCTGTTATTGTTTTTTTTGTTTTCTTCCTATGAAAAAAATCATTAACTGGAAAAAGATTATAAAATTTATAAAAAGACACGCTAAAAAGTTCTCAGCACAAACCACTTCTCAGAAATAGGGGTTTCAATGACCAAACATATATATATATATATATTGGGGTGGAGGCTGAAAGAAAAGAAATGAGATGATAAAAGCGTCTTGGTTTCAGTCACTTTCTCACCACCATAAAGTTGACTCTTTCTATCTTTTCTATAAATACTTTTATGGTAATTGTTCAGATGAGCTCTCTGCTGTGATACTTAAACTTTATGAATTTAAGTGCAGTACTAGACCAGCGTCGAGATCTTATCAATTCACAGTTAAAATGGCTAAATGTAACCATAAGTTCTATGCTCACACTTCTTACTTGTGGAACTCTTCTGGTTTTTTGCTTTCAAGTTAAGTTTGATCTTCAAAAATTTTAAATGCACAATGTCAGTCGTTATCTTCCGTCTTCTTATTCTTTTATTTTCTCTCTCCTTAATTATGTTTCCTTCTTATATTATTATAAGTCCTTGCAAACAGTTTCTTCTCTCTTATAGCGCTCACTTCTGATTTTTTGCATTCTAATCGAGCTTGATCTTCAAAAATGTAAAAAGCAATGACAATTGTTATCTATCTTTCTGATTACTCTTCTATTTTTCTTGCTCATGAGTAATATTTGTGTTTCTAATTCTTCCATATTCAGTAACCCACTCCTGTGTCTTAGTGGCTTTACTACCTTACGTAGGATGAATTTGATTAAGTAAGTGTGTTGAACTGTGTAGTGAACATGTGGAATATGTTTCATTGCTGTAGGCCATTCTTGGTTGGGTTCAGAAATTTTCTGCATATCCTCATAAGAAAGTATCAGTTACTTTAAACTCAGATTGACTTATTGCAATATCCAAAATGTTTGTCATATCCAAAATTTTTAAATTTAAAAAAAATTATCTTCATTAAAAAATTGCAATAATTGTATTTCTCTTTAAAATCTGATTTTTTAAAATTTTGTTTCATTAATGATGATCTGTCAAATACTTACTGGTTGATATTTTTCTTCAGAAACATAAACTGGCTTTATTGGTAAAGATGATGAAAGCTTCGGATCAACCTGTAAGCAAAAATGTTAGTAATTGTTTAGAAATTGAAAAAAAAAAAATCCATGGATACAAAGTATCAATATCATTTTAGTGAAAATTCATTTGGGATAAATTGTCTTAAAAATGTTGGACACAATAGAATTTTTTTTTTTAAAAAAATCATATCACCCCGAGCAAGGTGGTAACGCCACTGATGTGCAGGGGGCTACGTAAGAGTGAAAAGATTGGAAAAGAGAAAACCAGAAACCACATCCTAAACAGGAAACAAGGGATGAGCCTCTTCACCTGTTCAATAGACATGGGTGGAGTGTGAACCAGGCGATAGTTTAGTCTATCTACTCCAATTATGTGTATATACTCGTCTATTTGTCCATGTGTGGATGTTTGTAGGTTTATTTATATGTGCGTTCTTTCTCTTCCTCGTTTAATATATGAATAACTTTCTAAATCTAATAAATTGTTAAACTTAGAAAAATGTTTTAAAATTTCGCAATAATAATAAAGTAGATCTAATAGTCAATTAATAATGCTGATCTCATTTTAATCAAATATTAATACTAAGGCCCCCCAAAATTATTTTTAAGTCTGCTCACATATTCTCCAAATTAGAAGTTGCTTTATTCTGATTGGTTCACACTGCACACACAACAATGCCTCCCTGATTAAAGGGCCCCTGCCTGCTCCCAACCCTTTAAAACCCTTCAACCTGAAACAAACCTCATCACTTGACAAGACACAAGAAGTGTTGAAACAAAAATATGTTATAATATCACTACTTTTGTAGTGATATTATAACATATTCATGTTATAATTTCCGAATAAATAATATTAGTTCTACTTTGTATTGAGCATTTTTTTAAGAATAGTGTTTCTTTGGATACGGAATTTTATTCCATCCATACATGCCCTAGACTTGTATATATATATATATATATATATAAAATCACTTCATGCAAGGCAGTAAAGTCACTAAGACATAAGACATTACAGAGTGTAGAAAAATTAGAAACAGAAACCTTAATAATAAGTAAGTAGAGAAAAGAGTAATCAGATCGATAGTAGATAGTGAGTGACATTGCATTAAAGTTTTTGCATATTAAAGTTGACTGGAAAGTATGGAGCCAGAAGGGAGTTCCACAAGCAAGAAATGTAAGAAAAAAACTGTTAGCATAGGACTTACAGTTACATCTAACCAGCTCAACTCTAAATTAATGAGATCTTAACACCAGTTTAGTACTGCACTTAAATCAAAAAGTCTAGGTACCATAGCAAAGAGCTCATCTGAACAATTACCATGAAAGTATTAATAGAAAAAACACAGAGAGGCAAACTTATGATGGTCGGAAATTCATATATATAAATTTCATTAACAATAATAGACAAGGTTTCCTTTTTTGATCTTTTAGTTAAACTTGTTTACATACAAGAAAGCAGTACATTTGGACTCAATGAGTGCAGATATTGTCTGAATGCTTGTAATCAAACACTTTCAGTTATGCCAGAGTTATGTACATGTATTGTATTCAAATACTTTTAAAACTCAGTGTTGGGTATTATATTTTATGGTGATATCATTGGCTGGTGATGAGTAGTATATCTGCAAAACTTGAAGTCAATCTCAAGATAATTTGGGGGGCAGGTTTTTCATATTTTGATTATTTTTGTTCTATTTTTGATATTGAGCACTTACTTAAAGAAAAATCTGTTTACCTTTAATACATTAAATTTTAGTAATTTTCATTTTTTTTTTTTGTTAAGTGTAATAGTTTTGTGTTATGGTTTTTACAAACAATAATCAAGAAAATTTCAAATATAAAATTATTTTCTTTAAAATATCATTGAATGTGATGTTATAAAATTAGAATAACTAACTAATATATAATATAATAGTTTTAATAAAAGCCTGTAATTCCCAATCAATCAGAGCATTCCCAATGATAGTCAAACATTATAAAAATTCTAAATACTTAACATTAATCTGAACTTGTAAGAAATCTCATTAAAAAAGAACAGTAATTGTTTTTTAAGGTCATGTTTAAAGTTTATACAAGTTTTATTAATAATTTTCACAAGTGTGTGTGTGTGTGAATATATATACACACACTTAGATTTAATGAAGTGAAAATTTAATTCAATACGAAGAAATCTATTATTTCTTGCTTTCTATGTTTGCCTAAAACAGAATGTTATGCTTTGAAAACAGGGAATTACTTTTAGCCAATCTTTGTTAAAATTTTGTAAATTCCTCCCCCACTGCTACTAACTGTTAGATCTTCCTACAATATCTCTTCATCACTATCCAGTGATGACTGAGTACTGTGTAGGAAGTTTGATTCTTACATAGGTCTTGGGTGTGGTCATCTAGGCAAACTGCGAGTTCTGTTATGTGTCATCTTTCTGGGTAATGTACTACATAGAAGGTTTCTCAAGATACACTGTAGATTTTAGAAGCTGTCTGCTTTTAAATATTATGTCAAATTTTAGATGTATCTTTTCTTACTGATAACCAATGCATACAAGTCTAAGGAATATTATTGTCAATTGGAGTTTGTATTTGAACCTTGACATGAAATGAATCTTGAAGAATTTTTTTTTTATAGATATGTCAGAAAATTTATCTGTATTGCTGAACAGCTTCTATTCATCTGTTATTTCTTTTTTACACTTTCAAATATATGAATATCAGAGGTCATCAATCATTCACCTACATATTATTGGTCTTGATTTTCCAAGGCCCTAGAGAAATCCTTTTGGTCATTAATCCTAGTGTTTAACTTATTTCATGGAAAAATAAATCTAGGATTATTCTGGGTTTTAATATCAAGGAAGTAATTATGTTATAATGTCTTAGAATTAAAATGGGATTTTATGATCTTGTCCAAGAAATGCTTAACAAGATAAGCTCATCAAACAATATATTTTCAATTTTAATGTATTTAAAATTTTAAGATAGTTTACTTAAGTTTGGTCCATTTTGAAAAAAAATATGTACTTTCTCAACTTGACCTCAGCATAATTTTTGCCAAAACAATTTTCCTAGAGAAATCAGATGACCTACATAGTCCCAGCTCATCAAACTCACAGGGTTTGGAAACATCTCTCAAAGTTTCAATCTTACTCGTTAAATCAATTACATTGAATTTCACTGAATCCATTTGAAAAGACATTACACTGGTTGTTGTCATTTAAATCTGTTTCCTGGTTGTTCTAAATAATGCATTGAACCTGTTATCTTAATGATATCAGAACCAAGAAGCTTTCAGTTGAAACAAAGAAAGAAATATCCAAATATTTGAGAAATTATACAAATTATGGTTTCTTAATTGATCACCAAAGTTTAGCAATATTGAAAGTAATCCAATGAATTATGATTATTCTGAACTGAAGCTTAAAAGAATGGCAGTTCAGCTCAAGGATTAGAAACTGATGAAGACATAACAAAATAGTCACACTATAGAAAAGCACAAAAAAATCTGATGTAGTAGAAATTATGTCAATGTTTTACAACATGAAATAATCAAATTAGCATATAAAAATATTTGTTTGATTGTGACACTATGATTGGGACATCCACATTCAAAGAGATGGTGTGTGATTCTATCCTGGTTTTCAGTGTTTTCTGTTTTATAGCCAATGATTAGATCTGTGAACTTGGATCTCTAGGGGAAGTCACCCACTTGACCAAAAGTGAATAAAAATAAAAACTTTTGGGAACAAGTATAACAAGTCATGCATTGATAATTTCCAGTCACAGGCTTATGTTAACAATCAGTTGGGAGAGAGGTAGCCGAGTTGTGGGCTGCCCATTAATAGGGACAGATTCTTACTCGGGATAGTTCCAATGCTACCTATCAGAGTTACTAGCCACACATTGTGATGTGCAGAGATTTGGGATGGAGAAAGTTATAGTTCTCATTGATCAAGGGGTAAAAGCTAATCTGTTTGTCTAAGATGGCAGGAGTTATTCTCAAGTGTTACTTACTCACCCAGACCATGCAAATGAATCCCTACATATTTTGGAAATATGATTTGAGTCTACATTTCTTCATTTCACCTTTTATTGTGAGTGTGTAGTGAGCCTTTCTGATTTTGGGACACACTAACACAAACAAGCATAGAGATGCAATGTGGTGTTTTGTGTCCGGTCAGTCACTGGCATTTACAACATTTCTGATAGTCTTCAATATTGTTGATTAAAACAATTTTAAATTGGATTTATTTTTATTTTTCTCTATTTCTAATAGAGAAAAAGAAAATTTTATAAAAAATATTGTATAATATGAATAACTCAACAAGCAAATTATCAATGTATCTGCAATGATTGTTATTATTTTATCTTATATTTGCTGTTTGAAATTTGATCAAGATTAAAAAACTATCAAAATGCAAAGAGAATAAAGTATAGAGCAGCTAAGATTGATAAGTGCAGAAATGTATCTATAAAATAAGTATAATCGAGTAGCAAACTGGTTGGTATGTAACCAGGTATCGGGAGAGATCAACGCTACATTAAGTGAAACATAGGAAGTGTTGGACAGTAAGGTCGTCATGTTTATGTTGACTGAATCAAGATGAGCTGAGAAGTAAGAACATACCCATTGCATTTTCTTTTGTATTTTTGATTTTGTGTTTAGGATTTCACATTGGAGGATATGGTTTCTGAAAAAAAAAAAAAAATGAAATTGAAAACCAAAACAAAAACATTTTAAAAAAACTTGTAGGGTTTTTGGAAAAAAAATAATTACTCTGAAAAATTATAGGTTTCTGAAAAATAAAAAAATGATAAAAACAAAAACATACACTCTAAAAAATTACAGGGCTTCTGGAAAACATGATTAAAAAAAATAAATATATTTAAAAAATTAAATGATTTTTTGATGTTGGTGTTGACAGAATAAAGTTTACAACTTAAACAGGAAATTATTAAAAAAGCAGAATTCTCATAAGCATTCAGTTCCTTTTTATTTTATTTATTTTTTTATAGCAAAAAACAAACAAAAAATAACACAGGGGCTGCTTCATGTATTTTAATTTGGGAACTGTCTCCAGGAGTTGATCTTGGTCCTTAAAAGATCAATAGCAACCAGAACTTCAGAAATGAAAATATTACAAGAGTATAACTGACTTAACTAAGTGGATGTTGAAATGTAGATAATAAATCTGTAAAAATTTAATTTGATCAAGAAAAAAGTCATCTTACTTTTCAACTTCATCTTCTAACAAGACTTCAACTGCTTTCTGACGTTCAACTGCCTCCTTAGATTTATGCTTTTCCTGTAACAAAAATAAATTTTAAATAACTAGTCATATTTTTTGGTGATTTAATTAATTGACATTTTGTTGCAATAGCCACTTTCTAGATTCTTCAAGAAATGGTGGCATTATAAATTCATTGATACTGCGGCAGTTTATTCTCAAAAGATCTTTTACTGACAGGTTCATGTTTGTGTGATTTTAAAATTAACACTCTTCCTTTTATAGAGATTGTATTTTGAATTCCAGAACAACTGCAATTAACAAAGTTGTAGGTATAAATTCTGATTTTTCTAGATTTTGACTAGACAAGTAATGTATAAAATGTAATTAAATAGTGTATTGTTGATTTTCTTACAGTTGTTCCTGTATAATAATTTGTCTGTTAATTCTGTATGGTGTTAATTGGCTTCACAATTATTTTCATAGCAAAGAATATCCAGTGAAAATTAATTAAAGTAGGTCACTTTTAAATATAAGAGACAATGAATGTCTATTATGTTTAATCATGAGCCGTTCTAAACGTCGTATTTTTGCTTTAATTTCAGTTGAAAATAAAGACAAAAATTCTCCAACATTTGGATAATTATTTATTGGTTTTCTTCTAAGCTTTCGGCTCTCATGAGCCATCTTCAGAGAGGTAGTTTAAACTGAAATATTATATAATCCACCATCACCAATGATTTTATTTTGTGTTGACATAAAACTCCGCTTGGCAACAGCAATAGTTACCAAAAATAATAAACGCAGTTCTTAAGTTTGCGATGCGGTTTTATGACGTCACACCGCGGGATAGCGCGAAATGACAACAAAACCATCTATATAAAATATATATAAAATTTGTAAACCAATTATTTAGGCAACCTTGGTATCTTCAGGCGATATATAATAACTGATTTTCCAACATTTTCAAATGTACAACAGGGATTTTTGTGAACGTGTGACTGGAAGTTTAAAATAACTTCCAGTTGTGCATTCATAAAAATCCTGGTTGTATGTTTGAAAACAGAAAAATCAGTTATTATAAATTGTCTGAAGATATCAAAAGGTTGAAACCAAGGCTGTGTAAATAACTGGTTTCCAAATGAAAAATATTCAAAAGCTGTACATTATATATGTATTGAGCACTTTTTGATACAACTGTATACTAATCTAATTTAATCATGACCAAAAACTGATTAACAATAATTATATATATATGTGTGTGTGTGTGTATAAAAAACAACTATTGCTTAGTACATGTGTGTGTGTGTGTGTATATATATATATATATATATATATAGAGAGAGAGAGAGAGAGAGAGAGAGACACATACAACTTCTGAATTGAGGAATAAAAAAGAAGCAAATTGTTTAAAATCAAAAAGTGCTTTTAATCTTCAGTAGTGATTGATGTTAAAGTTTCCACTGCCATCATTTTCATAGTGTTAGAGAAATCTTTGAAGCTGTTTAATGCTTGTGCATACATACTCACTTTCCAGAAATGATACATTTTATTTTTGAGAAAACCACAATAGAATATTGACTATACATTTGGTTTAATCTGGGAAAATGTGCAGTAGAAGCTCACCAACTGATCATCAAAGTTGATGGGAAAAATACATTAGGAACTTGTAAATCCATCAACTGTAGTATGTTGCTTACACGCCTGAGGAAAAAAAAACTATCCAGACAAGTTAGAAAAAAGAGATTAGACATAATGAATTGATGGGAAGCAAATTCAATTGGTCAGAATAATTGTCTTTCTCAATAGCCAAAATGTCCATTTTGGAAAAGTCAGTCACTGTCAATAAAAAATGGATATATTAGGAGAATCTAAAATGAAGAAAATTATGGCCAGATTCAGAATTACTTTTAACATTTCAACCTAAATTAAAAAGGGTTTGTTTTTGGTGCAATTCAAAGTGAATCATTATGAACTGCTGTTACACCTTTAAACACTGTTACAATGTAACTCTATAGTGAGCACTTGTTTTGTTTGAATGATATTTTTGGGAACAGGAAAAGTAAGACGATTGGTGAGTTTTGTGTACAACACCTATCCATATATTGCAATCAATCTGGCATTTATGCAGTACATTCTGCTCAGCTATCACTTTCAAATAACCACTTTTTGGTGTGTGTATGTGTGTGGGGGGCATACAATATCTTGTTTGGTCAGGAGTTCTAACAAATTCTAGATATTAGAAAATTCCTCAAATATGAGGGCAAGTCAAAAATTATCTGCACTTTTACCATAACATATCTTTAGATTTGTTACACTGCCTTCTTCTCATGTGCTTATAGTTGGTGCTATTGTGCTCATGTGATCAAACTTTGAAATTGATCACACCAGTTTTCTTGATGCTTTTACAGTGTAAACATGACTGTTCCACTAGCAGTGTGCACCAAGGAGAAACAACATGTTTATACTGTAACAACAAAAAGAAAACTGGCACAATCAAGCTCAAACTTTGACCACAATAGTGCCAACTATAAGCACACATGAGCAGCAGGCCTTGTGCCAAATCTCAAGATACATTATGGCAAAAATGTGATTAATTTTGGACTTATACTTCAACTTAAAACCAGGATTGTTGCTTTTTTCTCTTTGACTTTCACAATTTACCTGAAAAGTGATGTAATGTCAAAAAATCAAAGAAAATACTTTGAATAATGATGTCATAAATTTATATGAATAAAAAATATCTTTAAAATTTGTATCAACATTATATTTCAACATATAAACTACTTTCTAGCAACCAAATATTTTCTGAATATGTACACAGATTTAATTGATCACTTATTATTGATTGAGAAAAATCCTATATTGACTTTGTTAATAAGCAGCAGTTTACTGTAGTCCCAAATCTATAATGAAGTAACTACTTGATACCAGAAGTAAATATATTTTACAAATTCTAGCATCACAAAGAAAGAAAAATCATATCATAAATTAGCACAAAATAATTTCGTTTTCAAATGCAATCAGACTGAAGTCTTAAATATGAATGCTATTTATTTGGGCTTGAAAAGAAAGCAACTTAGCAAATAAAACAAAATGACATATTCTTGATAATCTTACTATGAGCAGAAAAAACTACAAGTTTATTATGAGAAGTTTCTTGCCTGATATAAAAAAAATGAAATATCAATGTACTGAGCAAATAATGCTCATTTTGTCAATGAACAAAATCCCATAACATTTTATTATCAAAACCATCATTACGTCATGAAACCCTTAAACATTTTCTTTTTCTGAATAATTAAACCAGGTTACTTATGTATATCCTTATGCAAAACTTTTCCAAAATTTATTTACTAGTTACCTTTGGGTCAGAAGGGATTTGTCTTCTTGAAGCATTTTATCATATTTTATAATAATAATGAAAGTTTCCTTAAAATCTTACTGGTTAATGGTAATTCCAGAGCAGGAAGATTTTAAATTTTAGGTAGTAGGAAATAATGAAAGTAAAGAAGGTATGAAACTTAGTGATTATGAAATTGGTGGAGTAACAGTCAACTAAGTGGGTAGGGATTAGAAAAACATTCAACTGACTGATGTATATCAAGTTCGAATGCAATCAGCACTAATCAAAAGGCCAACCTACCTGAACAGGACAGTGGAGTATGAGCTCCTGCTGGCATACAAAGTAACTCAAAATAGTCTGTGTAACATGATCATTGTGATCACCTCCTGACTAGTGTCTCACCTCTTTTAGTCAAACTCTGTCCCATACGTTGCTGTTGAATTGGGTCAGGTGTAGAAAGCAAATGTTTCAGTGCTCTAACTGAATAACTACTCAGATTGCATTATCCTAAAGTGTGTATATGTGCAGCTGGGGACTGCTTGTGAATCCAATTTCTCCCTGAAACTTTCATTATGAATTTCTCAAATGAATATGACTGCCAAGCCTGGTCATCTTTTGTTTGGGATACAAATTCATTTGATGGAGCTAGCTCAATTGATCCCAGGTGAATGCCACAACAAGTAAAGTACTGTGATTATTGTATTTTCCTGTCAATGACATAATTTGTAAGTCCTTCTAGAATTACTTATTAATTACCATTCATACTAGAAAAGAACTATTGTAATTCTTAGATTTTGTTTTATTTTATTAATTTCTTTATCTTTGAATAATAATATTTTTTTTGCTGTACCTGTTGACCTTCCTGGGTGAGGGAGTAGGGCTGCTGTGTTATTTGATTTCAAATCAACAAGTAAATTGGAACGCAATGATTAGAATGCTTCATAAACATATTTTGACATAAGAGCTTTTATGATACTCATTAAATATAAAAGTTATTTTTCTTTTGTTGGATATACTTTGAACATAGGAAATTAAAATAAAGTGGAAAAGATGAAAGAAAATTAAAGTAATAAAATCCTCTTCATAAGTTTCTTTTTGCTTCAGAACAAAACTTGTTTTTTTTTTTAGAGTAAGACAACTTTGAGATTCTTAATGTCCTTTAGAAATTATATAATAATAATATTTAATAATTTCTAATCCCTTTGCATTAGTAGTAGAGATTAAAATAGAACTAAGTAGCAATTTATAGTTTATTTAAAAAACGAGAAAGAAAACAAAGAGGAGGATATGGGAGCTTATTGTTCCATCAACTTCCAAGATTAAAGAAGTAAGCAATAAAGTAGATAAGCAAGCAATAAATTAGAAAAATATTAAAGCTCAGATTTTCTGTCACTAACAACAAACTGAATTGTAAATTAGTTTATGGCTGTCAAACATCAAATATATCAGAAAATATTGAGAACTATGAAATAAATAATAAAAAATTTAGAGAAATGATAATAATTTCTCTGCAGTTGTTGGGAGTTCATGAAAAGGAAATCTAATTTTCATTTAACTACCATTGAAAGTAATTTCATTATTTTAAAATAAGTTTGAATTTTTTTTGAAGTAAAACAAAAGCTGAAAAAAAAACCCCCTAGGATGAAGCATAGAATGATGAGAACTTTGCAGAAACTTTGGCCAATTCTTAAATCTGAAGTATCAGGAAGAATATCAAAATTCTTTAAAAACACACACACACACACACACACACACACACACACACACACACACACATAATTATAAGGCCACCCCCAGTGTTTTAAAAATAATGATGTATTCCATACTATTTTTTAGTATTTATTGCCAAGTGAATAGTTGTAAATGAAAATAGAATGATTCTTTTGTTACTACTGTACAATAACATGTGCATCAAATAAATTTATAAATATTTAATAATTATTGCAGTTTCATCAATGAAAGACTGAAGAACATTTAGTGTGATTCAAATGAGTTCATCTTTGTTTCCTTGCCTTGTAAAATTTTGCAAAGTAATAATAACAAAAGAACCATTCTATTTTCATTTGGAATTATCCACTTGGCAATAAACACTAAAAATAGTAAGAAATACATCATTTCTTTTAAAAAACTGGGGTGACCTAATAATTATGTTCGGCAGTGTATATATAATGGATAAATGATATTGACTATCTTCCATCCTTCTGTAAGTATAGATTCTATAAAAGGCTTTGATATATTAAGAAAAATAAAAAATCATGTTAAGTAATTTTATTTACCTTTTCTATTTGTATTTTCAGCCGCTTCTTCTCACGATCCAACTGAGCAAGCTAAAAGAACAACAAAAATTACTATTCAAACAATAAGGTTACACACACTTCTTTCTCTCTCACACTCTAATACATGAGAGAGAGAGAGAGAGAGAGAGAGAGAGAGAGAGAGAGAGAGAGGAGGATATGGCAGGTTCATGGCAGTTAAAAGAAATGTTTGGCAACACAACAAAGTGCTGAGTTTCCATTAAGTTAAACATGGGTTTCTAAGGTTAGAGAAAAAAAATTGTCTTTCTTTATCAGAGAAAAATAAGAGAAATAAAAATAAACTAATTTATATAAATAAATTGTACACAACTGGATATAGCTTTGAGGAACCAAGAGAAATCTCCCACTTATCTGTTAATAAGATATGTTAAAACATTTTTATACGAATATTGTGCATTTTGTTTTCTACAATACAAAGGATTCAATTTTGCATTAATGTTTCACTAATAAGAAATGTAATGTATATGTAGATTATTTTGTTATATAAAACTATACTAAACAGAAAAATGCTTCCAAGTTTGGTGACATTTTTGTAGCAAGTGATGCATACCAGATAATACTGAAAATCTGAATTGAATGTCCATTAGAAACCTTTGAAGAATTAATCTGTAGTGACCCTAATAAATACTGAGTTCACCCAAAGAGATCTCAAAGTAAAGTTTGTACTTAGTGTCACGTTATAACATTAAAAGATTTAAGTGCATCAAGGCTTGACCTGGTAGGTAACCTCAAAGCCATTAAGTGTAGAATTGAGCTCAAAGGATGTCATTGGAAGCATCAACATAAAGATGAAAGTGAACCCAGCTCAACTTAGAATATAAATATACAAGACAACCAAACAAGAAGTTATATAAATCTGTTACACTTTGAAGATCAAATGTTTGCAGAAAGACCCAAAACCATATTCGCCTTGCCTGTCTAATGTTAATTTGATAGAAGACAGAAGTAAACATTTATTTTTCAAATTAAAACTTTAGTCTCATCTTGTCAGTCATTACTCACATAGCATTACATTGTCTATAATCATTTATTGTACTAATTACATAGAAAAATGATGATGCATATGTTTCATATCTGTATTACATGAAAATCTATGTACATAGTGTATTTCATTATATTGAATAATAAATATGTTCTTTAAGATTTCTTATTATATAAGTGCATTTGTTTTAGTCTTCTAGGGAATTAAGATGTTTTCAATAAGAGAATTTTATAAAGATTGCAATAATCCCAAAATGCCACATCATTTGAATATGGTGGATAAGTGACAACTTGCTAACCAAGATGAAAGAATTTTTACTTGGGTGAGCAAAGAAACATTTGGTCAAACATTGTTCTGAGAAAATATGATGTTATCACTAGCACAGATGCTTTTTCATTAATTGAGAAGAGAACAATAGTTGATCGAATCAATTGTTTGATCCTCTATAAGAAGCTCAGAGTAAAGGATGCCGTTCCAATTTTATTTCTACATCTTTTGATGAAGGTTAGACTGTGATACAGCTAGTGGTGGTTCAGTTCTCTTGTCCTTTGATTTGTGGTTTTATATTTATTTTAGCTTATGTGGTAGCCACACATCAAAGCGACTAACATAGCTGAACTGATGCAATAATCTTCAGTACTTGATTTGTTATCTTTAATATGTTGGTAATCTCCCACATTGTATGATGTTGATTACTGTCAATGTTTTCCTTGTAATCTACCTGACATCAACCAATTTTTGACACATTTGATCATTCACAATACCTTCTAGTATATGTACTAAGCAAATATTTTTTGACATTTAAATTGAATTTTTATCTTAAGATTAAAAAAGATCCTGAACATATTGCTTCTGTCATCTTCAATATTAGAATCATTGAGCAAAAGTAAGACTGTTTTGACCATAAAAATAATAATAATAAAAAACTGCTTTTGAGTACAAAAATGTCCTAATCTAATCAAAAGCCTTTTTGAATGAAGTCAGATGAAACTAAACAATCTTAATGAAATCTAATAACAAAACAGATTGAACTGTTTAGGCAACCCAATATATTAGGCTTACCAACACCATGACCTTGTCAGTGTTTCTGTCTAGTATAAGTAACAATTTAACAGGTGGCAAACAGTACTAAATAAAAAGTAGATGACATATCTCTAGACATGGACAACTGAACAAGAACAATCTACCCTTGTAGATTAAAGAAGTTCAATTTGAAATTCTCTGAAGGTTACCCTGCTGAAGGCCAGAGAGAAAATGGGATAGTAACAATAAAGATAAGAACAATAGACCACATGTAAATAATGTAAATAACATTTGACATTCATTTTACACAATCGCACCATAGATTAAATAAAAAGTTTCTTTATTAAAAAGAAAAGCAAAAATATGCTTTTTTTATATAAAAACAAGTAGCTGAATTTTTAGCTGATATATGTGCAATTCCTAGTTTAAAAAATGCTTAAAAAGCAGATAAACTAATTTATCTTTTGATTAGAAACATACATATAACAACAATGGACAAAATTATATACATTTCATAATATATACTTATATAAAATAACTAGAATACACTCAACAACATGTAGAAGTCATTTATGTCAGTATAAACAAATTAACACATCAATATGTCCTGGGCCTGTCATATAGATAGCACCACTATTAAAAAACTTTGTATTATTTTTATGAAGTACTAACCTTTAAATGGTACATGACAAAATTTGGGCCCAATTGGATTATCAATTTACAAATTACAGTTATTTAAGTGAAGCTACTGTTGCAAATTTTCAAAACAATTGAAAAATCTCAATTTTGTGTGTTGATAAAGCATTGTTTCTGATGGGAACAAATACTGTTCAAGCAAAGCAATGGCTTGATAAATTATTCAGACTATGCTCTGTTGGAAACAATGATTAAGAGGTGGTATGCTGACTTTAAACACAGTTGTACAGACACAAATGATGCTGAACGCTCAGGGTGACCAAAATTGGCAGTTGTCCCGGAAAACACAAAAAAATCCACAAACTTGTTTTGGTTGATCATAAATTGAAGTTGCGTGAGATAGCAGAGGAGTTGAACATCACCATTTTGCATGAACATTTGTCAATGAGAAAGCTGTCTTTAAAATGGGTACTGCGTTTGCTCACAGTTGATCAGCAACAACATGTCAATGATTAAGAGCGTTGTTTGCAACTGTTTCAATGCAACAAGGAGTTTTGCATAAATATGTGACAATAAATGAAACATGGGTCCCCCACTTCACTCCGGAGTCAAATCAGCAGTCAGCTGAGTGAACAGCAGCAGGTTAAAGATGTCCAAAGCAACCCAAGACTCAAACATCAATAGGCAAGATTTTGGCCTCTGCATTTTGGTATGTGCAAGGTATTTTGTACATCAATTACCTTGAAAAAGGAAGAACCATCAATAGTGAACATTATATAGCATTATTGGTGTGTTTGAAGAAATAAATTGCCAAAAAATGGCCACAAATGAAGAAAAAGTGATCTTTCACCAAGACAATGCACCATGTTTCAAGTTGGTTGCAACAATGGCAAAACTAGACGAATTAAACTTTGAATTGCTCCCGCATCCACCCTATTCTCCAGATCTGGCCCCAGAGACTTCTGGCTGTTTCCAAACCTCAAAAGAATGCTCCAGAGATAGAGACTTGGCTCAAATGAAGAAGTGATATCGGAAACTGAGGCATATTTTGAAGCCAAAGACAAATCGTTCTACAAAAAAAGCATCAAATTGTTATAGAAGTGTTGGAATCAGTATATCACCCTAGAAGGAGACTGTGTTGATGAATAAAGTTGAATTTCACCTAAAAGTTGTTGTTTTATTAGTTAGGCCTAGGATTTATTGAGTGATGTGTTAAGAACCTTAGTTATAAAAGACTGAAGAATAATTTAGTCTATTATTTGTTTTAATAAATAATTTTCCCTTTTATTTATGTGAAGATAAATAGAATACTTAATTTTTTTAAAAATTTACATAATCTAGAAATGACCCTAAGAATTTGTAGACAATACAATTCTCACCTACTCACATATTATATTGTTCAATGTGAAATTGTTAATTTGGCTTTAAGCTTATCATTGAAAGCAATAATAGTGGGCTTAAACTCAGGATTTTCATGTTTTATACTTTTACAAACCAAAATTTGAAAGAATCTAAATTAGGATCTCAAAACTCAAGTCAAAGAATTCTTACTAAATTTAAATTTATCTAATTTGAATCATTTCAAATCTTTGGTAAAATTTTTTTAAAAACCCGGAATAAATAGGGTTCATTTAAATTGAATGAGGAAGAAAACAAAAACCAAATTATAATGAAATGATATTTCATATGAAACACACCTGCTTTTATACAGAATCCTTTTGTGATAGAAAATTAAATTTTGATAATGGGCTAATTGGATAACAGAAAAAGTATAAAGTGATTTATCCAAATGCTGTTACCAAAAACCAGTCAACTGAACATGTACTGTACTGCACTCCACCTATTCACCTGACTTCTCTATGGCTCATCATTTTTACAATGTTTCTTGACTGAATCATTACAGACAGGAAATTCTCAAATCAGAAGCAATTCACATATATAGCCAAAGAACATGGCTTCTGACTTTTATTTTGATCTTTATTTTTGTTATAACTCACTAGCAGTTATATTATGTCTTGCTCAGGCAATTTGCTGTAACATCACTAGAAACTGACTCCAATGGAATTTCCTTGACTCACTTTGAGTTCTTTATTTAAGGTCTCTTATTTACTCCACAACTATTTTATAAATGAAACATCTAAATTCCCATAGATAATCAATATGCCCCATGTTTAGATTGAGTATTCTTAAATTATTTCAAACTACTGCTCTCATCATCATTCTCAGATGTTATGATAAACATTTGATGATGAGCAGTGTGTACTTGGTCAAAACTTGTCTATAATAACAGCTATATCAACCAAAGTGAAAACTCTTTGAAATAATACAAGAATATTGAAAACTGCTCATCTCAGAAATGAAATACTAACTTCTGATTGAACTATCATTTTTCAGTTTCATTAAACTACTTTTGCATGTTGCATGAATGAAATAAAGAATAAATTCCCAATAAAAAAATTCTTTATGAAGTAGCCTTCTTAAAACAAAGAATTGTTTTTTGAATGAAATTAAATTTTTTGGAATTTTTTTAAATAGAAAAGCAAACAGAAAGTGTGAAAAATACAAATGTTATAAAATAAAAGTGAAAAAATTCTATAAAGATATTGTTTTGTCAAAGAACTAAAGCTAACTTTAACTTTTCATTTAAAGCTAAAAATGCAAGATTTCTAGACTCGTAAAAATACATCATTTCAGAATGTCAAAATAGAATCCTAGAGATTTAGGGTTCCTTATAAGTAAGGAAGAAACAATGAATATTTTCTTCTTCAAATTCAATAATTAATAAAATTAACAAATAATTGATGATAGCAAAAAGCAATGGTAACCAAGATGTCAGTTTTTATCCTGGTCAATGAATTCTGACAAAGAAGAAAAAAATAATTGATAAAATGAACAAATAATTGATGATAGCAAAGAGCAATGACAACCAAGAAGCTTCAATTTTCATCTTGGTCAATAGATTCTGAGAGAAGAAAAAATAATTTTTAAATAGAATAAATTCCTATTTTCAGATATATTATTTTATTATAACCCTTGGCAAACAGTGAATTAGCAAACTTAAGGATTGTTTATTTTGGTTGCTTGTTTTTTATTTAGAAACTAACCACAGGGTGCAACACCTTTTTTTATTCAATAGCTGAACATTCTGGCTTCATAAAATTTACCTTAAACAAACTAGATTAAATTATTTAAACTAATAACTTTTTTCTAAGCTATGTTGAAGAAAATATGGAATAACACAATATTGAGAAAAATTATGGAATTCATCAAGAAAAAGTTTAGAATACATATTTGCCCTTATCCCTCAGAGTTTATGATGGCCTTAATTCTTTCACGTGTGGAATTCACTAATTTAAAGTATTATTCTTTGTCAATGTGTTTCCAATTTTTCTAGATAGCAGTTAATAAACCTTCTTTAGTTAGTGATTGATTTTATATATCTTTCCTGAAGCTAGGTGACAAGATTATTGTTCTTAAATAAAAAAAAAACAACAAAAAAACGATTGCGTCATCACCAAATTGACTTTCTATTACTTGAATGAGCAAATTACTCATGACTCCAATGTCCACACATGTATTGATTGTTTGTGGTAATGATTGCCATCTTTCCTGTCCCTTTAAATGACATTACAACTCAATAGCAGAAATGATTTAAGAATTTAATTGTATTTCTTCAGGCACTCATCTTTATATATTTCATCTGAATAGTGCCAGACAAAAGTTCAGCAACATCCGCCTTGGCCAATACAGATTCTTGATTCATCCCTGAATAGCCCTTTCATCCACATATCATTGTTTTAACCCATTTGTTTTTCATTTCTTCTTTTTGTAGATTTCCTATTTTCAAAGTACACTGCTTTCACTTTTCTCTCCTGACATCTTGATTGTCTTACGTGCTTTCCAAGTATGTTTCACTTTTTTAACCATTGAATTTCTTTTATATTTGCACCAAACTTTAGACACAGCTAACCGAGAACAACCAATATATTTTACCACACTTGACTGTAGATTACCTTCTTGAATAAGTTCTTTCCATTATTTTGGTTGGCAGTTTTTTTGTTGAAGTCGGGTTTCTTTTCAATTATGTATGCCCAACTGCTTGTTGAGTTCTGTATTAACTCTTAAATGTAAACCAGTTTGCATATCTTGAACTCTGCTGGTATTTGTTTTATGAATCCAAATTACAAGCTTATTCCAGAATTTCTTCCTTGATATTGGGTTATTCCATAATATTTTCTTCTGCATGGTTTGGAAAAAAAATGACACTATTAATTTAATCTAGTTTAATGTACATTTTATGAAGCCTGAATTTCCAGCATTTTATCTGTTGTTAGTTTATTTACTGCTAAATAAAATTAAAAAAAAAAAAAAAAAAGTTAGCATCCTCTAAATGTTCTAAATCCATAATCTTATGCTAGCGGTTGTAGATTAAGCAGTCAACCATTATAAATAATTTTTCATGAGTATTTACATTTTTTGTTGTTTTTTTTTTAATTGCAATTTTACTCAGTCTATTAATATATAATAGTGATTCTGCACCATCTACTCCCTGTCATAAATTGACTACTTGAGTAAAAGTTACAATAAAAAAGACAACAAAAATATTCAGATAAAAATAAAAAAATGAATAATAAATGGATGACAATGCTTTTTTCCATTTAGATTAAGTTTTGAACTTTTAATGTTTGATGCCATGATAATAATTAACAGAGTGTTTATTAAATTCAAATTATAGAATAAAAATTTATTTCCTTTTTATATCATATTACAAAGTTATAATTTATTGTAAAATTAAACACAACATAACCAAACATTATAATTTTATGCTATATATATATGTTTCTAAAAGCAGAAATCTACTCATGTATTTTATATATAATTACAAAGGACTGAAAATACAGGATTGAATTAATATTATCTGTTCTTCATTAGATTAGAATACAAATGAAAAGAAAGACACACCCAGGACAAGGAAGAGAGTCTACAAGAAGATTTTATTTTACCAGAACCTTGACTCCTTTAAGTATACATTCAATTTCCAAATAGTTTATCGATTTGTCCACTTGAACTAATTAATTAAATGGAAGAGTAATTAGAATATTAATTGACTAATGCAAAATTTTGTTTGAAGGCAAATTCTTTGCAAATATGCAAATTAACTTTAGTTTTCAAGAAACCATTTAAAAAGAAAAAACGTCTTATTAGCGTCTAACATTCAATAATCATTAAAATACAAACTCTGCTTCTAAATATTAATAATTTGATTTGTTTAACATCATATCAACTCCTTATGGGTCATCTAATGTTAATCTCTTATTTAGCTTCATCTACTTGATAAAGAAATGTATGGAAATAGTTTTAGCTTTTTGATCAAAATCAAAACAATTCTTTAATTTAAAATAAAAACAAAAAAGTCACACTTATCTGATAATTTCTTTAGGCTTTAGGAGTCCACACAATCAAGAAGGACTGTAGCAGTGAAAGTCAAATTTTAAACCTTAACTATAAAAAATTAATTATTCCTAATTCTAGTAGAACAGCCCTCTTGACATTTATTTGGAAAAAAAAATTGCTTGTAATAGAATTTCATTTTTAAAGAGTTCAACTTTATATTTGTAGTTATGATTCAGGTTAATTTTTGTAGTATAAGCTTTGATCAAAATTTTAAAAAGAAAATCTTAAAACATTAATCGAGATTTTAAAAGAAAATATTTTTTACTGGAACTTTTGGCTAAAACTAAATTATTAATTCTATAGAATATCAAAAAGAAACTGGAATTGTCATGGATATGACTTGAACAACTGTTTGTTTACAAGGGTGTAAATGAAAATAGCCATGGGGAGATCCAGATGCAAAATAATAAAAAATCTAGGGTCACAATTTCAAGGGTCATAAATGAGTCTTGCTAGTCCAAAGCAAAAAATTCCAGGAACATAAAATAAAAGGAGTCAAAAAATCTGTATCCAAAACTTACTACTACACAACTACTTTTTTTCACTCATGAAGAGTAAAGATGATTTATCATCAAAAGTAGAATTCTTTTACTGGGAGTAAGAAACAAGATTGATTGAGACTGGTAGGGAAGTGCAAGCAATTACCATTATTCTGAGTTCTACTAAAGTCAACCCAATCTTTCACTTCATCTTCTTTTTTGACAGCATGGTGAACACAAATTTGTTTTTGAGGTAAGACAGTTTTTATTCCTTAATCACCACAATCACTTTGACAATCACTTTTCAAAGAGGAAACACTTTGCAATATTAATATTTTTCTGTTTATAAAATGAGTTTTAATCAGAATTTCAGTTTTGTTAGGCTATATCATTTTTAGTAAAACATGAAAATAAACATTAGTATTTATTAGTATTCACAAAATTCATTTTTTCATCAAATTATCAAAATATAAACAAAAAAACATAAAAAATTATCCCCCAAAAGCTTAGCAACCTACCCAATGTTCTTTCTTATTCTTAATACTTGACTTCAAATTTATAATTTCTTTTTGCAGAACTTTGTTTCTGTAAGAAAGAAAATGACATGTTTTTAATGGTTTTATTATACTGTTTTATCAAATATATCTACAATCTGCCTGAAGTTATTATGTAAATCTCAAACATCAATAAATTGAATTTGCTTTGAAATTCAAAACAATGGTTGAGTTAAATTTTTAGGTAGTTTCAACATTTTATTAAAGTTATTAGATTTATTATAAAGATTGAAGTTAAGGAGATTAAACTGATATTGGTTTAAAGCTTCTGAAATCTGATAAAAATTTTTCTTTTATGATAAATGATGTATTGCTAAAAAGTTACATCTTTAGGATATCAAAGGAAGGGGATATATTGAAAAATCTGATGGAAGTTTAAAAGTTGGTTAGAATACTCAGTATTGGATTAATTTTTTAACAGGGTTTTTTTTTTCCATTTTTTAAATAATTTCTAAGAGTAACTATGATACAAACACAGGAAGCTACTTTAGGTATTTTAATGAAGTCTTCAACAAAAATGATTGATGAAAATGTACTTAAAATGACCAGTTTGTGATTGTAGACAAAGGAAAAGCTTAGTAAATGTGAACAAAATTCTTTTGTTTCAATCAAGCATGTCAAATGTAGTAATATTTTTAATGTTGGTTGATAAACAACTTGACCTAATATTTTAACATGTTAAACACATACAAAAAAAAAACAGCTTACTTTTCTAATTCAGATTCAAATCTGTTTTCCATCCTCTTTTGTTTTTCAGTGGCTTCCATTAATTGTTCATGATCCTGAAAAAACAAAAAAACATCTTAAAATGCTTCTTCTACATTCCAATGCCAGCAACTGAATGAAAAACAGAACAGCATAAAAGCATTCCTTAATGTTATAAGTTTGTATTCAAATGGGAATCTCTTACTGCACAAAGAAACTTTTTCTCTTGGGCTGAATAGTTAATGTATTGCCCACTAATACAAAAGGTTGGTGTTTAAGCCACAAGTAAAAAAAAACAAAAATCAATCATTCTGAAAGTAGATTACTCTCCTCCACTTTTACTGAATTGTCTTAGCAGAACCTTCCCTCGTTTAGCCTTGTACCTTACTAAATCAAGATCTGTAAATATCAAAATTAAAATTCCTGTTACATACTCAAACAGAACCCATTTTGTAAGACTTATTGCTTTCATCTCTAAAAATAAAATTAATAAATTTTTTTTAATCACAATGTGACATAAATATGAAAAAGTATCATCAGTTCCCAAGTAAGTATTTATGCAGAGGACACCACCATTTACTCTCATCTCAATAGGAAATCTGTCAAAACTGACACAGTAAACCTAGTTGCTCCTCTTGAAACAGGCCTCCAATCAGTGGTTAATTGGGACAGAAAATGACTTGTAAATTGTAATACCTCCAAAACAAAACTGCTAGCCTTTAACCACCATAGAGAAAATTTTGTGCCACCCATCAGTATGGCTGATGCAAGTCTCCTTGGCCTCACTTTTCCAACTGACTTGAAGTGGAACAAATATATCAGATCTATAGTTGCACCTACTGCTAGGGAGGTTGGGCCTCTGTGTTGGGCTAGAAAGCTTTTCTCGTCAGAATATAACTTGCAAATTTATAAATCTACCATTCATCTGTGCAGTGAAGGCTGTTGCCATATCTGGTTGGGTGCTCCAGCCATTCATCTGAAGGTTCTCGACAAAATCCAAAGAAGGATCTGCAATGTAATTAGTCCTGATTCAACATTTCAACTTCAGTTACTTTCTGACATGATGTGACTTCCCTCTGTCTTTTCTACAAATATTTTTGTGGCAACTGCTCTGATGAGTTTTATTTCCTGGTGTCCCAACCACGTGAAATTAAGTGCGCTACTAGATTGGCACTCTTTTACTGTTAAAATAGTTAAATATAACCATCACTTCTATTCCAAGTTTTTTTTCACACTTCGCACATGTGGAATTCCCTCCCATTAACTTGCTTCCCCGATAGCTACAATCTTCAAAAATTTAAATACGTCAATTGCCATAATCTATTTTCTTTAATCCTGTTCATCTTTTATCTTTTCAATACCCACTGTACTCAGTCTTTTCTCACTGTAACCCCCTGCACACTAGTGCCAGGCCCCACTTGCTTGGGGTGAAATGATTAAGCAAAAAAAAAAATCAAATGTATAAATGATATTTTCTCCTTCAGTATAAGAACAAGAAATGATGAGGATATTTTTTTTGTCTTTTTTTTTTTAAAAATCAATATCATCCCATTCAAGACACAAGGGGTTACAGGGTGTGGAAGAATTAGCAAAAGATACATTAATACTGAGCAAGAAGAGAAAAGAGTAATCAGGTGGATAGTATATAGCAATCGACAATGTATTGAAATTTTTGCATTCTAGTACTAGTATTATTTGGTTAGTAGAGATGCTCTTCAAGATTAAGTAGTGTAATTGGGAGTGGTTTCAGGTACATGTGTTGAAATAATATAATATTCTTGCCTCTTCCATTTGAATTTTCTGTTCAAGAGCCACGTATGTTTGCTGCTGAAGAAAAGAAAAGTAAAATTAAAGATTCAAGAGATTAAAGCTGCTGAACTACAAATGAACAGGTTTCATTCTCAGATTCAAGAGTGATGGTAGCTTTTACAAACTCATTCTGAAACAATTTACACAAGAAGTAATCTTCTTCCAAGTCATACATTTCCAAAGTTTATGGTGATGATCATAGATATAAGTTAGAAACATTTTTTTTTAATTATTATTGGCTCCATTTTGTTTCAGAGAATTTTTGTCAAGGTTTCTTTTCAAGAATGTTTTCATTGAGAAAGGTCAATTTGGATGACTGAATATTAAAATGTGCAGCTGAAACAAACGATTAAACTTATAAAACCCCTTAAGAGGCAAAAAAGAAACTAGGTTTCTTTGTGATTAAATTGAATAGAAATAACATATTTTGATATTAACTTCCATAATCCATTTAAAATACTTTAAGAATTTAATCAGGAAAACTAAATTGGACAAACAATGTATACTTACACTGACTATAGGTTCTACCTGTTCATTATTTTTATTAGACTGAAAAAAAAAAATAAAAATAAAAAATCTCATTAATTTTTATATTCTACAGCCAGACAAATTTGCATGAAATACTTGTCTGTTTGTTAAACAATTCTATCAGTGCAGTGTTTTCAAATATATATGAAAAAGATAATTTCTACTGATTATTAATTTAATTTATAAGTTGTTTCAGGTAAATTTGCAAAGATATTATCTTTGTGTTGATAAAATTCAAAATGCATTTGAAATACTATGAAAACAGAGCAATTAGAAAGAGAAAAAAAGAAAACACTTCTAGATAACATAATAAGTATACAATCCACATTGAGACAATTGAAAAATTTCAGATATTTGTTGAATAAAGTAGTTAAAGTAACACATGAAGCAATAGAATGAATAAGTATTTATCAAAGAGAAGAAATAGAAAACAATGAATAGATTTGAATCATTTCTCTGAGTCTTGAATTGATTGATTCTCATTATGTACACTATTTACATGTGGACTATTGTCCTCATCTGTATTGTTTCAGCTGTTGTGCCCTCTGGCCTTCATCAGGTGTATACTGATCTGGGTAACCTACAGGGGATTCTAAAATCAACCCTTTATTTATTGTATAGTCTATGGGGGTAGACTGTTCTTGTTCCACTGCCCATGTCAAGGGATATCATGTTTAGTCCATATTTTTAGTATTGCTCAGTTATTGCTTTCCCTGTTTACACCGAGTCCAAGTACACATTGCCTGACCCAGGGAATGAACTCACAATTACTATGTCAAAAAGAGTCTACCCACCCTTAGTAGATTAAATGAAGGGTTTAGTTTGAAAGGTTAATTAGACCAATATCCACTTGAGAAAAGCCAGAGGACACAACAACTAAAATGTTGATAACAAAAATGAAGATAGAAATAGCATAAATAATAATAATCTTTTTATCCCAGAAATCCAAAGAGAAATTAATCAATTTATTTAAAATATCATAGTGTGGTGTTTTATTCCACATGTCAAATTGAAATGTTTTCCTCAAAAGTTTTTTCTTGATTTCTCAATATTTTTTTTTACTTCTTTGGTTGTCTGGTAGCTTCTTTAATCTAATGCATATTGAGCCTTTAAAATATATTTTAATTTATGAAAAACACTTACCAATCCTTGGTTCTCTAGTTGCCTGGTAGCTTCTTTGAGGTCTACATCTAATGTATATCGAGCCTTTAAAATATATTTTAATTTAAGGAGTCATAATTTAAGAACAGATGTAAGTAAAAACTTTACCTTTCTAATATTTTCATGAAACTTATGCATTAAATTCAAATGCAGTAAATGAAAGCACAAGTCAAGACAATAAAAGACTAAGTTTGAAGTGGAGAAGGCAAAATATATTGCAAAGCCACAACTGAGTGTAGAAAAGAATCAATGTTAAAATATCAACAATAGCAAACCAATTTATAATAAAATTTTAGAAAGATTTAAAAATTAGTTTAATAATTTATGTAATTTCATGATAATTGTGCATAAAGCTCACTCACAATGAGTATCATCCCATGCAAGAGGTGATACTCATTGTGAGTGAAAAATATTTCTTTTTAGTTTATGACTGAAACCCTTTGAAAATCTTTTATAAATAGAAAGAAAAAATAGTCTAGAAATCCATGTAATCTTTAAAAAAAAAATCAATAAAATGTATTATAAAAAAATGATGAAGTTTTTCTTTGCTTTATTACAATTAATGTTTCAGACACAACTATTCTTCATTTAGTCTTTTTGAAAAGTTAACTAATGGTAGTCAATATGGGGTTGGAAATATTTTTGTACTTCAACCATGATCGCTGGTTTTATAGTCTACATGCTGAAATTATTTTGTCATTGTTGTTCTATCTTTTGATCTTTACTTGTATGCATGAGTCAGAATGGAATTGCTATTTTGTCTTTGATTCTTCTACAATGAATGGCAAATCTAAAATGTTTTTGCAGAATTACTTACAAGATTATGGAACATTTTCAGTGTTGCATCTAGCGAAAGTTTAGATACTTTTATAAGATGATGAGAATTATGGACATCTTACAAGTAAAAACTTTTGTCATTAAATATCCACACATATACACGTGCATGTAGAGATAATCACAATTGATGCACAAAAAAAAGAACCAGTTTTCATTTTCTAAAGAAATTACTCTTCCATAAAAATAATATTCCCCTAAACCAAATCAATTTAGACTTAGTTACTTTGCTTAGTTTTTTTTTACATATGGCTATAAATGATAACTTTTATAAAGTTCCCAATGTGTGTTCAATTCATGTTACTTTATACATCACTTTAAAATGAAAAACCATAGGAGGATTTCATTACACTTCATTGTAATTAGATCTCTTTCTGATTCATTCTGCATGCCAGCTGGATGTGAATGCCATGAAGGCAGAGATGAAATTAAAAAAAAGATTAGTTTTCTGCACATAGAATGTGAGCATCACATACGGTTCATGAAGCAAGCCTCCACAATGAAAGTGATACTGGCCAATTGTGAATGCTTGTGCCGGAAAAAGAGATGTCTCTGGGGACTGCCAGATCCATATAAAAGCAGGCTTCATGCGAGGACACCAAAGCAATTACAGGCAATGTTGTAGGCTGTCTTGCTACGGCCACTACCATTTCTAGATCTGACTAAATCATCTAAATGTCGACATCACCCAGCAAGCATTTCTCATCACCAACACCATCACCTTGGTAAATCCAGCAGCATATCATCTCAATGACACCACCAAACCTTCCTCATTGCTAAATGAAGTCACCTTGGCAAATCCAACAAAATATCATCTACTCAATAGGCAGCTACAACCCTTCCTCATCACCAACCCTCCCATTAGCATGGACCAGGCTTGCCTCCCAGAAAGTAAAACACTACGCCTCCTTGGTCTCACACTTTCAGCGGACCTCAAATGGAATGACTATATCGAATCCATTGCTAAATCCGCTGCTATGAAAGTCGGTTCTCTGTGTAGGGCCCGGAAGTTTTTTCCATCTAAATCTATCCTGCACATTTATAAATCTACCATCCGCCTGTGCATTGAATACTGCTGCCATATCTGGTCAGGTGCCCCTGCTGTTCTCCTCGGGTTTCTCGATAAGGTTCAGAGGAGGGTCTGTAATGTGATAGATACTGACTTGGCAGACCGCCTGCAGTCTCTCTCCCACTGGCGTGACGTGGCTTCCCTGTATCTCTTCTATAAATACTTTCACAGCTTCTGCTCCGATGAACTTAGATCACTGGTGCCCCCTAAATACGAATTTGAACGAGATACTAGATTAGCAACTAGATCCCACCCTTTTACAGTGAAACCTATAAAATGCAACCGCAACTTCTACTCCAACAGTTTCTTTTCTCACACTTCCCGACTGTGGAATTCCCTTCCACATGATTGCTTCCCAGACGGCTACAATCTCCAGGAGTTTAAATGTAACGTCAATAGACACCTAACACACTAACTCGCTCCCATTCTTTCAAACACTCTTGCCATCTGCCCAACCCTCATCCTCGGTATCCTTACTCATCTGTCACCTTCCTCCTGACATTCCCTATGTCTAACCACTCCTTCTCTTTACCTTCCCCTATGTAGCCCCATGCACAATAGTGGCAGTGGAATGCCTTGCTTGGGGTGAGATGATTAAAAAAAAAAAAAAAACCCAACCCCATCACCTCTATCACAAATCAGCCAATGCTGTCACCTTGGCAAATACAAAAGAATATAATCTTCTCAACAAGCAGCTACAAACTTTCCTCTTTGCCAATGCCGTCACCTCAACCCCATCCCACTTTGCCACCTCAACAATCCATTGCTATCACCTCAGCATACCCAACTTGCTTTGCAATTTTCACCACAACCATATTTCATAGAACAGGACTACCAGCTACACCAATCTCTTGTCACCTTGCTTAATATAACAATTTTAAGTCTATAAAAAATTTAAAAAAAAAAAAAAAAAAAAAGAACACATCAAAATGTTAATTATAGCTAAAATTATTAAGCAGATTTACCATAAAAAGTATTCCTTAAACCAAAATCAAAACATTATCACATTTTTAAAGAAAAACATTTATTGAAAAAATAATTTTATAGATATTCAACAAATTAACTATCAGTGGAAATGGAATAGTGTTTAACCCTCCCCCACCCCAGTTCAACATGTTTATCCTTTCATTAAGCAATTGCAATTAAAATATACCTTGAATAGTAAATGTTGGATTAATAATGAAAGGTGAAATCAACATAAAAGAAATGCAATATTGGTTTGATTTGAAAGTCAGTGATTATGCCAAATAGTTTTTTTTCTTACATTTTGTTCTTCAAGCAATTGTTGTTGTAACAAGTTGCCTTTCTCTTTCTCATATTGCACTTCAGCAACTAGTTTTGCATTATCATCCTGCAATTCCTGAACCAATAATCCCTGATTGCTAATATTGTTCTAAAAAAAAAAAAAAAAGCAAGAATCATGGCAAATGGGAGAAAATTTATAAAGTTGAATAGATTTTGCTTCAATTATAAAAACCAATATTATCAAAGGATTTCCTGAATACAGTCATTACAATATTTTTTTTTAATAACCTTTTTTGACTTTCATCAACATGGTAGATTCTAACTTCCAGGAGAGTCATTTGTTGTAACTAAAATGAAGTCGAATGTTTATATTGAATCAACTGCTAGGTCTGCTGATAGGAAAGTTGGTTCATTGTGTTGTGCTAGACAATTTTTCTTACAAGAATCTCTTGCATATTTATGAGTTTACCATTCATCCAAGCATTGAATATTGCTGCCACATCTGGTCTGGTGCTTCTATGCATTTAGAGATCCTTGATAAAATACAAAAAAGAATATGCAATGTTATTGGTCCTGATCTGGTATCTTCAGTTACTTTTCCAGTGCCATAACATGGCTTTCCTGATTCTTTTCATGCTACTTTGACTTTTTGAATTTAAGTTCAGTACTAGAGCCAGGAGTCATCATTTTACCATTGAAATGGCTGGATGCAACCATAAATTCTCTGTCAAAAGTTTCTTCTCTCATGCTTCTCACTCATGGAAATCTTTTCCTGCTTCTTGCTTTACAGTAAATTTTGATCTTTAAAAACTCAAATTCTAAAATACCAAAAACAACCAGCATGATGAGCTAAAGAAGGTCTTTTGTTTATGAAGTTGTATTAAGAATTCATAGTGGAAAAAGAAAGGTCAAACAAGGAACACATCAAATGAAAACATGAAATTTATTTTTGGATAGAAAGATAAGAAAGGAGATTTCTTAAGGTGACTTACAGGCAGAGCCATTAAGGATAATGAAATTAATGTCCCTACTCTCAGATGGTGCCACCGTCTCAACTCTAACACCTGCACCCATTTTTAATATTGTTTTACTTGCAAGATATTTTAGCCACATTTAGTTAGACTGAAGTAAACTTATTGCAAATTCTTTAAATAAACTAGAACAGCTATCTTTTGTTTGTCAATAAAAAATTTTCACTGTTTTACTATTTATTATAAACCAAATTAGCACATTTTCAACAACAGAAGTAAAAAAAAAAGGAAACATTTTTGATAATTAAGCTTGAGGGACTGAAGCCTATATTAGCCTATAAGATAATCCAGCCCTGCTTACAGGTGATATTCAGTTCATGTAGTTTATATAAGTGTGTATAAAATATACCACACGTTCTGTGTGATCTGTTAAGCAAAATAAAAAAAAATCAGAAGGCAAGCAAAATTTGTATGAAAAACTAACATGAAAATATTAGTTTTAATATTTCTAGGGGTCACTAAGTAATGGAAGTGGTAAAAGGAAACATTCAAAGAAAGAAGACTAATAAGTAATATTACTTTCCCACCTTGCCTACCCCAATACAACCATGATATATATATATATATATATATATATGGTCCCCCAAAATTCACAAAACAGAATGTCAATTATGCTAGGACCTTTGATGCCATCCATTAAGTCAATTCATCCTCGTACTGAATTTAAATTTGGAAAAGTACTTGCAATTTTTTATTTTTATTTTTTTTTCATGGTTTTATTTTTAGGAATCATAATTAATAATGACAACGTCATCTTTGTTTTTCAGTTAATTAGAAGAAAAACAAAAAAAACAAAAAAACAAAGAGAGGTAAAATGCATCTTGTCAAGCTATTTCGAAATTTTAACCTGAGAAGATTTGTAAAAGTTCTCATCCAAGCTAAGAAGTAAATGTAATATTTGTCAATATTTTCAAGATGAGGTATTGTAATTATTTATACTATTTATATTGTTTGGAATGTTGCCCACATCTTTGTTATTTTTTTTTCTGTGTATTCTGTTTTGCCCAAATTGCCTTGTACCTTCCTTAGGCTTTGGCAGATAAGCTAAGATGGAAAGTGAGACAGATACAGGAGAATGTCAAGCAGCATAAATCAAACATAATGAAACTGGAGAGGGTGGTAATCAATAACCCTACAGAAGAATAACAATGACATCATACTACCAGCTGAAAAAGGCAATGTGACTGTAGTGATGGGCAAAACGGAATATACATAAAAACTGGAAGACCTCATTAGAAATGGTAGCTATAGTAAAGAAAGATCTAACAGTGAAAACAGAATGACAATTGTTGCAGATCCTAATCAAGAATAAGGACCAATCTATGACATATGAGCAGCTGTTTCAACATTACAGTAAGCTACCTTATATATATATATATATATATATATATATATATGGTCCCCCAAAATTCACAAAGACGGTATTCAACTCAGGCCAACTGTTAGCTGCCAAGACTCTGTGTGCCACTCTCTGAGTCACTTCCTTGTGGATATAACTGACCCATTAATAGGAAAGTCCCCATCCTATGTTTGAAAGTGTTCACTTCATGGAATTAATCAAAGATGATCCCATCCAATCCAAACAGAGGGTGAGCTGGGTCATACTATACCACTAGGTCAACACATGTCACACATTGTTTTTCAAGTTTCTTTAACCTTTCAAATAATAATAATAATAAAACAATATTTCTGTCCTCAAATTATTGCTATAAGATATGAATAATTTAAAGTGTTTTTTTTCTTTTGAGGTTTTTAAATAGGAAATATTCAAGATCAAGATGGACAGTCTATGTACTCAATTCCCAAATTTTTCAAAATCAATTTGCCCATTCTGTAAGCAAAAAGAGACAATGCTTCTGTAGTTTCCTTCACGCACACACACACACACATATATATATATATATATATATATATATATATATATATATATCCACACTCCTTTAATCAAGACAGAAAGTTAGAACAGTGTTATGCATCAACTTAGCCCTTCTAAGGTAGATAATCAAAATACTGTTCTTATCCCCACCAAAACTATAACCATGACTTTTTCTTCTATCTTTTCAGTCTTTAATTTTTGTGCCTGTAGAAAAGTTAAATTGTTTGGTTGCTTGATCATAATAGTGTAACCATGTTTTCATAGAACATGACACGTTTTCACCAACCCAGCCGAATCTCCAGATTACTAAAAATGTTTGAATATAAAGAGGATCCTAATGAGGTTGAAAACATTACCAATTTCACACTATGAAAGCCCTCTCAGATTGTATTGTATCTTGGGTTTCAAAATTTCCATGCTAGAAATTGGCCCACTGCTTCTTTACAGGTAAATAAGAAAGGGAAATGTTTGCATTGTAGATTTCCTTTGAAGTTTTCTACAGAAACAGGAACTTCATGAGGTCTCAGATTTCAATGTCTGAAAATTCCACATTTCCACTGACATGGTTCGGGTAATAATCTCAAATTCTTCTAAAACTGACATTTTATAAAATGAGCTCAGATTTTGGGAAGTGGGTTGGACTGAGAATTCAATATTGCTTTAAAATTGTTTCAGTAGGAAAATTCTGACTTCATCTATTTCTTCTTTTCCCAGCTATTCAAAGAGAAGGAAAATTCCAAATTCAAACTTATAGAAAATACAATAGAAAATCACTCCACTACTTTTTCCAAGAAGTTATGGTAAATTAAAGAGTATAAAGAAAAAGAAACTGTGGAAAGGCATGTCATTAAAAAAAAGGTTATCATAGGAAAAAAAAAATGTTATCCTGACAAATGCAGAGAAATGTCAAAAACTTTTTCTTTCATAAAGTCTTACCTGCTGAAGCATATTCAAGTCTTTTTCTAACATATCCACCTTATTTTTTTCATGGTGGAGTTCAATTTCCAAACCAGATTTCTTTATTTCTAAATTGTGCACATCTTTTTCCAAACTTTTCTTAAATAAAAAGAAATATAAAAAATGTAACAAATGTAATCTGAATATTTTTAACACACACACACACACATATATATATATAAAGCAATTTTTGAAAGTGTCAGGATTTTAAAATGTGTCAGAATGTGCAATTGGCAGCAATTGAAACATTACAGAGTGAACACTTAATGCATAAAGTAATGTGGCTTAATTGTTAGCTTGCAGGTTGTGAATTATTTTGTGGGGAGGGTCACAAAGTATTACATTTTTGTTTTATAAAAGTTCACAGGGCTTGATAGTTGTTGAGAATTTAATTATGAAGAAAAGAAAATATATTCCTAAGTTAAAATAAGAGAAAAAATTTTGTTCAATAACAGTATTTCTCATTTTTTTTCACTGTTATTCACTCAATACAAGGCTTAAGAGCTACTCAAAGTAGAGGGTGATTGCATGAGGTTGTTGAAGGTAGATAATGGTTGACCCAATGCTTGAAGAGATTAAGATTATAGTTTTGAGGGAAGCATCCACTTGGGAGTGTTTTTACAAAGTTGTGGCTCTTGAGAAGAAGAAGCTGTCCAAATGGAACTTTCTTCTTATTAATGGAATACAACTTTTACTTACTAATTTTATATGAACAAATCAATAATTAATTCTCAGTAAAGATTTTTCAAAAGAAAAATCAACATGCAAAATCTCAATTTTTCATCACAAAAACTTTTTCATTCAAAGTGGTACACTGAAAAATCACAATATGATTTTTTTTTCTATTACACAAGTTAAACTTCAAGTTCTGACCCATTCACCAAATTGTTCTAGAGCATGTCAGTGCTTAATTGGTCTGTCTTGACAGAGGTTTTTTTTTCTTTTAAGTGTAAATATTCTCATCTCTTCTGTTGCAGCAATATCTTCCTGGGCTTAGCTGATATTGGTCTGCTGGTCTCCATCATCAAGTTGTTCTTCTGTGGTAAATATCTTTACTTCAGAGATTTTTTTTGTTCATGTTACTTCCTCTCTGGCATTTCAATCATGACAGTCACACTTTCTAATACTCTATGAGGCTTGGATAGCTGCAGATTAGATCTTTGTGCTCATTCAAAGAGGCAGGCTGAAATATAGTACTGTGAATAATAATCAACAAACCTGTATAAACCTTCTGTATAAGTTAAAATATTAGGTAAATCTTACCATTGACCTAGCATTTATTCCATAGCTGTCACACTCTGATTAGAATAATTAACCGATATCCATTGAATGCACACTTAAATTTATTCACATTTTTCTTCAATTTTGATTACCAAATTTTCATTCTCAGCCCAAGATTTGGCCACATCATTTTGACATGTCCTTCATGTTCTTTCAGAGGATGCAATCATTTTTGTAGCACAAAACACAATTTTGCTTATGGTACACAGTTTATTGCAAATTGGTTACATACATGGTAGATTCTTCCAAACAGCACATTTTCACACATTCAACATTTTTGTATCATTATAAAAAGTCGCTTCTACAGAGTTTTGTCATGGCTCTCTGTGGAGTTTTTGTTGCCTCGAACTGTACATGTCATTGCGTTACTTATCTCAACATCATGTCTTCTCTACTGGTTTAGCAGTCATTTTTGTTTTGGCAACATACCTCCCAGAACTTATATAGCAGAAGTTGAAATACTCTTCTATTCAATCACAGTATTTCAATGTTGGCGAACAGATCGATTTAAGAACATATAAACTGATAGAAGTCTCTATGTCAGACATAAAAACACAGATTCTCATGTGACCAAACGTGAGGATAACAAAATTTCATTTTGTTGAGACTTCTGCTTTTACCCACAATAATTCTAGGTTCTTCTTTTTTATATCAGAACAAAGACAGCACTTAATTCATAAAGACCAGCATTTGCTATTAGACTGATTTTCATATGAATGTTCAAATTATCAAGTGTCTCAGTATCACTTTAGTATTTCCGTAATGTGTTAATTTTGTTCCTCTTTTTTCCTTTTTTTTGTTTTGTTCTGGGTCAAATGCAAACAATTGCCTTTTCTAACATAGGGATTAAATGATGATTGCAAAATTCAGGATATACCTTGAATTATGCTTGACAAGAACTAGATAACTGTGCAACTCAGTAATACTTTTTCTGGTTCTTTTGTATTCAAATCCAATTCAAACCTTCAGATTCGTTCCCCTTCCCATCAACTTATCAAAAACAAATTCAAATAACTCCAATTTTCCCCCTTGTTTCCTATTATAATTTGGAAATGCCTCCATAATGTTCTTGGATAGTTTCTATATGTACAATAATTTGATCTGACTTATATGCAACACTTGGAATACTTGGACCAAGCATGAGATGCTAATAAGTTTATGTGTGTGTGACATGTGTTGTGAGATTTTGTGTATGGTACAGATCAAATTTTGAAAAATTTCTACACTTGACCACGTCTTGTAACATCTCTTCAGTGTTGAGCCCACATATGCACCATATATCAACACATATCCTAATATTCTTTCCTTTTTAGCTCTAACAATAATGATACTAAATAGATATATTAGCTCTATCCAAGTTGAGCTAAACTATTTTGACAGTTCTTCAACAAGTTGTGTGATGTCAACATCTATAGTAATTTCTTTTTCACCAGTATATCAGAATCCAACAGACTTGATTGAGCAACAGGATTTACTAACACATCTATCTTTTTTTAATTCCTGACAGTATATTCTTGAATTCTGTTTCAAGTTTTCTCTTCACTTCATTCACTGGGAGTTTCTTTTAAACACTCCATGAATTTCATCCTTGTGATGTTATAGCTTAGAAATTGGGATGTGTGTGGTAGTTTTCAGCCTTGCCATCATTGTTTATCTTCATCTAATAACTTACTTGATGATGCACGAAGATTTACATTTGTGCAAAAATGTCAGATGTTGTAGTATGTATCAACACTATTATTAGAATCTAACAAAAGATTTCAGAGATGTGTAGCTACAAAGAACAAAAAATTATAAAGAGCCATGATCACCGACTTCCTGAAGGAACATGGCACATAGAAGCAGCCAACTGTTGAAATAATGTGGCTTTTCTTGCTAGAACAGGTGTCTAGAAAGTGTAGTATTTATCTCAAGTTCAAAGTAGCCATTCAGAACTAAAAGTGCTTTTTATCATCAGTTTCAAAATTTATACTTCATATCAAGGTCTTCCGTAGCTCGTGTCCTGGCAAATGCAACAACAAAGTACATCTTTGTGCTGAGTTTAGTTCAACATCACAGTCTATGAAATATCTGACAGTTGTTTGCTATCAACATAACAGAATGTATTCAACCAATGAATCCAATAGATCCCTCAACCTTTCCAATGATGGTTCATTATGGAAGCAGAAGTCCATAATTCCACAATTAACCATTGTTTTTTTATCTGCCATATGGCATCTACTGTTGTGTTCCTCATGGCCAGTGCAAGTGATCCAAGTGTTTGAGTGGCTGCAGATTAGCTTTTTGAACTCAACCAAAAAGGCTTTTTGAAAATCACAGAGTTGATAATAAAAAATCTTTTTATTATTTTCCCACAATGCAATATGAGGTGCCTATATACCATGGTGAACAAACACTACACTCCTACAATAATGAAGGTTTCTTTTGGATTGGTTAATTCATTCTTGTATCACTTGTAATTAATGAACACAATAAATGCAAACAAATCTGTATAGGAAACAATTTGTTTTTTAAACAATAAGAAATACAAGGTTTGATAAAAAAAAATTATCGAGTCTGGTGCTATAAGAAGAAAACTACAGCACATATAATTTGACATTTAATCTCCTTTGAAGCAGTCCCCTCCTGAAGCCACACATTTTATCCAGTTTCATTTCCATTGAGAGAAGTATTCTTAGAACTCCTTTTTTATGATAGTGGGAAGCTGCCTCAACACATTCTCTGGGATTTCCTCTACATCTTCAAGTCATTTTTTTCTTCAAGAAAGATTTGATTTTTGATGAGGAAAAGTCACAAAAGAGAGGGATATGGGGAATAATGTACTTGGCCAAAAACTGCTGCATAACCCATAGTCACTGATGAAACTTTTGTAGTGTGGCAAGACGGCCAAACTCTGTACACTTTTATTTTAAGCACTGCTATAGACAGGGGAAATGAGCAAGAACATTATAGCATAGTGTGCATGTACATCAGAGTTCAGGGTCAATCTGTGTACTTTAGCGCTGTTACCATAGCAACAATCCCAATACTTTTGATCAGATCTTGTATGTATAGCATATACATAATTATATACAATAAATGAATGTGTAGCTATTCTCATTTTTTTACCTTTGCTTCTTGTAAAGAATATAACTGAATATTGTTTTCTTGCTCAAACCTTTCCTTGTTATGCTGGGCATCTTCTAGCTGAATCATTTGATACTTCAAAGTAGATTCGGCCTCTTTGAGCTAATGGGGGAGAAAAAAAAAAGAAAGACATAAGCTTTCTGACCAGCAAACCATTTGCAGAAAGTTACAAAAATGCTTCCATTTAATAATCTATTTCAAGAGGACTGGTGTGTACTCAAATACTCATAGGGAATCAAAATAAGAATATAGTATATCAAACTTGATTTTCAAAGTATAAAACCAAAGATCAATGCTTTTAATCTTGAGCAACTGAAGAGTTAATATAATTAAGAATGTAATATTGCTTTTAAAATCAGTGTGTGTGCATATGTACCAGTGAATGCATTATATATAAATAATATAAAAATATTTTTAAAAAAAACCCAAAAAACCCCAGACTATTAGATTTAATTTTGATAAAGTATTACTCTGAACTAACACTAAAAATTTTTCAAGCATTAGAGCTGAGTCAACAAGAAATGATCACCTGTGGTTTTCATTATCCATTATTTATATCAGTATATATTAAATATGAAAAAGAAAAAATGAATAAAGAAAAAATGAAGTTTGTATTCAAAACAAAATTGAAAGCATTTGACTTAATTTCATTGATACTTAGTTTATTAGTAGGTACCCCAAACTTTACACTAGTTTACACTGAAAACATTTCAAAATAGTGAAGTTTCCTTCAAATTCAACAGTTGATATCTTGCTTATTTCTTATGTTATTTTGTTAAAATTTTTGATAAAATAAAAATTTAATTTTTTATCTTTATAATAATATAATTCTTTTTTGTGCATGAGGATTGGTTTTTATTCCAGGTCTATGCCACTATTTCAAACTTATTATGTTTGGAATTGTGTGTCCCAATACATATCAAAGTTGTTCTGTTTTAAATAAAAAACTCATCAATTTAGTGAGCTTAGAATAGAGTTTGAATTTGTCTTTCACAAAAATATTCTAAGTTGAAAAAATTAGTGAATGAAATACCAGAAAAATTCAACATTTAAAGAAATAAAAAAGGCACCTTCTTGGAGAATAAAAATTTTTCTTAAAAAATCAATTGGTATCATATCCCTGCACCCATACAACTCAAAGAGCATGCAAATCAAAAAGAGGGTATGCTGTGTTCATTTTGTGCAAAAATCAAAATTTGTATTACTAAGTCAATGAACAACACCAGTTGAACCCCATTTTAAAATTAAACTTGTTTCACCAATGGATATTACAGATTAAATCATTTTCTTATATTTTCTTTAATGACACATTTTAAAACTGTAAAAGTACTAAAAGTATTTTGTCAAAACTGTCACTCCTAAATCACTTTCACATTGGCTGTTGTTTTTATGCATTTTCTTAAAATAACATTAAACGGAATTCATATCATTAGGTTGTTAAAAAAATAATGGTCGCTGGAAGTGTTGCATTTTGAAAAGCCATTTTAACATAGTATTTACGGTATATATTAGGTGAATATTGGTATACAAAATAATTAATGTGTTTAAACAATTAACAATTTTAACTTATTTTCAGATAGAACTATTCTTGAAACATAGAAGCCCTTAATTAGGAACATGACAAAACATGATCTTTGTTTACTTTTCTTGCATGAGTTCAAACTTAGGAACAGTGCCTCCCAAATTTCCGCCTGGGGGAGATGGGTCCAAAAAGGATCAGTTAGTATTAAGGTAGTTCCAGAAATTTTGTACTGGTGATGAGAGCCTTGAAAATGAAGAAAGGTAGTGGACGGTCATGTTGTTTTGACAATGAACACTTGCAAGCAGCTGTCAAACAAAACCCACATCAAAGTGAAAGAGAAATGTCTCAGATGCTTGGTGTTAGCACTGCAACAGTCTCACGCCATTTGCAGAGTATTGGCAAGGTGAAAAAGCTTGATAAATGGGTTCCTCATGATCTCAATGAAAATCAAAAACTTAGGAGTTTTGAAGTGTGCACAATGCTCTTTCTTTCTGCATAATACCAATGATCTCTTTCATGATCAAATAATCACTTGTGGTGAAAAGTGGATACTTTATAATAACCATAAATGGTCAGGTCAATGGCTTGACAGTGTTAAGTCCCCCAAAGTTGCATCAGCAAAAGGTTATGGTGACTGTTTGGTAGCCTGCTATTGGTGTTATCCACTACAGCTTTCTGGGAGCCAATCAGAGCATTAATGCGCAGCTCTACTGCAATCAACTTGCAGAAATGTATGCACACCTGCAAAAAATTAGACCAGCATTGGTGAATTGACATGGTGCAATTTTGCTTCATGATAATGTGTGGACACATGTTGCAAAAACTCACTAACTTGGAATACGAGAGTTTACCACATCCTGATTTTTCACCCACTGATTATCATTTTTTAAGAACTTAAGCACATTTTTAAATGGTAAAACTTTTAGATCCAAACTGGAGGTTGAATCAGTTTTCAAAGATTTCATTGCATCACAGCCAATAATTTTTTATCAAGGAGGAATAAATAATCTTGTCGATCGATGGCTGAGATGCCTAGATGCTCAATACTCATATTTTGACTAATTTCAACATTTCTACAGTTCATTTTTCAAGAATAAAATTATGTTTCTGAAATCAACCATTATTTTTGCAACTTAATGTAAAATAAACATAAAAAAATTAAATGGATATATTTTTAATTCTTTAAATTTAGCACCAACATTTGTCTATAAAATATTAAAATAAATTTTTTAAAAAATTGTCTCATTTTCCTTTTAATGGTCTTTCATTTTATTTACAATATTCTAATTCTTGGGATTTGGGGATTAAATTGGAAAATTTAGTTACATTTGATTTTAAAATAAATAAAACTAGAGATATTTTATGAAAACTTAAAATAAAAAATGAATTGGATATGTTGAATTCATAAAAAATTGAAATATAATTATGTAATTATTAAAATATCATCAGTTTCTGTTTTTTTATTATTTTAATTATTGTTTACTAATTCTAAGGATTAAGTTCTATTTTAGAGATTGAAATAAAATTGTTAAATTTTATCAAAAAAGATAAAAAGTGGATACATATAGTTTTTCAAATATTATAAACATACTGTTGTCCATTTTTAATATTTTTCCCTAAAGCACTTTCCATTCATTTAATTTTTTTTTAGTTTGAAAACAAACAAGTTCAAAGCTTTACAATAAGCATTTGTTTGAAAGAGTGACTAATGATTCATTTCATGAAAGAAATTTTCTAAGTTTTGTAGTCATTACTGTCCTCCTTTTTAACAAGTTTAAAATTGGTTAATTTCACAAAATTAAATCCAACTATGACCAAAGGCATATTACAGAGAAAAAGCTGTTTTGCTGAATTCTCTTTAAAAAATTAGCAACTTTTTAATGATTTAGGTATGTATCTCCAACGGATACTTTTTTATGGAAAGGTCAGGATGGTATACTTTTGTCCTACTGTCAAACTGTGTTTCTGGTTGATTTTTACATGTTGTAAATATGATTTTTGTTTATTAATGTACTACTGTAAAAAGCATCATCTCTGTTGTGCTATGGAGCATAGCAAAATGTTGCAAGGCATTAACTGTTGAAATGAAGTTTACAAGAAGAGTTAGAATTGCACTTGTGATATGTAACTATTTTGTTTTTGAAACATAATTTTCTTGAATGTTTAGGTTGACTGAATATAATAATTATTGATTTTATACTATTTTTCTTTTACTTCAATACAACCTATATGGTATATATATATATATATATAATGATTTTTCACTTCTTTGAAGCCTGCATCTTCAGTTATACACTGTTAAAAATGTTTTTTTTTCATGAGACAGAATGGCCATAACTTTGTTGCAAATTGAATTGCCAAGACCTATTTGGTACCATTCTCTCTGTCTGTATTAAAAGTTTTAGCTATAATAAAAATACAATTTTACCTTAGGATATCTATTATTATCTTTAAGAGTATCATTTAATTGCTTAAGTAAAAAGAAATTAGAGTAAAATAAATAACTGAAAAAGAAATTAAGCTTAAAAATTAGGAGTAATAAAAAGAAAAAAGTTACCTCCTTTTGTAATTCAGCAATTTTGGTTTTTAATGAAGTTTGGCATTCTTTTAATTCCTGAAAGGTAAAAAGATCACTTCATAAAATAAATAAAAAAAAACAAACAAAAAACCAAAAGCATTATACTTTGAGATGTTGTCCACTAAGCAGTCAATGACATATGTTACAATTTAAAAAAAAAATATCTAAAAATAGATCTAGTTGCTATAAATTCTTTGGTTCAATACAATACAACAAGTGAAGTCTCTTTACATTTTTCTAACAATGATTCTCTGAAATTTTCATATTTGTATAGTATGAAGAGGTGCTGAAAAGTTTTTTTACCTGACCCACTTTCCAATAATCAGTATATTTGTTTGATCATTGAAATACTTTGTAAAGTGGATCAATGGGTGGGAGAATAACTTTTCAACTCTGTCTCATAATCAACTTTATCGATATCATTAATTATTATTATTATTATTTCTTTAATAAACATTTAAGTGCAAAGGTAAACAGAGCTACACATTCAGATTCCAAAATTGCAAATAAATATAATACAAAAAAAAAACAAAAAAAAAAACGTGAAATAAAAAGTAATTTTTCACGACAAAAATTAAGTAATGAACAAGTACTTTCAATCAAATATTTTTTTTTAATTTGATTATTATTTCAAGGCAGTTTACCTAACACAATGCTAATAAAGAAGTGATATTATTTGTATAAGGCACAAATTATGCATAATTTAATAACTTAAGGTGCCTGCATTTTCAAATTTTATTTTTCAATTTATAAATCTGTCACCAGGTAATGTTGGAATTACTCAATTGATAATCTGTTTTTATCGTTGAGATTAACATGCAGTCAGAAGAATTCAAAGTCTACAATGATAGAAACTTACTTTATTGGTTGCTTGTGCTTTTTCAAGTTCTTGCTTCCACATTGCATTCTGTACTTCCATCGCTTGGATTTTGGTTTGGAATGATCTAGTTTAGAAATAATAAACAAAATCTGAAGAAACAGGAAAAATTCACCAGAAACAAAAGAAAAGAGTGCTGTAATCTCTCTTTCTCTCTCTCTCTCTCTCACACACACACACACACACACAATAAATACATATTTTTTTTCCTTCACCAGTACTAAAACTACAAGGAATTTCATGATGATTGCATCAAAGTTGTACTACTGGTGTATTTATTATTAGCGTAATTTTTTAGCTCTATTATTATACATCAAGCACTGTTTTATTGACAGCAGTAAATATGCATTACTTTGTATGTTTAATTGTGATAGTATTTCGTACCAAAGTTGTTATTTTTCAGTGGTTATGACTGATAAAATGTATTTTGGCAAGCAAGTTTTTTATTGTAAAGTGCTCGATATCGGAGTGTAGATAGAGCATTGATAGGTACAAAGAGCTTATCTCTTTAATAGAGCAGATTCATGCCAACTTTGAAGTTTCGTGAGGACATCATTATGATGTTCACACTTGTCTGTTTATCTCTTTAATAGACAAGTGAGAACATCCTAATGATATCCTCAAGAAACTTCAAAATTGTCATAAATCTGCTCTATTAAAAGGATAAACTCTTTGTACATTATATATATATATATATATATATATAATGTAAAAAGATATGGTTCTACAGAAGGATGCTAAGAATAATGTGAATGGAACACATAATCAACAAAATGAAGTATAAGGAAAATGAAAGCAAAAATAAAAAAGAAATGATGTTAGAATCAAAAAGAGTTGAAATTTCTGGGACAAATAATAAAGGAAAGAGAGATCTAATAAAGCAAACAATACAAATTTTATACAAACAAACACACACACATATATATATATACACTTATAAGTAAATGTTTATAGATATAATTATGTGCATGCATCTGTACAAATGCTTTACATGTATATTTGCAGGATGCATGGCCAACATGAAGTCATTTGTGTGGAACACATAAAATCCTATCTAGTCTGTCCTCTTCACTTTTGCACTAATACTCTGAGGGAAAGACATGAATCTATCTCTTCACAACTCAGCTATGGGTTAAATAGCATGGCAAACTTGACTCTCTAGCCTTCTATGACATCAAGTAAAGGGGAAGCACTATTCTGAATTCAAAAATGTTGAAAAGCCTATGGGAAACCACTCTACTTGTCTTTCCCAAGAAGTCATGGCAATTTACAGATAAGGAAAGGAATCTGAGGAGAAGGCAATGGGAAACAATTCTTTCCAAAGAATTCATTGTAATTAACAGATAAGAAAGAAAAGGAATCTGAGAAGAAGGTAATAGGAAACCACTCTACTTCCTTTCCAAAGTAGTCATTCACAGATAAGGAAAAAAAAAAAGGAATCAATAAGAAAAGAAAGGAATTTGTAGGGAAGGCAACAGGAAACCACTCTACTCTCTTTCACAAGAAGGCATGGCAATTCACAGATAAAAAAAAAAGAAAATGAATTTGTGGAGAGCTTAGGTTGTCTATACCCTGAAAAATCATGGCCTTACCAATAAAAAAAAAATAAAGAAAAAATTTTTTTTAAAGAAAACACATATACAATCTTATCTAAATACATTACATACATGTTATAAAATAACTCTTATACATCCCACATAATAGCTACACAGATTAAATAAGTAGACAATAAAATGCACACATGCATAAATGCAAGCATAGAATAGAGAGGTATCTTCCTTTTTTTTTTTTAAATGTCACCTAGCATGCTTAATGCTGAATATAAGAAAACAGTAATTTTATTTCTCCTTGGCGCTATTCTAAAAGATAAGACCCTCTTGCCAACACCACTCTTCTCCACCTCCAGTTGCTTACTGTTCAATGTTTCTTTGTAGTTCCTTCTGTGAACCTGTCTCTTGTTTGGCAGATTCATATTGAACTTGTGCTTGGATGTAGTCGTCTTGGAGCTTGTCTCGTTCCATCTGTAGCTTAGCAACCCTGTCATTCAACTGGTGCTTCTCAAGTATCAGTGTATGCTGTTCCAATTCATGCTTGTGTTTGCATTCCTGCAGTGCTGATTCTGCCTGTCTCTGCAAGTGAGGAGAGAAGAAAAAGAATAACAACAATTTGAGAAACAGAAATGCAACTGCTTGTTAGCCTTGCTTGTTGTTGGTAAGAGAACAGTTATTTGTTTACAGGTGTTACATGTGGGGTGGGGGTGGAATAAAAGGGAAATAGAAGAAATTAAGTAAAAAGTCTTCATGCTCTAGGAAAGATTTCCAAATTATTTTCTTCTTCTTTTGTTTATTCCTTAGAATATATGTTTTTCTTTTACTGATAACAAAGTGAATAAAATGTCAGGTAAAGAGAAGTAAAATTTTTCTATTTAGAAAACTCCAGTTTCACAATATTGATTTTTGAAACCACTTGAGGATTGCAGATTTTAAGAATGTAACATTGATTATACATCAAGCGAAACGATAGGCACCAAGGAATTTGAATTAATAGAACAAAATTAATATTTCATCTCAAATGCTGTGATAGTTTATCATCTGACAAAAAGAAAATTTATTTCAAACCCCAAAGAAAAGCTGTTTTGGTGATGGTGGACATCAGTTAAGAACTTGTAAATTCCAAGATACTAGAGAGAACTTAATTTTTTCATGAGTTAAGTAAAAGACGCTATTTTATACCAAGTGAACGGATCTTTGGTCATAGGACTTAACATTATCTCTCTAGCTTTGTCATCACAAATCTCAAGAGATACATTTTTGGTGAAAGTATTTTCATAAGTTTTTTTTTCTTTGTAATTTCATGTTTATAAAAACTACATCTGCTGCTTCCAGTTAAAAGGTTCTAGTGAATGAATTATCAGAAAAGTGGAAATATTATTTACTTTGAATAAGGTACATGTCATAAGTAAATTCATTCTATGTACAAGGACACAGATGGGGGTGTGGTGTATTGGATTGCAGATTAAAATGTGAAATCAGAGTGCCAAGCTAATTAAATTCATTTATGCGGCAATACCATTATGAAAGGCTATGAACCCATGAAACCATCAATCCAGGTCAAAGCTACAGCCAATGTCCCTGTCTCAGTTACAGACATTTTGCTGCTGATTCCATTTAGAGAACAATCTGCCATGGCTGTTGACTTCAGTTGAGGAAGCACACTGCCCAGCAATAATACCATGTCATCATTACACTGGTTGCATAAATAAACATTGTGCTAGATGATCATTGACCCTACAAGAAAGTTCATATGAGGGTCTAGCCATGCCCGCCTCACTAGAAAAGTATGGTGAGAGTTATAAAAATTATATAATGAAAAATACCTAAATTGTATAAAAGATTAATAAAAAGGTGAATATAGAAAATAATACTGATGACATTAATAAAGTATTGCTTTGGTTAAATAGATAAGCTTTGTTTATTTGCAATTTCTTTTAAAAAGTGTATTTAAAAAATAATTATAAAAAGAAAGCCAGATGGATAATAGAAATAAATGGCTTGAATAAATTTGATGCATAAAATTTGGTTTTCAAATTTGTAAGAAGAGGATCAAGTCTTTTGATCTGAAATCCACCATCATGAAGACAGTGAAAAGGTGTGGTTTTTAAAAAAAAGATACAAAAGATTTTTGATGGTTGAATGTATGAAAGAAGGTGAAAATCGTGTTGAAAATTCATAGCAGCTTTATGAGTCTATCACACTTTAAGTTTTAAACTGGTTATCTTGTCTTATTAGTAAAGTGCATAAGGAAAATTCTGTGCAAACTTGTTTGTAAATTTTGTATTGTGTTTTATTGTTTTTTTATGTCATTGTAATAAATATGTCAAATTTCACCTTGAATTAAAAGACTTGTTTACATTTGCGCCTTACACAATACATGGGATAAAACATATGACGTTATCTTTCTGAACCTCCCCCATAAAAAATTCTTCTATAGTTGCGGATAGCCCAACAATGCTACATGTAATACAATAAGATATAACATAAAATGAATGGTTAAAATGCCCTTGGCTAATCTCAATGAAAAATATTAAAAAAACAATAAAACAATTTACTTTATCCAGTCATGTGAATAAGAAAAAACTGTCAAAATGTAATGTAATGAGAAAATCTACTGAAAGAAAAATGATCATCAGGCAAACGGAGTCATAGAAATATTCTAATTATTTTTGTTAAAATTTATGAAGCCATTTCTTAAAGAACTGGAAAATTGGCAGGGAGATTATTTTAAATTCTTCAATCTTTAGCAATTTTAAGTAAGAATTCAAGGATGAAAGTAATATTCTACAAAGTATTGTACATTCTTCAAGCACACCACACTGACCATTAAAAGTGTCCTATATGCCTTCATTTGAAAATATTTTGCCTTGCCTTATTTAATGAAAGCATAACAACATACTTGTATTTCATCATGTCACGAGATATGGGAATAATATTTATCTACAAATTCCATAAAAGTAAAAACATTTGACCAAGAAAGAGCATTAGGAAGCAAATTTTTCTAACAAATAAAATTTCATACATAACAGTTTCCTTTTTTCAAAGAACTATACTTACTTTTTCAAATTGCAATTCTTCTATTTTTAACAAAAACTCTCTGCTTTCTGAAAGATTAGCATTGTTTTTTTCATGTTCAAGTTTTGAAACCTGCTCCTATGGAGAAAAAAAGAAAAAGAAAGAATAAAACTGTCAATGAAGTATCTAAATGTTTTGTATCTGCTGGCAAAAAGAGGACACAATGAACAAGCATTATCACATGGCATCAATTCTGACAAAAGAAAATAAAACAAAATCTAGTTTGAAATCTTGTTGAAAACCCACAGAAATTGTTACACTAATTTAATTTTCCACTAAAAATATCCAAAACCTACAACCATTTAGGCAGCAATAATTCATACAAATAAGTTTCGTTAAATTCAATGGACCACATGTCATTTAAAAATTTTTTATTGTATTTTTCTAATTTTCAAATAAGGTGTTGTACATCCAAATCAAAACTAAGCAAGTTCATGTTTTTGTTGTCTCAGTCATTTATAAGAACTGAATGTTGGTCAGTACGGTAAGATAAGATTTAATTAGCTACATCTTTGCATTTTTGGGATGCTACATTTCAAATTTAAATATGCAAATATTGCCAGAGTGACATAATGAGTAGAATGGTTTTTACAGAGCTTGACAGCACCAGAAACTTAATTATTATTATTTTATATGCATGCTAAATATTTCATTAAGTACACACTTAAAAATACTATCTCCTATGGTGAAAAAATAGGATATTAAATATAGATTGATTATTAGTGGAGCAGATTAATGCAAAAAAAACTCAAAATCTTTCACTTAATGACACAAGCATGAAACTTTGCAGAAATGATCCATATGCATCACTTGCCAGAAAAAGCACATTAACCATGTCATTTTTTACCTTTGTCACCAATTCCAGTCAAAACTAAAACCCCTCCCAACATTGGTACTTTTCGTTTTTTTTATTTTGTACAGTATATTCATTATAATAGGACAATTTACATATCCAGTTGTTTATAATCACATATTTTTCAATCAAATGCAAGAAATATATATGTAAACTTTCTTAAAAACACATTTTAATGTGGTATTTTAAATTTTGTATTCCAAATATCAAAAGGAAAACCCCTACCCCTTGCCGAAAACCTTGAAAAGTTGAAAAATCAGCTTTCTATTCATATCCTATCCTACCAAAGGCAAAATAATAATTATAAATTGACAAAAGAAAAGCGGACACATTTGGCAATCTTAATTATTTCTGTTGCTAATGCAGAAATTGTTTTTTATTTGAATAATAGAGTGAATGTCTAAGCACTACCAGGGCACAATGGTGACATCACTGCTGTGAAACTCGGCATGGGGTTCAGCGACAACTTAACTATTTCATTATAGCTGAGTGCCCCAAATGCTACCATACTAGCCCCTTGGATATTTTATCATAACAGTGTGATAGCCGCACCTGAATCGACAGGAAGTGCTGAGCCAAGGGTAACAGGGGCTTAAGTTATCTGGAAGGTGTACAGATCGCACGGGACTTAATTCTCACTGAATAAACGATCGGGCTAGGTTTAGGATGATTTTTTAATTTGAACCTAGTTGTATCTCATACGACAAAGAGCTTTTCGACAATTTAAGGTGATAAAAGAATAAGCCATAAATATTGTCTGTTTTCATTTTCAAGCTAGAAGAATGTGTGCATCAACGTCAAAGGCGACAACATTAAAGGCTCCTTTAGAGACTGACTGGGATAAATGTTGTCACTGTCAAACAGAAAGATGAAGAGTTAAAATTTCCACCAACACGTTATAACAGTAGTAAGGAACGTGATTGCTATGCTATGATAGCTCACAATGTTCCTCTCTTTAAAATCATCAATCAAATGCCAATAATTATGGACCCAGCTGGATTGGACAACGGGGAAGGAATAGAGGAAACACTCAGGCAAAATGAAGCTAGGTATCACCAAAGTTGCAGGCTTTTATTTAGCAACAGTAAACTCGAAAGCAAAGAAAATATCAGCTAATTTAGCGGACTCAAGTGAGTGTCCAGTACCAGCTAAAGGTAGAAGAATGAACCTAGAAAATAGTGTTTGTTTTCTTTGCGAAAAAGACGAACCAAAATCTGATCTCAGACGTGCCATGACGATGCATCTTGATAAAAGGTTAAATGAATGTGCAAGAAACCTAGAGGATGGTAAACTTTTAGCCATACTTAGCAGAGGAGATATTGTTGCACATAAGCTGAAGTACCATTGCAAGTGATTAAGGGCCCTTTACAATAGAGAAAGGGCACATCTGAATAAAAGATAATAGTCATAACAATTCTACAAAGGATAAAGATTTGAACGCAATAGTGTTTTCTGAGCTTCTCATTTATTTTGTTGAGACCAAATTCTAGCTCTGATGGCCATATAGTGTTCCGACTTGCTGATCTTGTAAGTTTATACAACCAGTGACTCGAACAGTTAGGAGCAGAAACACAGTGCGTGAATTCAACTTGACTGAAAGACAAGTTACTTGCTGAAATTCCTGAACTGGAGGCCCATAAAAAAGGAAGAGACATTATGTTGGCATTCAAGCAAAATGTAGATGAAGCCTTGTCACAAGCAATGGATTAATTAGATGCTCTCATGGTAGTGAAAGCAGCAGAAATCTTACACAGACATATGATAGGCACAAATATGCATTTGATGAAACGTGCAGCGACAAATGCATAGAAGATGCAATGCCATCTATTCTTCTTCAGTTCGTGTGTATTATTGAGCATGGAGCTATCATCAAATCCCAAGAAAGGTTTGGTGCCTCAAAAACTGACCTTACCATGGCACAGTTGCTCCAGTATAATTGCTATAGGAAATACAAGGAAGGTGCTAAAACATTTAGGCATTCCAAAGATCGGGAAACACCTTTTCCAGTTTTTATTGGCATGTCAACATATGCCAAAACAAGGAAAAGACTCTTTGTAGATATGCTGCACGAGCATAGACTAATTATTTCCTATGACAGAGTACTTGATGCGTCAACTCAATTAGGAGATGCAGCTGTACAACGAGACATAGACAAGGGAGTTGTTTGTCCATCTGACCTACAATCCAACAGCCACTTCTGCAACATTTTCATTCCATGGTATCAGCATTTCTGTATTTCAACATCCAACACCAGATAATCAAGGTCAGACACATAGAAGGAATATAGTCGATAGCTCAGCAAAGAAAGTGTCAGAACTACCAGACACTTACACAAATATACATCCTGCTTTCTTTACCCAGAAGCAGTCATGTCCTATCACCATTCAAACTCCACTTGTACTTCCTGTGCTAGATTTGGATCCTGAATTTTGCTGGTTACAAAAAGTGAGAACAATAGAATTTGTTGAGGAAGAAGATGTCAATGTCTCTTGGTCACCTTACCATGCTTCCATGAAAAGAAAAACAGACTTTGAGGTCAGTATTTCCTCTCTTCTACTATTGTTACAGCACCAAGCTCCTTTTGTTGCTACCGTCCGTCATGTTATGGACAGACTAATGAAAATAGTTGTCCATTTAAATACTGAACAAGTGCCAGTTATAGCTGCTGATCAATCACTCTATGCCTTCGCAAAGCAAATTCAATGGCACTGGCCAGATTGGTAAGGTGAAGATATGTTTGTAATCATGTTTGGTGAATTGCATAAAGAAATAGCTGCCTTCAAGTCTATTGGGAGTCTCCTGTAAGATAGTGGTTGGACTGGTGGTCTGGTAGAGTCTGGAATAGTTTCATCTGATACTGCAGAATCATTTCTGTTAGCTTCAAGTGTGACAAGAACATGCCAAATCCATCAGGATTGTGTTCTGTACAAGCTCCAACATGAAGATTTTGAAATATGACAAAGGATGGTGGACAACCTAACTTAACATTTGGAGAGTGGTCTAAGCGATGGGAAGAGGACAGTCCACAATTCAAGTTCTAGAACCTTATCTTGCGCATGGAACTTACAATATTTTTACTCATTTCAAAAAGGAAACTTTGATTTGTACTGTCAAGCTCTTCATGGACTAATACCTTATTTCTTTGCAAACATAAATGTGAACTACACAAGGATGGCTGCCTATGCACCTCAAAGACATGCTATCTCTTCGGGAAAAACTGCCTGCAATTGCAGCTGAATTTGACAATGGAAAATTTGTCATTCACAAATCAACCCGGGAGTTTTCTGCTATGGCCATTGACCAAGCCCACAAACAAGCCAATGCCATTATAAAAGGCGATGATGGTGCGATTGGTATAACAGAAGACCCGTCTGCACTCAGAAGAAGGATGGTGGCAGGTCCAGAGAGTAAGCCATTTGAATGCCCAGTGCAAAGCATTTTCTGAAATCAAAGATGCAAATGAACCAACGAAGCACCATGAACAGACCAGGCAGTTCCAGAAACTTTTTTATGGAGAAGGTTAACATGCTGCATGCAACAATGTTAGAAATGGGTAATCTGTTTTTGGATGATAGTAAAGAACTTGTAGCACTAGATACAAAAAATGTAGCTCATCCTACTGCTGCTGAGATAGTGTTCAATCCTTTTGAATTTTGTGGAAGTTTTATAAAAAATCTACAAGCTGGTGAAGAATGTCAGTTTTATGATCCAATAAAGAACAAAAAAAACAGACTTTTTTTCGACAGAAACCAGAGTCATCATCGAAAGATCTGAAACAGAAAAACGTAAAAGATGACTGTATGCCGTTTTCCAAACTATTCATCTCATGTCAGTCCAGGGAATGTAACTTGCAAGAATTATTCGTCATGAAAACCAGCCTTATCCAGTTGTACTCAGTGTTGGTGGTAACTTATATTCCTGTCAAAAATCTCAACTGGCATCGGTTCTAGAAGATAAGGTATTGCTGCCAGACATTGCTCCAAATGCTGATGTTCTCGTAGTCAATGGGTCTCCTTTTTTTTAATTACGTTCAACCACGACTGTCAAAAACTTTTAAAGAATATGTAACATTGAAGACAATACCGAAGGTCGAGATTTTGGATCAAAGTATCAGAAGACGGATATCGTGTTTGACATATATACAGGGCAGATAGCTTAAAAGCAGAAACAAGATCATGGAGAGGATATGGGTCAAGGACAAGGGTAAGAAATAAAGGAAAGATCCCGCAAACCTGGCAGCACTTCCTTAGAGACAATACAAATAAAACTGAGCTCTTTAGCTTTCTAGCAGACAGTGTTATTGATCATGTTAGTACTGGCATTGTTGTGGTCTGAAAAGCAGACACTTTTGTGCACAACAGACCAATCAACACAGAAAGACTTATCCCATGCAACCATGAAGAAGTGGACACCAGGATCTTTGTTTATGTTGAGCATGCTGTCGTGGAGGGTTTTAAATCCATCATGATAAAGGCAAATGACACGGACACTCTTGTATTAGTGCAAGTGCATTTCCTTCTCTTCGACAGTTTAGTCTGGAAACATTGTGGCTTGATTTTGGCCAAGGCCAAAATCAAAGATAGATTTCTGTTCACAATATTAATGCCTACATTGGAGATGATAAGTCTGTAGGATTGCCATTTTTCCATGCGTTTACTGGGTGTGATGTTGCATTAGCTTTCAAGGGTAAAGGCGAAAAAACTGCATGGCCAACCTGGAATGTGTGTCCCGATGTGACAAAGGTTTTTGCTAAACTCAGCACATACCCTTCTGAAATGAGTAAGGATGACCAAGATATTTTTGAAATGTATGTCATTGCCATGTATGATAAATCAAGTCCCACTTCAGACATCAACGATGCAAGACTCAACTTGTTCGCTAGAAAGCAGATGACTTACGAATCAATCCCTCCAACACGTGGAGCTCTAGTCGAGCATATTATCAAGCTACCTACCAAGCACGCTGCATCTGGGGCCAAACCTTAATCTGAAGTATGGAAACAAACTGGGGATGGTCTAAGGAGGGCGATTGTTGGCAAATTGTGCAGACTAAGCTAGCACCAATTGTGGAAAGTTGTCAACAATTCATCAAGTATGGTTGTAAAACAGTGCTATGGTCGGTGCAAGTGTTTCAAGTTAAGCCTGCCTTGCACAGCATTATGTAGCTATAATTATGAACAATAAAAAAGGTTTTGTAAATATGCATCAGTGAAAGTTACAGGCAGTAACATTTGCATAAATAAACAGTTTTATTTAAAAAAATACAAAAATAAGAAAAAAACTTTTTTGTGTTGATCTTCCTCTTTATATTTCTGAATATGTTTTCTAAGGAGGGCTAAATTTACCCAAATAGGATCTTTTTTAGTATTTGTATCAATGAATTTAATAGACATGCTTTAAAAATCCATTTTAAGCCACAAAATCTCTGTTATCATTGTTTCTTTGCTAGAAATGTGTAGTTGATCTTTTCGGAAAATCCTTATAGCGGCCATCTTGAAAAAATGGCTGCCAGTTTTAAATTTCTGGTGGCTAATGTACTTTTTGAGTAACATACTGTCTAACAAATTTTGTTAGATTATTTAACAAGGTCTGTTTAATTTTATTATATTTTTCTAAAAACATCATTCATTTATTCTATTGTAAACAAGATGAGAAAAGCTATTAAAAATTTCAATTCACCAGTACATATCCCAATGATTGCAATAAATACCTTAGATTTATCATTTATTATAAAAATGTTAATAAATTTACTTCTTAGCTATAATTCAAAACCTAAAAAATCACACAGTACCCTTCTCCATGAAAACTATTGAGACATTGCATCTCTAATATCAATAATCAGAAGACATCACACACTCTTGTAGGTTGACTTGTCAAAATTCAGTTCAATTCATACACACATTAATGATCACATCAAAAACAACCAAAATTCAACTGAAAGCATTAGTCAATTATTACTTATAATACCAAAATACTATATAGCACTCTCTGCCCGGAAACACTCTAAATATTTAATGTTATTATAAAAGAAATATAGTGGGGCAGATTAGTGAAAAATTTTTTCACTTAATGACACAAGCATGAAACTTGCCATATATACTCTTTAGACAGTATGTTACTCAAAAGAAACGTAAAAGTGTATAAATAGTGAATAACGCTTTTCAGAAATTGAATAAAGTATTAAGGTATCATTAAAAACAAATAGAAGAGTGTTTGACAAGTATTGTCTACTTTCATATATAACAGTGAATGCAGGACAATTTTATTAGAAAGAAAAGGATCAAAACAATTGCGATGTGATTCCACCAACGATAGTGAATGTGACAAATTGGAAAGTGTTAAGAAGACTGGGAGCTATATAGAAACTTGTTAACAACCAGAAGAAATTTTTGATGGGAAACATGAGGAAAGAAGGCTTGAGAACATAATACTTATAAGACATACAAAATGTAAAGAGATGCAGAGGAAAGCAGTGAACTTGACAACTTTCAGCAAATGAGTGAAGGAAGAAGTAACACAAAAACAAACAGGGGTCATAAAAAAGCAAGTATTACCGAGAGCAAAAAATAAAGAAAAGAACCAAGATTCAGAGAACATGACAAAGAGAGAGATTCTTTAATTTCAGCTATGATTTCTCATCTTTTTCAAAGATGTTCGAAGAGCAAAAAATGATCTTTTTAATTCTCATTATCATCATTGTTACAATAGCATATCTTTTCTCTTAAAAAAGTTGTTGAACTTAACTAGGGTTCCTTGTCTTGTACTAATAGTCTATGCAGTGATATTTTTTGTGAGAGGTGTGGGTGAACTAATGATTAGCAGTACAAATAAATTCAACTGGCAAGCCATATTAAAATTCTGGCCCCAAAATTTTGTGTTCATTTTATACTAATGTTATTAAGAAAGACATTTCTCTTCTTTCCATCAGCTATCATTAAAATAGTAAGGAAAACTCAACTCTCTGGCCTTGATTGAGAACCAGTCTAGGAAAAAGAAAATTTCTGAATTCAAAACCATGAAGAAAGCAATAAGAAACCACTCCACAATTTTCCATCAAAACAATCACAGCAACACAAAAATTTTACAGATAAAAAGACAAAGGAGGAAGAGGAGGATATCTTTATGAATCAAGTAACAGGAAGTATTATTTCTTTTGATATACAAGATATTTGTAAGTATGAAATTCATTTTACTGAAATGTCTTTTATTGGCTCTTAAGAAACATATATTGTCCCTCCACATTCCCATGAGGCCCATAAAAAAAAAACAAAAAAACTTACTTTTAAAATCTGGTTTTCTTTCTCCAAAGATGTCATCTCTTTTTGTAGATCTTCATTTGTAAGTTCTTTTGTCTGCTGAAAATGTTTTAAGACAAACAATTCTGCATGAAGATTTCAGAAACAAAGTCAATCAATCTAAGTAAAATTCTTTCATAGCTTATTTCTAACTTATAATCACTAAAATAAAAATAAAAAAAACTCAGTTTTTTTAAAAATTCTATTTCAAAACAGTTTAAAACCAAAGAAAAAATTTTAAAAACTTGTAAGTTTTTTAGATTTGTATGTCTTGAAATGTATTTTAATGCTGATCAGCCAACAAATAACTAATTTAACTTAATAACAAAATCACACATCTTAACAAAATTAGACATATTTTTAAAATGGCAATTTTCATAAAAACTTCCTTTAGCATCATGTTACAAACCACAACTTTAATCTTTTCAACTTGTTCAATAACAAAAATGGACAAAACCAAGTATAAAGTAAAATTAACCAATTATTAAGAATTTTCTAAATTTGAAACCTATGCCCATGATAGAATTTAGATTCTTGTTTTAAAACCAAAAATAAGCAATTCAATAATTATACAGCAAAAAGCGATCAGTACAAATTGTATGAGTGTGTGCTGAAAAATTCTGAGCTTGACTAATAAAACTCTTCTCCAAAATATACTGTTTGCACAAATTTTGAGAAGTTGATTAGGCTGATAACTTTCTATACCTCCTCATATTCTAATTAAGCTTTACATTTATCCTTGTTGATAAATATGATACAAATATTTTATTTAACTCCAACATAACAATTACATTTTATACGAATAATTACTATAAGAAAGAGATTTTAGTAATTGCATTTTCAAACAAGCAAAATAAATTTTAAGTGTTTTGAATGACCCCACCCCATTTTGTTTAAGATCTTTAAGATCAAAAAATAGCCATTTTATTTTTGTTTTTTTAGAAAATAATTGCTTGATATTGCATTAATATAAGATTGTGTATGTGTGTTGTCCATAAGTATTGTTACATTTTAGACCACCATTGTTAAAACCAAAAACTAAAAATGGTAGTGTCATATCGTTATCAAAAAATATTTTCAAATAGCATTTTGAACATCTGAACTATACAAAACTAAATAAATTCACTTATTAAAATACTAATGTGCTATGCACACACATAGTTGTAAGACTATAAGTATCATATATATTTGAATATAAGCCAACATCAATGTATAGTGCAACGCTGAATCTTTTTGCACGAATATTATAGGTAAATTTTTTCTGGAGGGTTTGAACCATCCAGAAAAAGATTTATCTGTAGTATATATATTGCATAGGTCTCCAAGAATCACTTAAAAAAAAAAATGACCTGTGTATATTGCAACCTATTTTTTGTGTTAAAAACTCACGATACTTAAGTATATATTCTATAACAGTTATAAAATCTACAAAATATTAATGTAAATATGTTAATGCTTTTTAATCAGAATTGTAAACAAGATGAAAGATTTTGCTTGCAAGTTATTGAATAAATTCTTATTTCTTAGTAGTAACAGGTAAGTATGTCTTTTGTCTTAGATAATTTCTTACCTTGTTGTCAGGTTGTTGACTTTGAAGTTGCTGTTGTAGTTGCTGCAATTGTTCTTGATGCTTTATAATCCCTCCTTGTATTAAGCTCTTAAATTGTGTGTTTAGTTCTTCATTTTCAGCCTCAAGCTATTAGAGAGAGACAAAAGCAAAAAGTAAAGATAGTTTTTTTTTTTTAATTATTTCTCTCTATATTTGATATGATAAAGAATTTTAATGATGATGAAATGATTGCAAGGTAAATAATTGAATTTTGGAGGGTAATATATAAATTTATAGATACTGGAAAAATAAAAGTATTTTTTTATCTAATCACAATTTGACAAGTTCTACAGGGTTTGATCTTTTTTAACAAAATATTTCATATTTTGTTTTTATTACCATTAGTATAGACTATGTCAAAAGTATTTTAAAAAGTGCTTCCACAAAATGGTTTAATTTAAATATTTCCACTTCTTTATCAATTAAAATACAAGTAAAAAAAGTTTAGTAGTAGATTTTGGCTTGAAACAAGAAATTGGAAAGCCAAGTTTGAATTCCAGTTGGATTCGTTGGATTCATTGCATTCACTTATGTGCAAATAACCTTGGGAAAGGTACTAATCCTTCTCTTCTCCCTCTACCTATGGGTTAAATAGCAAGACAGATTAGATTTTATTGCCTTGGTTGGCAACCAGTCCACTGCAGAAAGTAATGGTAACCTATTGTGGGAAAATTTTAAAAGAGACATGATCATCTAAGTGTGTACCACATATGACTGAATGATCATAAGTATATAAGAAATATAATTCCATCCGTTATACAAATTCGAATGTCATTAAATTTTAGTAAAATCTCATAAGTTATTGGCATCAAAAGTGGAACTAAGAAACCATTTTCAAATTCCAACCTCATCTGCGGCATTCACTTTCACTTATCCTTGGAAAAGACAAATCCATCTATTCTTTCTCCAGCTATGGAGAAAATAGCAGCGTAGATCATGCTCTCTAGCTTTGGTTTGCAAACAGTCTAGGCAGAAGGATACCTGAATATACTTGCACTTTATATTATCTAAAGTTAAATACAATATTAGATGAATTAATGTCAGATTGAACATAAATATTGAAACAGGAAAATTAGGAAAATAAGTATTTTCTCTTCAAAATTTCCCCTTATTACAGAATCAATTGTTTCATACTCACTGCCTGAATAGAATGTTTGGCTCGTTTCAATTCCATTTCAGTTTGGTAAAGTGTATGGTCTGTTTGTTGGTTCATTTCAAAATCTCTGAAAATATACAGCAAATATAAAAAACAATTCAGACACTTAATCCTTCATTAAACAATTTGGTTTTCTATTTTTAATATTCATATGCAGATAGGGAAATGATTTTTCCTTTAACTATATACAATGTCTTACTTATAACACACATTCTAATAAAGGACTGAAAAATCATTCTATTTGTTTTGTTTTGAAAGAAAGTATGTAATAAATAAAAATGGAGAAATGGTTTTAAAATCCTTAGTTATCCAAATCCATTCAGTTGAAAACTATTCTTAAAAAAAAAATTGAGTTTTAAGCTATAGTTAGATACAATGAAATCACAAAGTTTTCTTCATGATATATTTATCTTCTGGTAACAGGATAATTTTGACATTAACCTATACATGCTAAAAAGAGAATTTAATTAAGTTACTTATTTTGTTACTAAGATTTATCATTGTTAACATTGATTGTTTAATAAAAACATTGCATGAATCTTGATTTCTTTTAAAGTGCTTTACAGATTTTAATGTTAGGAAAATTGATTTTGGTACTATGGGTAGTCTGTATGCCTCTACCATTCTATTCTGTTAAAGTAGAATAAATGTATAGAAATGTTTAATTATGTTGACAAGATGTCTGGATTTATTCCAGTAAATAAATGATGAGAAAGGATTTTAATAAACTGTCTAAAAGAATAATCAGATATTTCAAAGAGAAATCAATGTGACAATATTACAGATATATTTATTTATATATAAAGGCATGAAACCAAAACAATTTACATGTTTTCTTTTTACTAATTAATGGATCAGCACAACTAAAATAACCAAAGTAAGATTTAACGAAAAACAATCAGGCAAAAAAAAAAAAAAAGAATTCCTTTAAAACAGCTGCAAACTGAGCAATTTTTCTTGAAGACACGTTTTTTTTATCTCTCTCTGTCTAATGATTTCAACTAATGAAATAAAATAAGACTCATTTACTTTTTATACTGCTGGTCTATTTTCTCCAACTGCTTCTTAGACTGCTCCAGTAATATTTCAGCCTCTTTTGATTTATCTGTCTCCTCAGCTAATTTATATCTGAAAGTAATTAAAGAAATATATCACTTTTCATCTCATAATATCTTAATTATTACAATGTAGAAAACCTATTAAAATAAAAAAAGTTGTGTTTCTTATACAATAGATTTGTAAAGATTGCACGCAGACAAACACAGTGGCATGATTAAAATGCATTGTCCTCTATGCAAACGTCATTAGTATAATATAGCACAGTATAAAGGTCATTATTTGACAACAGTCTTTAAAGACTGTTGTCAAATAACGACCTTGGAATTGGAATCATAAGAAAAATGTTAATTTCTTCTCCTTTAGAAACGTGATTTCATTGAAGTAATTTCATCAAATGAACAATGATTTCTAGGTTTGTCTAGCATAAAAAGCTACAATTTGTTTACATTAACATTTTGGAGAAAAAAAAATATATTAAATTATCACCAAGAAAATAAAGTGCAGAACCTTGTTCATCAGATAATTTTCAAAAAGATGAAAGTAACTAAAAAAAGGTAAAACTGAAAGCAATTAATAGCCAACAAAGAAAAGTATTTGATAATTTTGTTAATATTCTCCTCATTATTCACACTGTATTTGGTACATTGAATATGGAAGTAACATTTTGTCTATACTTGGCTAAAACAGCAAAGTAAACAACAGAAGAAAATAAAAAAATCAGTGACTTAAAATGAAAAAATAAATTATAATATTTATCTCTGCCAACATTTATCCAACTGACGTGCTTCTATTTCAAATTGTTGCATTTGGTTCTGATTTGTTGCTATCTACTTCCTTATTTAGTCTGCTTGTTGCAAACCTTAGCTGTTGACAATTTTCTAATATTTTTACATGTGTAACACTTATCTAATAAAATAAAATACAGAGGCTCAAGAAAAGAGGTTTCATTTATTATATATGAGAATCCGAAAATAAATTTATTGTAAATCTCAATCTGAATTCTATTGTAAGAAAATATATTTGATGTTAGAAGAAATGAGATCACAAATCATGATAATATTGTAATAAATAGTATAACAAGCTTTCTTGATAACAAGACAGAGAAATCAACACAAATTGTTCTTTTTAAATCATTTTACCCTCAAGGCGATGAAGCCACTAAGACAAAAGGGGGTTATTGAGAGTGAAAGAATCTGAGCAAAAAAAAAAAATCATTAGAAAAGAAGACAATAAAAGAACAGAGTTCAAGGAAACAGAAATGACAACTGATGTTGCATTAAACTTTTTGAAGATTGTTGTTGACTGGAAAGCAAAAGACCAAAAGAGAGTTCCACAAATGAGAAGTGTGAGAGAAGAAACTATTAGCATAGAATTTAGTCATATCTAGTAATTTCGACAGGGAAATGATGGAACCTAACAGCCATTCAAGTATTTCACTTTTAACAACCATTTTCTTCTCTTTTAAATGAAATTGCTTCTTTAATCAAAACCAATTCTATATTCATGTCATTTTCAATCTTTGAATTATTCTATCCTAATATTCTGTAAATGGTTACAAAACATTTTTATCTATTCTCCACTAAATCATTGGTATAACATTAAAAAGATTAAAATAGAACCAAAAGAAAAATTAAATGAGTCTTGGAGAAAAAAATAGAAAGTAAAAACATTGAATATAAAAAAGCAAACAAACTAAAAGTGAGGTTTCTTTTTCTAGAATAAAATGCAAAACACTTTTCTATATAAAACTGTATCTTTTGGGAAAGAATACCACTTGTTGTTTACACTAAAGTGAAAAGTATTAAAAAAACTGAATCATTCAAGGGATCTTTGTTATCATCATCATCACTGCATCTATGGCCATGGATTTAAAAATCTCTATGTGTAAATTATTTTCAGTATGCACATGTAAAATTACTTTTCTGTTAGTTCAGGAAAATTAATTTTCTATCATAGTGGTAAGAAAGATCTGGTTATGTCGTTGAATCTGTGCTTACATGACTTTGGAAGTTTCTGTATATGTAAACTTTAGTCAATACGTCTTTCTTCATATGTCTACTTTTGTATTTGTGTGAATAGACATTAGAATGTGCATGTTTACATCTATCTTTTCAATAGTGTAGAATAATTTTCTTTCCATTGTATATATATATATATATATATATATATATATATATATATAGAGAGAGAGAGAGAGAGACAGAGAGAGATGCATGCACATATAAATAAAAGAAAATACACACAGAGTGTAAGACACTGAGGTATTTGTGCAAGAAAAAAAATATAATACCAAAACTTCAAAGTAGTTTTACAGAAAATAGATTTTTTGGTGAGTAGAAAAGATTAAAAAATGTTTTATGGTAAATGCATAAATCTATTATTACTTACAACATAACTTCTATGTTTTATATTTAGATATTGAACTCAAAGTTATTTTAATTTTTTAAAGTCTAGTATGAGATGTTGGTTTTATTTTCAATATGGTAAGTAAACAAAGAAAATATTAAAGCAGGTTTTAGATAATTGGAAAAATAAATAGAAATAAAATTAAATATTAGGTATTGATAATTAACAAAATAATTAGAATAAAGTTAAAGACTTACAAAATATTATACATGGTAATTTTCTAAGTATAGTTTAAATGTGGCACAAGGTCAAAAATGTTGAGCACTCAGTGAGGAATGAACTTACTACTCAATTGTAATGGATCTAGCAAGTAAAGCTTGTTAACCATTACCCAAAATATTATACATGTTATTGCAGGATAATGGCATCAATGTTTATTGTCCTAAAAATGTATCTCTCAATAGAATGCAACATAATTGAGATTATTTTAAATCAGCCATTAATCTCTTCATGGGTCAATTACAATTATTTACATTTCAGCTAATATCCTCATTATTTTGGTCAGTGTCCCCTCCGGCCTTATTAAGGTATCTATCATTCCAGGTGAACTTCAAAGAATTAAGAAGTGATGTATGGCATCTGTCAGCTTTGAAAAACCATGGAAGCGACTGAAGAGTTATGCACTCTCATGGGTGCAGAACTGGGCAGTGTTGTTTCTATGAGGTTGGCAGTTACCCATGCAGGGCATCTCCCTTTTGCATGCCAGCAATGTTATTCAAGGGAAAAGTAGAGGTGGCATCGCAGGAGTTGCCAGAATGAAATTGAACATGACATCAGACACCTGGATTTGAATTCAAACTTGTCCTCCTTAGTCTGTTTACCAAGTCTGGCTACAGAGCGCAGACTGCCCTATTATTTACCCAGAGTTGAAGGTTTTGAATTTAGAGTTTTTGCTTCTTTTTTGTTTTTTTTCCTTTCTCTTAGACTAGTTGTCATCCAGTCTGCCATATTTTACCCATAGCTGGTAAGTGAACCATTTATTTAATCTATGGGGTTATATTGTTCTCAATCTGCTATTCATGTCTAAGGATACTACTCCATTATTGCTTGCTCTTTTATTGACCAAGTTTGAATCTATACTACCCAACTCACAATTACTCTGCCACCAAATTCACAAAACCAACTCTTTAATCCTGTAAGCTATTGTTCTGTAGGACAATCCTAAATTTAAAACTGGGAGTCTCAAACCTAATGTTCTTATTGCCTTGCTGTTATGCTTGATGGCCTTCACCTGTTGCTTCTTAATGCTACTGCTGAATCTTTTACTCTCAAGCTTGACTCTCTACCAATAATAAAGGAGAACATCTAGTCTGAATGCAAATAATGACAAGGACAGAAATTAACAGAAATTTACACAGAAATAATAAATACATTCTTAAAGATTTTAAAATACACACAGTCCACTGGATGTTGATTGAACTGTAAAAAAATAAAATACAATGCTTTCCATTCAGCCAACTGAAAAATATAGAGACACTTTTTGAATAGTTGATTACAAATGCACAACTCCTGAATAGGTTTAGATTTTTTTTTCCAAAGTGAACATTGAAAACATTATAAAAGTCTTCTAAATTACACTAAAGTGTACAATTTACAAATTATAGCAATGGATGATTGTCAAAAAGGTCAAAGGTTTTATAGAAAATAACAGTCAAGAGCTAAATACATTTAGCAAAAATAAGTTGTCTAGTAATAGTTCAAACTTATGCACTGAGGAGGAAAATATCTATATAATTGTTATGACTAAACTTACAAGCACATGACTAAACATTAATATATTGCATTCATTTCAAAAGGTAGAAGTTCGCTATAGCAAGCATTTAAGTTACATTAATTACATGCAATTTTACCTAATAATTATTTGTATATATTTTCACTTCCATCCATACAATTTTATTTTTAAAAAATGTCTTATTTTATAAGGTTTATGAATAAACTCAGATTGCCTAACTTTTAGGTTAAATGGGACTTGTATTTAAAACTTCCTAATATTATATATGTAAATATTTGATAACATTTCACATATTTTGTAAAAATATCTAACCAAAGGAAAGCCTGTTGAGCCATCTTTCTTTAAAACATTTCTTGTACTAACAAAAAAAGAAAAAAAATTACCAAAAATCAAATACATACTGTAAATTTCTAATCTTGGCCTCAAGAGAAATGTTTGTTTCTTCCAAAGCAGTCTTCTCTTGAATCAAAGCTTCAATTTTTCTAAAATTAGGAAAATAAAATTCTATAGATAAGTTTTCAATGAGCAAAGATGACTTGTCCATTAAATATCAAAAAAAAATAATTTTGTATAAAATCAACAGTTTAAAATCAATAATTTCAATTAAGAACATATCAAAATAAAAGAATAGAAACAGTAATAGAAATAATGTCAAATGACCCACTGCTAACTAATCATTTTTTCCATTTAGCATGAATATTTTATAATCAACCATTATCTTATTGGAGATAGTATAATTTTTTTTTAATTACTTTTAATGGCATATTGTTCATTCAAGAAATGCATTGGCTTTTGTAATGATTTCTTAACACTAAAATGCTTCTATACCTTCCATATGTTTTTTCCTTTTTACTAATGAAATACAAAAATATTCATTTCAGATAATACATGGGAAATAATTTAGTATTAGATCTTTGCAAAAGTTTGTGACTGATTAGGAAATTAAAACAAAATTTTACATACTCACAAAAACATTTTATAAGTACAGTCTTCATTGCTTTTAACAATTGTCTCTTCCTGTTCTACAAGCTTTTCATAGATACGTTGTCTTTTTTGTTGGAAGAAACTTATAAGATAGTTTTTAACTTACTGTACAGAGTCAAGTTTGTTTGTTTGTTTTTTTTATTTATATTGTTCTCTGTAGAGACTGGAACAAATGAAAATCCAAAGGAGGGAAGTCATGAGAATACAGAGTGTTGAAGGGTTTCCCCACTTTCCAACTCACTTCTGCATGATCTGTTTTGCAAGATGCACTTTTGCATTGTTATGGTAAAAAATGACACTTTTCAGTTTTGCCAAAATCAGCCATTTTCCTTGAATTGCAGCACTGAGATTAGCGAGTTACTCACAATACTTCTTGGCAGTTATTGTTTTACTATCTGGAAGAAGCGTAAAGTGAATTATCCCTTGCAATCAAACCAAACAAACAGTAACATCTTTATTTGATGCAAATCCATTTTAGTCAAGGATTCTGCACATTCCCAAGCTGGTTTCCAGCTTAGTTTGCATTGAATGTTATCATAAACTATTTTTCATAGCCTGTGACACTCTGTCCAAGAAAGACTCCTTTTCATGGCATAACAGCAAAGAAGTCACTTGTTCTGGTCTATCAGAGAATGTGGCATCAACATGTGGTGTTTGGAAATGAACCCAAGTCTTCAAATAGCAAAAGATAGTTGAGATATTGATTTTTAAACTCTTAGATATCACTTCCATCTAAATCATCAGTTTATTCTCCACAATAACAAACAGAGTTTTCTTCTTTGATACCAGAAGGTCACCCTGACAGTTCAGATTAAAATAACCCTGAAGAAATTAGCAAAATAACTTTCTAACCATCTGAAGAGTTTGAGTATGATCCAAATAAACTAAATGTTTTTTGTTCAGTTCCCACGTTTACTCCTTTCCAAATTGCATAGTGCCCTATGAATTATGGCATAATATGGTGAAAGTGCAACTTTTCATATTCCATCTTTAAGGCATTCATTTGTGAACAAAACATCAACAAAGTTTGACTTGCAAGTGAACCATGCTAAGTTTCAATCTAGAACATACCAGAAATCAACACCAAAACAAAAACCAATGTCAACTTATTTTATATTAATAATGAAAATTGTGGACAAAATTCTGCAATGATCTGATATAATATACAGTCAATTTCTGTTACAAATAATGCTTAAACATTAGATTGTCAAACTCTTTTCCAAATATTGGGTAGAAATATTAAGATTTTTTTTTATTAAATTTATATCAGATTTTGCAACAGAAATTCATATAGATATGTATACATATAAATTCAATTAGCTGTAAATTCAAAGTACTAAGTACATACTTAACACTTATTTTTTTCACCTTTTTTTTTTTCAGGATGTTAGCAACCCAGTAGGGAAAAAATTAAACCTACAAAGGGCGGAAAAACTTTCAAGGAGCCAATGGCCAGCTAACTAGAGGTGGTGTCTCAATAAATCACCATGGAGAAGGCAATGGGATACCACTCCACTATCTAATCCCCCGCTCAATCATGGTTTTTCACAACAAATATATGAAACCCAACAGCGTGAAGGGGGCTGCTTCCTAAGGAAGCAACTCCTCGCTCGGTAAGAATCAGCATGGGCAACAGATGCCACCTGACTGTCATCTGGTGACTGTTAGCACCAATGGCGTAAAGGGGACATTTTACTCCAAAAATTGTCCCTCGCCTGGGAAGGAACGACCAGAGCAATAGGTGTCTCTGGACCATTACCCTGCAACTGTGCACAACAAAGAAAAAATTACTTTCAGTACATGGAATGTCAGGACACTCAACAATTGTGGACAACTAGAGAATGTCAAGCAGGAGATGAACAGACTGAAGATCAATATTCTGAGCATATGTGAAACCAGATGGCCTAACAATGCAGTGACGCCCACAAGAAAATTTATGCAGGAGGCAAAAACAACGGAAAAGGGGTCGGCTTGATACTAGACAAGGAAATGCATTCTTGGATACTGCCAGTTTTCAGATAGAGTCCGCTTGGTTAAACTGCGAGGAAGACCCTTCAACATAGCTATCATAGTAGTTTATGCACCAGCAAATCAAAGCACTGAGGACGAAATCGAATCATTCTATTTCATACTGGACAGTGTCAAGGCCCTGCGCAAAAGCCAAGAAATTAGGATCATACTGGGTGACTTGAATGCCAAGAGAGGAAAGAGACATGACCGGCAACTTCAGACTAGGAGTTTGCAACGAATGAGGAGAAAAATGGGTCCAATGGTGCACAGCAAATGACCAGGTAATAATTAACACCTGGTTTCAAGAACACCCACAATGTCTATGGACATGGAGAAGCCCAGGAGGTGACACAAAAAACCAAATAGACGACATAACTATAAACAAGAGATTCAGGAACGCAGTGGTTCAATGCAAAACCTACCCAGGTGCTGACTGCGGAAGTGACCATGTCCCAGTCATCTGCAAACTAAGGATAAAACTCCAGAGAATGAAGAAGCCCAGCACAGCACCGAGGCTGAAATACAACACACTCATGAATGACCTCACCCTGCAGAAAAATACAATAACAGCGTGAGAAAGAAATATGAAGAACAAATTGAAAAAGTACACTCAAAATGGGACTTGCTAAAGGAAGCGATGGTGACATCAGCGAACAACATTTCCCCAAAGGAAACCAGACACAGAAGAAAAAACAAGTGGATGACTGAAGAGATTCTTGACATGATGCAAAGGAGACAAAAAATAACGCCAAGACATAGAAGGGAATACAGGAAACTATACAGGGAGATAAGGAACAAATGCAGACAGGCTAAAGAGGAATGGCTCAATGACAAATGCGCAGAGGTAGAGAGACTAAGCAGGACCAATAAAAGCAGAGATGCATAAAGAGATAAGAGAACTGACAGGACAAAAAAGCTGCTCCTCAACAGGATGCATAAAATCCAAAGATAGAACGATAATATTGGAGAAAGAGGAAATACTCCAGCGATGGGAAGAGTATATAAAGGATCTTTTTCCATGACAGGAGAGAGCAACCGAGAATACACAAGGATGAGGACAGACCGAAAATATTTAAGGCCGAAGTAGAAGCTGCAATGGCCAAACTAAACAGAAACAAAGCAGCTGGTCCAGACAGCATTGTAATAGAGATGCTGATAGCTCTGGAAGAATTTGGCATAGAAAAACTTACTAAAATAATAAACAAAATTTATAATAGTGGAACAATACCAGACAACCTATGCAAGTCAATATTTATAGTACTGTCAAAGAAGCAAGGTGCAAACGAATGCGAACTACACAGAACTATCAGCTTAATGAGTCACATTACAAAACTGATTGTCAGAATCCTGATGAATAGAGCGAGAAGCAGAATCAGACCAGAGATAGGATAGGAACAGTGCATGTTCGTCAAGAACACTGGAATAAGGAACGCCATATTTATGATTAGGAATGCTCTCTGAAAGGGCAATACAAGTGAAGAAGTTCTTAACCACCATAGAGAATGTTTCATGTCCACCATCAGCAGGACTGATATTAGTCTCCTGAAGAGCAACACACTGTGCCTCCTTGGGCCTACTTTTTCAATCAACTTGGAATGACTACATCAAATCAATAGCTGCATGTACAGCAAGGAAAGTTGGATCATTATGTTGTACCAGAAATTTTTTGTCATCAGAATCTGTCTTGCATATTTATAAATCTACCATTTGTCTGTGCATTAGATACAATTGACATATCTGGTCCAGTGTTCCTGCCATTTGTCTCAAGGGTTTTGACAAAACCCAAAGAAGGATTTGCAATGTAATGTCCTGACATTTCAACTTCAGTCACTTTCTCACCAACATGATAAGGCTTCTCTGTCTTTTCTACAAATATTTTCATGGCAACTACTCTGACAAGCATTTTGCCCTGGTGCCCTGACCACATGATTTTAAGCTACTAGATTGGCATCCAGGTCCCATCCTTTTACCATAAAATAGTCAAATATAATCACCACTTTTACTTCAACAGTTTTTTTTCTTGTCTTTCCTGCCTATGGAACTCCCTTCCATTTACCTGCTTTCCTCATAACTACGATCTTCAAAAATTTAACTGCTATCTTCTATTTTGTTGAATCCTGTTCATCTTTTACCCTTTCCTCAATACCCTCTATACCCAGTCTTTTGTCTCACTTTCACTCTCTGAAACCTCTTGTATTCCTGCCTTTCATGGGATGATATATATTTGAAGTTTCAGAAGAATTAAATTATAAAGAATTTATTGCTCAAATCATGTCAGATAAACAAAATTATGGTTTGGATTTAGCATTTACTTTAAAAAAATATGATCTAGTGTCTCATTTACTTAATATAAAAATCTGCAGTTTTTGCTTAGTGATGTTTAGCCCAATGCTTTATACAATGTTCATGCTTATTAAAATACAGCATTGAGTTTTTATAATTTATATTTATAACTTAAGAAAAACTACAATTCTTAGTTTATTAAGCAGAATAATTTTCAACAAAAGCTGGTCATACCATAAATTATCAATAAACTTAAAGAAATAATTTTTAGTAAAGTCTGGATAATTATGTAAAAAAAAATGAGAATAAAAGATAATGGAAAAGGAAGCTAAAACTCAATTTTTCCTGCCATGTAACTAAAACGAAATTCAAAAAAGAAATCAGAATAAATCAGGAAATCAAATAGGAAAGAAAATTATTGGCAGTTATTTTTCAATGCAACAGAGCCAATCAGTTCTTGAAAGTTCCTAAAATCATAAAATCCAATGTCTTTTAACAAGATTCTTTATGAAGTTCTTAAATTCTAATAATTAGAAATTAAAATGCATCTGCAGTGTACTATTTCTTTTCCAATTATTAGAATTGCACTCAATAATCTATTCACATATTACTTTCAATTTTCATCCTTGATGCAACTTCAAAAGCTTGGTCCTCAGAAAAATGAAAACATGTGCAAGTATGTCTGATAAAAACATTTTACAATTGAATAAATTACCTTTCAAATTCTTATCCTGATTTCATGTCTGTAACAAATTCTCCTAAACTGCTGATCGTATTATCAAATCTCATTTCAGTCATTATTAATGTATCTAATGTATAAATTTTGAGACACAAGAATAATTTATATTTTGTTAATTATTAACTCATTTTATTTTCCTGGCAAAATCTAAAGCAAAATCACTAGTTGTTAAAAATACTTAATTAGTTTTTAGAAATCTGCTATAACAGAAAACTAAATAGCGAAAAAGCCTGGGAAAAATATCACAGAACTCTTTGGATTTCTAAAGCTCAATCACATCAAAATAAAAATTGCATTTCTCTGAAAAGATTGGTTTTCCTACTGAACAAATACTTAGTTACAATAGAAAGACTTAATATTTGCAGCATTAATATCAAATACTCTACTACTACTACTGACAAGAAGTCCTTATTCTTCTCCTCTCTAGAGCATTAAATTGAACAATAAATCAAATTTTGTCATTTGTAAATAAGCATGACTTGAACCCAACATTTGTGTTTTTTGCTTGTCACTTTGCTATGGTCAATCTTGAGCAAATCAAACAAAACTTAGTTTTGTGTGCATCCGGCATTTCTCTTTCCTATCCTTCCATTAAACCCACATGATATTTTCTTTGAAAATAATTGTTTTTACAGATTCTACTGTTAGCTGAAACCATTGTTGGCTTTTATGTAAATACAAGCATAATCTTACTAGATTGATCAATTTGTAATCTAACCAAAACCACTGGACACACCACTGGATGAGTACGTATTGCATATGCTTTGGAGATTATATATACATACACACACATATACAGCATGCAATGGGTAAATTGTCTATTTTGTATTTTTAATTTTGTGCATGCATATTGTTTGTTTTTTTATCAGCAGTACAGTAGGGTTAGTTGAATATCATCTGTGAGAAAAGGAGAACCATGACGCAATTCACTCTGCAAGAAATTTGGAAATGCCATGTTGTACTGCTTAGCATTTGTGCCAGTCAGCTCCAAATATGAATATTTCAGAGTGTTTGGGTGTCAATATGAGGGCAATGCAAAGGATTTGGAAAGAGTTGGATGAATCTAATGGCAATTACAAAGGCACTTGCCTTGAGGAGATAGTGCTTCCCTGGGTCAAGAAGGGTGGCTGTTGGAAGATCCTATATCTTGCAAAAGGACTCTGCACCATGCTACACAAGCAGGAGAAGCCAGTCATGGCTGTCAAACAATTTCCCTTACATTTGGCCAGCTAACTCTCCAGAATTCAACTCCTTGATTATTATGTGTTGGGCACAGTTGAGCAAAAAGCCAACAAAACTCCTTGTAATACCAAAGATGAACTAAAGGATTATGGCAGCATTCACCAACTTAAGAAAACCATCCAGAAGAGATGCAGGAGATTCCAAAGTTGTCTGGAAGTTGTGGTTGAAGCAAATGGCTATTTTATAGATTAAATTTACTTTAGTATTTATGGCATCTAGAACTGCAGTGCTGCCAGTGCCACCAAAAGTAAATAAAATGTCACCTCTATTCAAGACAATATTGAAAAAGTAGACTGTCAAGGTATTTGCACATCAACTGGCTAATATATAATATTAAAAAAATTATAGTAGCTGATATAAGGAAGTTATGGAGCTATAATACTGACATTCTGCACAAATAATATCATTAATTTATTATTTGTCTATCTATAAATAGTATTATTAGAATAAATTGGATATATTCTTTTGTTATTGCCTAATATAACTCCATGATATTTGACCAGTGAAAACTCGACTAAAAAACTAATTTGATCTTGTTCTGAAACCACAGAGGTCAGATAACTTAAATTGGTATTGCTTTTTCAAAGATTCCAGATATTTTCTGCTAGAAGTATGAAAGTAGTAGTTCAAGACATGGTGACTGTTATTCAATGTTATTCTAATTTAAAGGCTTATTGATGTTTTGTATAACAATGAAAAGATGTAGACAATTAAAAAAATTTTTTTAGAAATGATCTTTTGTTTGCAATATTAGAATGTTACAATTGATAATTCAGAAAATACGAACTTGTGCAATTTGCTATTCTCCTCCTGAAGTATTCGATATTGGTTTTCTACCAAAGTTCGCTGATTTTTTTCCTTTTCCAATTTTTGCCTGCTTTCTCGAAGATGCTCCTGTATCTTAGCAACAGATGCCAAGTCTGAAACAGATATACATGGGTACATATTTAAATAATTCAGTTCTCTCATATTGATAACAAGCCAAACTGAAAAGATCACAATCTCTGAAAAAGATTTCCTTCACGGCTTTATTCATTGTTAATCTTTAATGTACCCAGTATTGCAATCAAGTCACTGATCTTAAAGTGTACAAAGAAAAAATGTCTTAAAGAAGAGAAATAGAAAAAAATACCTGTAGTAAGTAGCAATGGATAGTTGAAATGGATATTTGTAAAAACACAGGATTCTGTTTCAGTATTTGAGGTTGAGAAAAGGAATTAATGACAATGATGCTTTGGAAAGCCCCCTTACAAAGCCATAAAAGAGGGCTTTCATTACTGGTTTACTCTTTCCCAAGAAAATGTACAGTAAAAATGAAAGACATTTTTTAAATATATAAATGCCAGTGATAGTTTTTAGCCTGTTTTCTATAAACAATTTTCTTTGACATTTAGAAAACAAATAACAATAACAATAAATAAGTAATAAAAAAATCATATTTGTTTATATTTCTGAGATGAGGTATTGTAATTATTTACACAATTTACATTATCTGAAGTGCTATCCCAGCTTTTGTTGCTATATTCATGACATTTCGACTGTTGTATACTCTAGCCTTCTTCAGATGATTGAAAATTTGAACTGAACTCTTTATTTCATTCACTGGGGTGAATTGCTATAGTTCTATGAACAATGCCTCTTCCAGATATCTCAGTTATCTCCCTTTAACTTAACTCTCAAAATTTTTTATTCACTTCTGCTGTAAACAGGTATTGAACCCACAAGTCACTAGGTAAAGTTACTGCATTCAACCAAAGTTTCTATTCACTGAGCCATGAGCCCTTCAAAATATATTTGCATTCATGTATTTGTTTCACAAAGATCTGAATGACACTAAATTGTTTCAAACTTTCATGAGGAGGCAAATATACAAACTCTTAGATATAGAAAAAGATCAGCAAAGATTCCACTTTGAAATGTGTATCATACAAAAAATAAATAATGAATCATTCAGTTTTAAAGATTTTACATTAGGTTGTAGATTTATTTGGTCTGTCTCTCGATTTTAATTCATACTCTTTTGTCTATGCAGTGTTTAAATTAACTTACCATTTAGATTAAGATTCATAAGTGTGTCTTTATTATATTGTACTCCTGTGAGGCTGCCTTCATTTTCTGTGGATGTCAAAGACATCAAATCGTCATCTTTGAGAATGTCCGAACTGTCCAGGTAATTGAAACCACTTAATCCTTCAGCAAATATTTCAGAGCCAGGCCTATACAATAGAAATGTGCTAGTACATGTCAATTTATACAGTTACTAAATTTTATTTCGAAACAAAAACAATGAGAAAATGAAAGCAAATTTAAATTTTCCTCCCTGTTCTTTACTTATTCTATCATCTTGTTGGATTTCAATCCATTTATTCAACTCAATTAAATTTACTTTTTTATTTAAAATTAATTTACATTGTGACAAGAAAATTTCTATGTTTGGAGATTATAATTTTTTATTTTGTCATCAATGTTCAGTAACTTTGGTGAAAAATATTTACATTTTAAATCTCTAAAGAGAAATTTCCATGTTGCAATGTAAATTAATTTTAAATAAAAAAAGTAAATTTAACTATATTACACTATGTTGTATTGAGCACTTTTTAAAAGGGTAAATGCCAAAGAACTCTGGATTCTAAACCTGTTGGTTCTCTTCATCTGGATATATATATATATATATATATATATATATATATATTTGAGGAGATATTTGTCAAATTGATGCAATTTGCCACAATGTCTGTTGAATTTAGTTTCAATGGTATCATGTATAGACAAATTGATGGGGTTTCAATGGGTTTTTCTTTGGGACCCATTTTAGCAAATATCTTTGTTGGATTCTATGAGGAGAGTGTATTATCAGAATCTAATAAGTCTGATGCTTATTTCCATTATGTAGATGATACTTTTTGTCTATTTAACAATGAAATTGAAGTGGACCATTTCCTTTTGTCCCTTAAAATGCATGCAGCTTTAAAATTTACACACGAAAATTAATTCTTCCCTTCCTTTCCGTGATGTTTTTGTGAGCAAATCTCTTTCTGGTTTTCTGACTTCAGTTTACTGAAAACCAATATTTACTGGTTTGTATACCAGGTGGGATTCATTTTGTCCCCAAAAATGTAAAATTAACTTAATAAGGACCCTTACTCATAGGGCCTTAAAGATTTGCTCTAAGACAAAGGTTGGATGAGGAACTCAGGTTTATTAATATTACACTCTGTAATAACGCCTATCCATTGGATGTTGTCCAATCGGTAATTAGGAATAAGGTATTGAAGTTCAACAAAGTTAAACCAGCTGCTGTGCAAAGATGTCCTGTATACCTGAACCTCTCTTGGATGGGTTCTATTAGTGATAAATTTGCCAAGCATATATCTGTTGCAGTTTGACGTTTTATTTTGCGACTAATACTTGTGTTGTTTTTTTCTGCTAAATCTGCCTTTTCTTCCCCATAAGGAAGGATGTTCTTCCCCTACATTACAATAGTTCTTTAATTTATATGTTTAAATGTAGTTGTGGATTGCACTGAATAGGGAGAACTACCCAAAGATTAGATGCCAGAATTAAACAACGTACCTACAAAAATCCATAATTTGAACTATTCTTAGTCAGATAGGCTGATCAATACATACAGGTCTGCTATTGCGGAACACCTTATAAAGAATCATTTGTTGCTAACTTTAGTGTGGACGTGTTTTCCATCCTATGATCATCACACAAGTTACCACCTTAAAGTGTTGAAAGCCATCTACATTCAACTATTAAAACCTCCTCTGTGTAAACAGAAAGAACATATATTTGGCCCCCAACCCATTTCCATTTAGAAAACTTTTTTCTTTGTCTCCCCCTTACATCCTGTTTTGTTTCTTAAATAATTATTTATTCACCTCAATTTAGCTCTGTTGAGCCAGTTAGCTAGCCTGTTTTGCAGTTTTATTTTTTAATTATCATCATCATGGGCAGTAATAATAATAATTTTTGTCTATTCATAGTGGTAATGAAGTTTTGTACCACACACACACACACACACATATATATATATATATATATATTCAGTCAAATGTATCATTCCACTCAAGCATAAGTCAATACTGATCAATCCAGAAATGGAATGTTGAGTTCAATCAACTCTTCAAGTTTGTGTGCAATCATATTTTAACAAGTAGTTGTTTACAGAATGCATCTGTAAACTACATCTAATTTTTTACTATTTTTACCCTATAACTGGGTAGGATGAGATTTCACTTCTAGTTTTGAACCCAGCTTGGTTATCAATCAAGGCAAAAGAGCTCAATCTGTACTGCTTTTAACTTGTAACAAGAGTTTGATGAAGGAAGCGGTGGATTCTTGCCTTTCCCAAGGGAATTATTGCAAAGAAAACAGTTTCAGCTAGAACTCTAACTTGTCTTGAAATACCATTTCTGAAGGTGTTAAACTACCCACAATAACCTCCCAATGTAAAGGTAATCTAAAAGCAATGAATCTCAAATGGCATAACATTTAAAGAACAGCAGCTGATTAAAGACACGGGAGAGAGCTTACTACACAATGTGCCCAACAGGAATAAGGACGACCTAAAAAAATCTCAGGGATAGAACAATTCAAGTCGCACATTTTTTTTATGTAGTTGAACAAATGAATTAGTAACATTTTATTTGCCTTTAGATATATATGATTTATTTGTATCAACATTGCAATTGAAATATTCTGTGGCTGGTGGAGGAAAGCATTTAAAACAAACAACAAATAGACCAATATATAAGTAATCTCATCCTCTTCATTCAATAACAAAAAACTATGTGATAGTACACAGCTATTTGACAGATACATAATAAATTATATCCTGCACAAACAATAATTCCAAATTTATTGAGATTTCTCTCATCATCTCTAAACTGGATCCCCACAAAGCATGCAGACCTGACAGCATCCCTGCAATTGTTCGAAGGAGGGGAGTTCTTAAACTGGCTCCAGTACTTTTCAAATGCTACGACAATTGCCTTGCTGCTTCTTTATTTCCAGCTTGTTAGAAATCCTCTTCTATAGTTCTTGTCTTTAAGAATTCTGGTGAACATTCTGAGTCCTTGAATTATCATCCTCTTAGTCTTTTACCTATTTTTGGCAAAGCACTAGAGGCTCTAATCAACTCCTGACTGCTTAAGCATCTCACTTCATATGGCCTTCTTTTAGATTAGTTTTAGATAAGAATGGTGAGGCTTCAGATATCTTGGAGGCAACTCAGAGAGGGTTTGACATGCTGGCCATCTTTGCAAGCTGAAGAGCTATGGTACTTCTGGGCTGAATATTTGACTTGATTCAATCTTAACAAATAGGATAACGTAAGTCATATTGAACAGGCACACTTCTAGATCCTTCTAATGTGGGAGTCCCACAGGGCTCTATCCTTGAGCCTAACAAGTTTCTTAGCTTTATCAATGACCTTCATGTTGTTGTCAGTAACAAACTTAATATTTATGCTGATGGCACAATTATATACATCTGTCTTACTGGTAGGTCTGACAAAGTAAAACTGGCAGCTGATCTAAAAAATGATCTCTAATCAATTGTCACCTGGGGCAAGAAATGGATTATAAGTTTTAATGCCTCCAAAATGAAACTGCTATCTTTTAGTCATCATAGAGAATCATTTTTGTCTTCCATTAGTATGCGCCTTTTAGGCCTCATATGTGCGTTGTGGTGCAGTGGATATCAGCTTGGAATGAGAAATCGGTGAGCTGAGTTCGAATTCCAGTTGAATTCATTGCATTCACTTACGCGCAAATACCCTTGGGAAAGGTATTAATCTGTCTCTTCCTTCCAGTTATGGGTTAAATAACAGGACAGATTGGGTTCTATAGCCTTGGCTGGCAACCAGTATACTGCAGAAAGCAATGGCAACCTACTGCGGGATAACCTTCTGCCCAGTCAGTCATGTCTCTTTTGAGACATGATCGCCCAAGCGTGTTTCACGTATGGCAATTAACTGACTGTCTTCTACTGACATGAAGTGGAATGATTATATCGAATCAATTGCTAGGTTGGCTGCTAAGAAATTTATTCCATTGTCTCATAGCAAACAATTTTTCTTAATAAAATCCATCTGGCATGTTTATAAACTTACCATTCTCTCGTGCATTGAATATTGCTGCCATATTTGTTCTAGTGCTCCTGTTAAGTATCTAGAGATTCTCAACAAAATCCAAAGAAAGGTCTGTAATGTTAACACTCCTGACCTGTCATACTGACTTCAGTCACTTTCCCACTGCCATGAACCAGTTTTTGTGTGTCATTTCTATAAATATGTTAATGCCAAATGTTCTGATGAGCTTTCCTCCTTGGTATCTCAAACGCATGATATTAAGTGTACTACTAGATTGGCAACTGGATCTTATTGTTTTACTGTTGAAATATAAAGATGCAACCAAAAGTTCTATTCTAAAAGCTTCTTTTCTCACCTGTGAAATCTGCTCTGGTTTCTTGCTTCCTTACAATCTTCAAAAATTTAAATGCACTCTCAATTGTCATCCTTTTGCTCTTTTATTTTTCTTTGTCATCTCTAACACTTTCTCATTTTCTTTCACTCTCAGTAACACTTTATATCTTTATGGTGTTGTCACCTTGCCTGGGGTGAAATGATTAAAATGAAAAAGAAAGAAGCAATGTGTAGGGTGAGGGAATGATCGTGAATGATTTCATAACATCCGCTACTATCAAAGGAATCCATACAATATATTAGTTTACTTACTGGCAAAAAGACTTTTGAGTAGATACCAAAATAGAAGAATCTCTCAGAATTCCATTTTCGAAAGTTGCAAGATCAACAATATTTTGTTTTGGTGATGAGAAATCAGTCAGTGAAGGTTTTGGAGTTGATGTTAACTTTTGGGCTACTTTCTTCCAACTTCTCACCTGATTTCAAGATTATTGTGCCAACATTTTCACCATTGTCTTCTTTAGCAACAATTTCCTTAGCTGTAGACAAGTAAGATGTAGCATTAGCCAGTTCTTTTGGCTGCTCTGGTACCTGAAAATCTTTTGGTGCTAAACAATCTGCATTCTGTCTTGCACTATCAGGAATCTCTTTATCATCTGTAAAGTCAGATCTGTCCAACCCTTGAGAAACATTTTTGTTCTGTCAAAATATAAACAAGATTTTTCAATGCCAAAAAATAAATTAGTTTTATCATTATTGTCAATTGTCGAATGTAGATTTTTGTAAAATGTAATATTAAAAAGTCATCAAGATAAACAGATTCAATTTTCTTTAAGTTTATCTTATTTTGCTATCATTAATTTCGCAAGAACATTAATTAGCAAGTTCATCTGCATAACAGACTGTTGAAAAGTTTTTAAAAGTTAAAAAAAAATTTAATAGTAGTAATAGTAGTAAGTTCTTAGTTAAAAACTTATTCAGTGCTATGATCAACACATGGTTGAGAGAATAGCAATTTAATAAAAGGTGATACCATTTCTTGATACGTAAACTTTATTTACAACATATAATATTAAGGAGAAATTTCACCAGGTTTCTAATTTGAGCTTTAAAGAATTCTAATTACAAATCTTAATAATAAATTAAATGTACTGCTAATTAGAAAAATGCTAATGATGACAGAGAAGACACAAGCATATATTCTAAAAGTGATAAGAAATAAATACAAATATTATGGCTATAGCAACATAAAAACCACATAAAAAATCAAAATGAGCCACCATAATTATGCATATAGATATTAATGATTAATAATAAATGATAAACAAGCATAAACAAGTAATAACCCAAAAAACAAAGAAAACTGTTAAAGAAAAGAAAAAATGTAGACGTCAGTTTTTGTTAACAGTGCTGGTTAACTGCAAACTGTGCCATACGTTGTTAGTAGAATATTAGTAGTGGTTAAAAGTTTATATGTGATTATGATATAGTAGAGATAAGAAAAGCAGTCATCTGAAGTAAAATTCTTTAAGACTAAAATTGTCTTTCACATTTTTATGTAAGACAAATTTAAAAAAACAGGAAACATTCACAACAATATGTTGCTTTGTGACAAATAACAAGTGTTTTGAACAAAGGAAGCAGTTGCTTCAATCAAAATCTGTATGTACAAAAATGATTTTTGTCAAAATTGATATGAAAACATTTACAAAATATTCTTTTTACCTGTCACCATTTTCTATTCACAGTGTAAATGCGTGGCAATGGAAAATCTCCATTATTCAAAATTGTTATTATGCTGGTATTACACATTCGCGTACTCAATAGCAATTCTTTTTTGAAGCATGATATCAAACAAATCCTCACAGAGTGAATGATGGCATTTTTTTGAAGATCTACAATCATCTCTTCAATTCCAATTTTCACTGAGCACTCTTTCATGTTTCTCTGTGATGTTCCTAGTGCACCCAATACTACAGGAATTACGGCGATAGTCATATTCCATAACTTCTGATAATTATTGTCAGCAGTAGTAATGCTAAAGATTATTTTATAGATGAGATTGGGCCTTATTCAGAAACTGAACTACTGTGCCAGTGTACATAATGAGTCTTCCTTCAAAACAAATGGGTGGAGGGACTTTCAGCTTTAAAACTTTAAAAGTAATAATTAGGAAGGTAAGAAATATCAGATAAAATAATGTAGAAAAGCAGCAAAGTTTAAGAGGACTTAAAAAATAATGCTGATGAATGAAACAATATGTATGAAATTTATAAATAAGTATTAACTATATGTGGATGTGTGTTATGATGCAGTGGATATTGGCTCGGAACGAGAAATAAGCGAACAGATTTTAAATTCCAGTTGAATTTGTTGCATTCACATATGTGCAAATTTTCTTGGGAAAAATATGAATCCATCGTTTCTCTCTCCAGCTATGGATTAAATAGCAGGAAGATTAGGTTCTCTAGCCTTGGTTTGCAAGCAGTCTACTGCAAAAAGTAATGGAAACCTAACGTGGGAAAATCTTCTGCCCAGTCAGTCATGTCTCTTTCAAGATACCAGCATGTATCATACATGGAACTTAACTGACTGATTAACTGCAAATATTAACTTTTGGGCACCTTCAGTTGGTGTAATGGTTAGCAAGCTTGTCTCGCTAGAATCATTACAATTGAGTAGTGAGTTTGATCCTCACTGGGTGTCCCTTACTTTCGGCCTTGTACCACATCTAAGCTACGCTTAGAAAATTGCCATAAATATTAACTGTTTTGCTATTGATAGTTTTCTAAGCATAGATATTTTTTCCCTATTTCTTTGGTAAAAATATTGAAAGAACATCATTAATTGACAAAACACATTTTTCTTACTTCATATACATTCAAAATAAAGTTTTATTGAAATAAAAACAGCATTAAAGCTTAAAAAATTTATTTGGATTGGCCTATTGGATTTTTAATGTAATTTTAAAAACCAGTCCTAATGTTTGATTGACTATGAAATTTAATGAGTATCATGTTGGTGAATAAAGATTATAAAGAGATTCTAATTTTGATAAAAATGAAAAACAAAGCAATAACTAATCAATGTATATTTGTCTTCTGTTTTTGAGCATCTGTTATAAGCTTATTGAATTTTTCTGATGTGTTAGAAGTGAAGACATTTGGTGCTTGAATTTAAAGTGGGACTGTTAATATACTGAGGAACTAATTTTAAAGAAGAAGTCAAAAGATAATGAATCATTTGAAAATTGGCAAAGTACTGTAAGGAAGAATGAAATGTGCTTTTGTTGCAAAGAAAGTATGTGAGTAAAGAGGATATACAAGCCAAAAAGCCTTTTGGGATTTATTAAAGGAATGATGAATTGTTGTAAGTATTCTTCTTTAGTTAAGAAATTGCTTTCATAGTTATTGGTATTTCTAATAGCATCCAAAGTCCTGAAAATAATATAAATCTACTAGTAACATTTACATAGTCAGAAATTCAACATTAGAAATAAACTAAGCTAAAAACTTTGTTAAAAATGTCATGACTTTAAATACTATGTAAACTTTCAACTGGGTTAAAGGTGAAAACATGAAGTATGAATTATTTACACTATTTATATTTGGACTATTTTCCTCATCTTTGTTGTTGTTGTACACTCTAGTGTATATCAATCTGGGTAAACTACAAGGAATTCTACAAGGATAGACTGTTTCTATTCCACTGCTCATATCTAGGGATATCATCTAGATTAAATAAAGAGTTCAGTACAAAATTTCTTGTATGTTACCCAGGTCGACATATACATGATGAAGGCTGGAGGACACAACAGCTGAAATGAAAAAGATGAGAATAATAATCTGAATATAAATAGCATAAATAATGGTAATGCCACAAGAATTTATTTTTTATGCCAACATAATGAATTAAACATTTCAATAATAAAAATATTTTCATTTTATGAATTTAAAACTATTGTCAAGAGTGTTATTTTTAACAGAAATAAAATAAGCTGCTATCTTTCTTTTTTTTTTCTTTTTTTGCAATCAAGGTTTTAAGATCTATTAAAAAGTTCCAGTTGTTTATGAAAGTGTGAGAAAAAAGTACTGAATATCTAAAATAATAAAATATTATGAAGGATTTGCAATAATCTTAATATGAAAAAAATAAAATATAACTGAACACAAAAAATTAATGTAAACATTACAAAAAGTTAATAAATCTTATTTCTTAAATGATCAGGGAGATATATACATAAACTGACTATCCTTAAAAGATATTACCTGATAAAATATGCTGTAAAAAGGAAAGGTAAGACAAAGTATACAATTCTTCATATGATATTGTGCAACCCTTCCCATAGTGCCACCACACCTTGTAATAAACCTAGTGCTTCTGCCTCAGGTAATGTGCACATTTACCATACCTGTAATCTTTGGTCAGAGAGCTCTGGTGATGAAGAAGCGGATGGCATTCTGTGACTGCCGTTGCCACTGGTTGTACTGTCATCGTCACCATCATCGACTACATTACCATGGGAATCAGGTTTATATAAATAGGTCTGGCGGAGCTCACCCATCGTTGCAAGCGATGGGTGACCTACAAGCTCCAGGATGTCTTCCTTCACCTGACAACAACAAAGACAATACAACCATAGGTGGGACGTGCAGGTGAAAGAATGAGTGGTCTTAGCTGGCATGGTCAATTGGCAAACAGGAACTGGTGTACTTGAGGTGTTAACTCACCTCCCAAAAAACTGCCTCCAATGTAAACAAAAACAAAACCAATTTGTTAGTATTATATATCTGTCTGTCTGTTTCACTTGTCTACATGCATGTCATCTGTCTTGAGGCCGTTTACTTGAATGAATAAAAGTTGCATATTTTAACAAAGACTTTACAAGAAAACCATAATGGAGTATTTGTTGTTGAAGAAAAAACAGCAAAAATAAAGAAAGTTATGGGAGGGGAAGTAAAAACCTTACAAAGTGATATGCAAGATATGAATGAAAACAATATGAAATCAATAACAAAAATCAGAATGATTGTTCACTTAGGGTTTTGGTTTTTTGGGTTTTTTTAATTATAATTATAAAAACAGGAAAGAACAACTTATATAGAATATTTTTTAAAATATTTAGGTTGCACATGGTGACATACTAAGAATTTGTGCTACCCACTAGAATGTTAAAACTAATTTTGCATCATATATCATTCTAATACTAATGCTACTAATATATCATTCCATTAAACTTGCCACCTGAGATGAACCACTTCTTCCACCCACCATTAGATCTTTCAATAGTTGTATAAAATGTGGATCAGCACCCCAGGGAAAATATAGCAGTTTTTGTTTTGGAAATTTGCAAAATTGATTGATAACAATTATGAAACTTCAACTATTATCTTTTTAGTGATGGTCACTGCATACTAAACTTTGATAAGATTTTGCCTGTGACCATCTGGTTTTAAGAAATGAGCAATGAAGGATGGGTTTATTAATGAAACACATTTTTGAAGTTGCATTTGGATGTGCAAGTTTTAAATTAGAGTGACCATATCATAAAAGTGACTAATAGAGGGGGAAATCAATGGTAATATTAACCATTTCCTTATAAGGAAACATTTTGGATTCATTAAACAAGCAACCATTATTATGTTTGGTTGAAATTTATAAAATTTATCTTAAAACAATTTTTGAAGAAAATTGGTTTTTCAAGTCCACTGTTTATTTCTCTTTCCAGTATTGATGGGGGTTTCCTTCTTAACCTTTTGTTTAAAGTAGTGTGGAAATTCAACATATTGATTATGTCATCATTTTATTTTCCACTAACAAAATCTTTCTCTTAAAACAATTTTTCAAGAAAATAGGTTACTCAAGTTCAGTAACTGTTATTGCTCATTCCACTATTGATGGAGGTTTCCTTTCTAACCTTTTGTTTGAAATAGTGTGGAAAATCAACATCTTGATGAAATTATTTTCTCTTCCAGTTATAAAATCTTTCTCTTAAAACAATTTTTCAAGGAAAGTTTTCTCAAGTTTCTCAATTAGTTATTGCTTTTTCCAGTATTGATGGGGTCTTTCTCCACTAACCATTTTTGTTTGAAGTAGTATGGAACATCAACAACTTGATTATGCAGTTATATTCTCCACAAGTTAACAAGTGCTGAAAATTTCAGTTATTGCTTCTGATGCAAGTCTTCAAGTGATGTGGTGTCTGTTATTTGGTAAAATTATTTTTTAAGAAAAAATCTAATCTAGTACTAATTCATGAGGCTGAGGAAAGCTCATCAGAACAATTAGCATGAAAATATTAACAGAAAAAGCACAAAAAATCTAGTTGAAGACTTGCATCATAAGAATATATGATGTAATATTTTTAAAAGGATGTTGAATATGATGATGTCTGATAGGAACTTGTAACGAGTCTGGCTTGAGTGGTTAAAGCATTTGGTATGGAGAAACAAAGGGCATGAAATTTAGTAAATGTTTGCAAATGGCTCCATGAATAGGAATTAAGAAATAGACACTGTTAAATAAAATGTGTATTATTTTGGATGTAGATTACGTAATGTAAAATATTTTTTTTTCTATTTTGACAGTTTTAAAAGAATAAGTTGCAGATGATACTTTTGTTAAAAAATTGACTTTTCATCATTTTATTAAATTGAAAAGTAGGCAGAAAAGGTCATTTTCCAGTATATTTAAGTTAATTAGAATAGAAATAAACAATGTCATAAAATATTTCTAAAAGAAAATTCAATAATAAAAAGAATTTGTACGAATTCAATATTAATTTTATGAAAGCAGAAAACAAAACTCAAAATAGTGAGCCAATAGAACTAAAGTATTTAGCCTTCCTGTTGAAGACTGTGCTGCTGAGGTCTCCTCTTGGGTTAAGGCTGGCATTGATACTTTTATCCCTGCAAGAAAGTTGAGACTTAAGTCTTGCTCATCACCCTGGTTCTCCCCTGCCTGCTCAGCTGCCATCACCCACCGAAATCACTTCTTTAGGCTTTGCTGGAGTCACACGTCAGATCATAACAGGCACCTTTTTGCCTCGGCTCGCAATAAATGCAAGAAGGTACTTAATGGAGCCAAGCTGATGTTTGAAGCCAGAATGAAGCAGCGCATAGCATCCTGTAAGTTCAGCTCCAAAGACTACTGGAGGCTTTGTAAAAGCGTGCTGAACAATAGTAAGCCCTCAATCCCCTCTCTAATCAATGAATTTGAGGTCCTCACCTCTTCAACAGACAAGGCTGAGTGCTTCGCTCACAGATTCTCCACTAACTCGACACTGGAGTATCTGTACCTGACTTCCCTCTCCGAACCCAGGCCCAACTGTCTGACATACTAATTACTCCCTCGGTGGTCTCCAAAATAATTTCTAAGCTTGACCCCCATAAGGTGAGCGGTGTCGACGGAATACCCATCATTGTCTTAAAGAAATGTGCTCCTGAATTCTTCTCTGTTCTCTCTAAACTCTATAACTTATGCCTTTCTTCTTTCCTGCCTGCTGGAAATCCTCCTCCGTGGTTCCTATATATAAAAAATATTGGAGAACCCTCTGACTCCACTAATTACTACCCTATCAGCCTCCTACCGATCTTTAGCAAAGTGTTTGAAGCCATCATCAATGTCGAGGTGGTACAACATCTCACAGACCATAGACTCTTCTCTGACAAATAGTATGGCTTCCACTTCACCAGGTCTACTGCTGATATGCTCACTACTATCACTGAGTATATACATTAGGCCCTCGACAAAAACAGTGAAGCCTGAACTGTGGCCCTTGATATCTCCAAAGCATTTGACAGAGTCTGGCATGGTGGCCTTCTATGCAAGCTGCAGGACTATGGTATAACTGGACAATTGTTTGACCTAATCCAGTCCTTCCTTTCAAACCGTACAATGAGGGTGGTATTGAACGGACAAGCTTCCCAATATTATCACATGAATGTGGGTGTTCCTCAAGGCTCTATTCTAGGTCCTACGCTTTTCCTTATTTATATTAATGATCTCCCTAATGTAATAAGATCCCAAGTGGGCAGATATGCTGACGAGAATACAGTTTACTCTCGTCTCGATCAAAAATTTACCGCAGCTGAAAAAGCAAACCTCGCTGCTGAGCTTGAAAAGAACATCCAATCTGTGGTGGACTGGGGCAAGAATTGGCTCCTAAATTTTAATGCTTCCAAAATGAAGCTGCTATCTAATAACCACCACAGACAATCGTTCCTCTCGCCCATTAACATGGATCAGGCTTCTCTACCTGAAAGCGAAATGCTGTGCCGCCTTGGGTTAACTCTCACACCAGATCTCAAGTGGAATAACTATATAGAATCCATAGCTAAATCCACTGCTAAGAAAGTAAGTTCTCTGTGCAAGGCCAGGAAGTTTATCCCGTCCCAAACAATCCTGCACATATACAAGTCTACCATTCGCCCATGCATTGAATATTGCTGCCATATCTGGTCTTGTACTCCTGCTATTCACTTAGGTGTCCTCGACCAAATCCAACGAAGAATCTGTAATGTGATCGATCCCGACTTGGCAGCTATGATACAGTTGCTTTCACATTGATGCAGTGTGGCTTCCCTGTGTTTTTTCTACAAATACTTTCACGGCTTCTGCTCTGATGAACTGAGCTCACTGGTACCCCCTATATAAGAATTTCCTTGAGCCACAAGATTAGCAACTAGGTCCCACCTTTTTACCATGAAACCAATAAATTGTAAACACAAATTCTACTTCAGCAGCTTCTTTTCTCACACTTCCCGCCTGTGGAATTCTCTTCCGCATACTTGCTTTCCTGACAGTTACAATCTCCAAGAATTTAAATGTAAAGTCAATAGTCATCTCCTGTCTCACTAACTTACATCTTCTCTCTCATGCTTTTCTACATCCACCTCACTCTCATCAGTACTCTCTTCCCTCTCCTACTCTCTTCCTGACACCTCCTGCAACCTCTCACTCCTCAACATTCCACCTATGTAACCCCCTGCACAAGAGTGGCAGTAAAATGCCTTGCTTGGGGTGACATGATTATAAAAGGAAAAAAAAAAAAGAAGTAAAATTATGTTTGTTTATTTTTTTTAAACTGATTTTAAAATGTCTAATGAAATTTATTTTAAGTCATCCCATTAATTATAGTAAGAATTTCCTAAAGAAAAAGGGGAAAAAAAAAGGAAGTAGTATCCTGTGCCAATAACTATTTTTTTTTTTGCTTACAAATTCAAGCAGCGTAAAGAAACAAAGAGAAAATGTAAACAATTAATATATATATATATATATAAAAGGCAATCTGTGAGTCTGTGTGTGACTGTTCCCTATGCACGCTACAGGGAAGCCAGGTCAACACATACTTTTTGAGTTTTAAGTTCAGCAATTTTTCCTTTTGCACATTTTGGCCAATGAGGCCGATTGTTTACATTTGCTCCGTAAAACATCTAAGATCTAAGATGGTTGCTGAATTATGTCACAGAAATCAAATCACACATGTCAAATGCGACTAAAATATTAAAAAAAAAAAGAGAAAAAAAAGAGCCTTTATATTTAATTTTTATTCAGGCATTTTAAAAATTCATTTGGTCAACAAAAAAATGTGAATATTTTTCCCCGTAATTTTGAAACAAAAATATTTTTTTAAAAAAAAGTGTGTTTTTCAAACAAAAACAAAATATTAAAAAAAATAATGTGCCAATGGTTAATTTAATTATTTAAGCCTTTTTTTTTTAAGATTTAATATTTCATACTTCAGAAAATAAAATTAAAAAAAAAATAAAGCATTAATGTAACGTTTTCCTCTAAAATTAAATGTCTACATTTTTAAATATTCTTAAAAAATTTCTGAACTGAGAGTGTAATAGTTTTTATATTTCTAATTTCAGTAAAACCAAATAATTTTTATTTTTATGTTAAATTCATTTAGTCAACAAAAAATGTAAATATTTTCTCATATAATTTTGAAATAAAAACAAACGCAATATTGTTTACAATGTCACACAAAACATCAAATCACGTTTACGCAAGACAAAAGAAAGATTTTTTTAATGGAATTTTTGAACAATTTTTAAACAATTTTTTATATAATTATTTTTTTATATAACTGAGTTCTACTACTAAAATGTTCTGAGTTGCATGGGCAACACTGGGTTATGATGCTAATTATTTATAAAAAGCATTACACCTACATGTCAAATCAACAGTATAGATTTTCTATCAGTTGTATTTCTAGTTGTTTCAGTTTAATAATTTGGAGTTTGCAAAATACTGCCTCTGGATTAGTTTTGTCATTGATGAAAAGAAAATATATAACTCTTTTTGAAATTCTAATAACTTTACCTGACATTTTTGATTTATGCTAATAGTCAAAATATCAATTCTGAATTTAAATTTAATTCTAAAACATATATAAGAAAAAATAACATGGCCAAAATAGATCAGTGAGAAAATAGACATTCATTATCTTCAGGCTTCTGTGAAAAGAAGACAAACTCACCTGAATAGAGTGAGAAACTAGTCTTACAATATTACTATATTTATCAAACATATTTTTGATTTTTTTTTTTTTTTAATCATATCACCCCAAGCAAGGCAGTAAAGCCACTGAAGCGCAGGGGGCTAAGTGAAAAGATTGGAAAAGAGAAAGCCGGAAACCACATCCTAAACAAGGAACAAGGAATGAGCCTCTTCACCTGTTCAATAGACGTGGGTGGAGTGTGAACCGGGCGATAGTTTAGTCTATCTACTCCAATTAAATATATCTATAGATATATATTTAATCTATTTGTTTAAATATTATTTTTAATCGTTATTCATATTTGAGTAGATATTCTCTTTTTAATCAAACAGTATACTTAGATATTTATTTCTACCAGCCTCATTATTTATGATAAAGTATGTTATGAAAATATGTCATTTGGCATGATTTGGTCATGTGACTCCTATCAACATAGGGGAAGCCACCAATTTATCTGGTGCATTTTAGAAGGCTTGAGCATGAATAATTCCACAGTCTAACTGAAGTTAAATCAAGTCTTATATAACACAATTTTCAATTTTATGTAAATAACAATCTCTGCTCTTAAAGTGTATTGTAATGTCAACAAATGTAAACTTATAATGTTACAGAAAGTCCCAAAGATTAACGAAATGGTTTTAACAACCGACATATTTATTTGTTTGAACATTATTTTTAATTGATACTCGTATTTGAGTAGATATTCTCTTTTTAATCAAACGGTATATTTATATATTTACTTCTATCAGCCTAATTATGATAACATTTGTTATGAATCCTGTTGAACGACACACATTTTCAGAACAAAACCTATTGTAAATATTTATATCTACTAGCCCTGAATAACTAAAGATTCTTGTCAGGAAATATGTAGGTAATTTTTTAAGAATTCTTTATACTTATGTGTATATTTAGAAGTATCATGCAGAATATATTTTTATTCTTTTTTTAATAAAAGTCATATCAAACCAAATACAGAATGAAAACAAACACAGAAAGAAATTAGTGACAAACAAAATAAGATATTAGAAGCAAATCTAAGCTGAATATTCAATGACTAGCATTCTCACCTGAGCTTCAAGAGAATCAGTTGCTTTAATTTCATCCTCAACATTTGCCTCTCCAGAACACACATCTATCATTTGGTTAATGCGGTCTGTGACTGTTCTAGAGAGAGAAAATTACTAGGAATAATAATGCCTAAATGATCGTGATTAATGAATACATTGACACTTTAATAGCTGAACAATTTTTTTATACACATTCACAAATTTAAGCCCAAAACTTAGCAAGCACCCCTATTTTGCTATGCCTTACAAAAGAGAAATATTATGCAAGAATTAGGATCAATGATTTTGAAGTGAAATTTCTAAAACCATTTCAGTTTTATATTCCATCTCTGATAAAATTAAACAACTTCAACTTCTTGATAACTAAAGGCATACCATATTCTTTCCTAAAGAAGATTTACTTTCTTCATGTTTAACAGAGTTTATTTCTTGAATAGATTCTTCATTCATGTCTTTAACTTCTTTTATGTCCTTCAAATGGAGCTAATCTGTTAAATTAACACTCAGCCTTATTATTTTGTTACACCATCTTTGTTATTTACATTTACACTAATTTTATCTTTGTTGTTATTATCAAAATGTTTGAATGGCCGTGTCATGAAAATCTCCTTTGTCAATCTGGGTACTCTTCAGGCAATTTCAAACTGAACACCTCATTTCATTCCATTGTCCATGTCAAGGGAGATCTGGTCAAGCAATAACCAAGCAACACTAAATAAGAAAAGGGGAAGATATTCCTGGACATAGACAACAGAACAAAAACAATTTACTCCTGTAGATTAAATAAAGGGTTCAGTTTGAAATTCCTTGCTTACCTGGACTGATAAACACCTGAAGAAAGCTGGAGAGCACAATGGCTGAAACGTTGTGATAACAACAACAAAGGTGGGGGCAACAATTAGAATGTAAATAATGATAACACCTCATTATTCTTTAAAAAAACATTTTTGATGTTTAAATTTTAAATGACTTCTTGCGGACTTTGAAATTCACATAATAAGTCATTTAATTGTCGTCACCGTAACTCAATTTTCTCTTGTAGCCAGTAACTGTTAACTTCAACTATATAAAATTCTTTCAAGATGTGTAACATCCACACGAAGAAAAGTAAGTGTAGAACTTCTTATTGGTAACTTGTAAAGAATATTTTTAATTTGTTTCAACAAAAATTTTTATCATCATTTATAGATTCATTTTTAATTCTTACCAGATTGTACAAATCTACTTTTTTTCAATACTATTGTTCACTCAATACAAGGCCCAAGAGCTACTCAAGGTAGAGTTTTACTGAATGAGGATGTTGCAAAAAGTGTAAAGGGAGGAAATAAGTGCATAGAAACAATTTCCATTGCATTAGATTTAAAAAAAAAAAAGAAGAAATGCAGATTATGAGGATATGTAAGATAGATAATCTTTGACTTGAAGAGGTTAAGAATGCAAGGAATCTTGAAAGTCTGTTCCACTAATTAGTGATTTATGGTAAGAAACTGAGTGGAATTTCTTACTTCTGAAAAATCTCTGAAAAGCTGAAAATTATTTAAAAATCAATATAAAACTTCTAAGTTGTTCATCTAACATTTTCATTAAGTTAACTTTTCATTTCACACAATGCTTATTTTAAATATGAACCAGAAAATTTTATAGAATCAAAAAATAAAGCTTCAAAAAATATAAAAGAAATGTTTGATTGTATAAAAATAAAAATAAATTTAATTTATGTATGACTAATTTTACATTTTTTAAGAAAACAGGACAACAGTGGTTTTACATTTTTGATAAACTGTTTTCTCTTCATTCAAAATCATGTTACTTAAAAGATAAAAAAATGAATCAATTAACATTATGCACATATGGCCTAGAAAGGACAAACTTTAAGATAAAATTACACTGTTGCTATGACAATCTCAACCAATTTTGGAATGGCTGGTTTCAAAATCAATAGTCTTTTGAAAGGTGATTGATTTTTTGAAAGATGAAAGAATACAATGCATAATTGATTAGTTTATATAAATGATGAATTGCATTATTTTGTTCCAAAATTTGAAACATATTTAACACTGATATGGACTGCAATGGAAACATACTGAGTGAATTGGTCCAAATCACTATAGATGGGCAAGAATAAGTTTAATTGTATTTTGCATTAACCAAATTCACCCCCTTCTCACATAGCTGAATATTAAGTTTAATTGTGAAACAAATTCTTGAGAGCAAATTATATTTGTAATGAGACTCAAATTCTTCCTGTTAAAAAAAATGTCATGTTTTACTAAATCAGAGCTAATTAAGAATATTTAAGAAAATCCATTTGAGAATATTTATAAAAATATTGTTTCAGAAAGCAATTTCATTAGAATCTCTCAAGCTAGAACTGAAAACCTTTCTGATTTCATATTTTAGACAAAAGTTGGAATCCCATTAAAATGTAGGTGATTGTATTATTAACATAACCAACATCAAACACTGTTTATTTAGACATTGATAGCTGAGAAGAGTAATCATAAGAATATAGAAATGAATTTAGGTCAACTAAAGGAAAATTTATAAAACTTCCAACAATTTTCAATTAGTTAAGAAATTGGTACAAAAAGAATTAATGAATTCTACTTTATAACTATTTGTTAAAGTCACACATTAGACAACCAAGTCATATAACTCAGAATTGCTGAGAATAAATTATATTTAATTGTTTAAAGAATTTAGAAGAGTAAATACTAGTTAAGAATACAATTATTGCATAAGTTTTCTTTAAATAATTCATTATTACGTATTATTCTTATGTTCCATGTCTCTTCAGGATGTGGGCAATCATGGCTTTCCAAAATTTCTTGTTCTTTGTAGCTCTAAACGAATTTTTATTTTTTACTATCTTGATCTACTTTTTATAAAAGCTTGCCAGGTTTGGTTACTTGCTATTTCCCTCCATCTCTTTTGCCTTTAATATGTCCTGTGTGCATCAAATTCTCCAAGTTGTCTTTCCTCATTATGCGCCCTAGAAATTTCAACTTTTTTTATACTAAGTTTCTTTCCTTTTTGTTTACATTTTCCTTAAAATTTCCTCAATGCTCACATGCATCATCCATGGAATTTTTAGCATCCGTCTGCAGAACCACCACTCTCTTAAGTCTTAAGTCTCTTCTTCATCTGTGAAAAAATTGTTCACTATTCACTACCGTACTACTTAGATAACTGTTTAGCACTTTTCTTTGTTTCAACTGTAATACAGTCCTTATTTCATACTGTGTCCATTAAGACTAATGATAATTTAAAATTGTGTAAGAATAACAAATCAAACTGTAAAATAAATAAAAATCAATAAAAAAGAAGGCTCAATCAGAAAAAAACCCCAGAAAAGCTCACCTTGCAGCCTCTAAAAGTTTGTTTTGGGTACCAGGTTGAGTGACAGATGAATTTGCCTCTAAGAGTCTGTCTAGTTCTTGCATTATTTGACTCTTGACCATTTTATCAGGAGCAACATCATCAACAACACCAAGGTTGACCACTTCTTCATATGCACTCTTGTACTGGCCTATGTACATATCAATACACTCTGGAGACTCATCTGTTAAAGCCATGATTTTGCTAGCTGCCAGGTTCATCCGCCGTAGTGATGACGTACGCTGGAAGTACTAGATAACCATACTGTATTAATTCCACCCAATTTCAGAAAAATTCTTCTGAAATCTCTTTTAATTGTTCAGACCCTCATCTACTAATTATAGAACACAAATTCATTGATCAAACAAGTATGAAACCAATGAACAACAGACATAAATTATTCAATAATGAGCTTCCATATAATCAGCGGGGAAAAGGACTTCAAAGTAATTGGAATTTTTGATATCTCCCACTATTTGCAAGTAAAACCATAGACTCTTTGGTTTGGTTTTTAAAAGATGTGTGGGAAACAATTTTTAGGAAATTTCCACCACGAAGCCTTTTATTAATTTGCCCTTTTTCCCACCTGAGTTCAAACAAGAAACACTAATTACTGCAATTGGTTCAAGTTTATATACTTGCACACTTCTATAATTGTTTGAATTTAAGTTGTATAAACCAGGTGTTTTATTTTTTAGGTTTGACAACAACTTTGTACCCCAGGATTTCTAGCACTTTGATATGATGACCGTGCATGAACATACTTTTGATTATTACCCAAGTTACCCATAAAACATAATTATACATCCGTTTGAATTTGTATTGCTCTTTCTCGTATTAGTTGTTAAAGCTTCAGCATCATTGAATAAGTAATAAATTGTCAGATCATGTTGAAATATGGTTTTTATATTCTTGTTCTACTGTTTTCTTTTATCACCAAAGATAAGCAGTGTCAAGCCTGTTCAATAATTAGATAGATGACTATTGGGGTACAATGACTACTGTAAGTGATTTAAATTATGGTCTCACTTTAAATAACATACAAAGAATTGATAAGCAGTAAAACAAATAACTTTGAAGAGAGAATAAAAAAACATTCAGTAAAGATCAACTCAATCCTTAAAAGATGCTGAAAGTTATATATAAAATTGATATTACCTAAAAATTAATATTGATTAAATAATAATAATTTAAGTGATTTTATATGTTGAGCAGCAGCTTTTTAACACACACACACACACACACACACACACACATATATATGTGCTCTCACACCCTGATTGAGCACTCTGGAAAAATGGTAGACTTTGAAAAAACAGTAGCTACTCTAGCATCTACACAGCATTCATTCAGTAATGAATTAGAACACTCTAAGCTACTGGCGTGTATTTACATGATATATCACAAGCTAAAAGTTTGCTTTCTTTTACCAAGCGCCCATAGCTCAGAGGTAGAATTGCCAACTGATGTCAATTTGATCAGGTTTCAATCCTGGCTAAAAGCAATCCGATGTCTAACAGTACTGATGAGCTGTGATGCAGCGAAACAGATCTGTCTGCAGATGACTATATATATATATATATATATATAGAGAGAGAGAGAGAGAGAGAAAGAGAAGAGTATATAAAAACTTTTAAGCTATTTCCAGATGTAATTATTAAACAAATTAAAAAATTCATTAAGCATATGCAAATTGCAATGAAGCTTTGTTAGTAATAGAATTAATAAATAAATTAATAAAATTAGTAATAAAAGTGCACCTAGTAATTGATGCACTTATACAGGCAGAGGTTCAATTTGTTAGTAATAATAACAACATTCCGTTTTGAGAACAAAAATATTGGTCAACTTTGGATTCACAAAAAATGCATTAGTATGGCTAATATCTCTTATTATGATAACATTCAAAGTAAAAGATATGAAAATTTATATCCTATTTATTCTTGAATATTGGCATGATTCAAAGAACTTCAGTATTTGTACTTTCCATAAATTTAGTAAATGACACAAGCAGTCATTAAAAGAAGGTAAATGAATTGTGTGGTTAGAAAGTAAGTAATATAGACGTTGAAGACAAAACTGAAGAACTTTGCTCCTTACGTTTTAACTTCTTTGAGAAGCATTCAAATTAATGACTGAGTTTGATTGAATCAGAATTCTAAAGAATTTAGTCCATGTAAAAATGTATTTATATTTACCAAAATATGGAAAAATCAATTTAAATGTAAAAGTTAATGCAGCATGACATAAATATTTAAAGGTAAAAAAAAAAAAAGCAAAAATTCATCTCTAGACAAGATTTCTTGTACAAACTTCATGCTTCCTATAAAACATAACGTATATCAAATATCATTACCAATCACTTATAATAAACAGTACTGCTAAACAGATGCATGCATCCAAACTTACCTCATCTTTATTACTCAGAGCAGGAGGTATTACAACATCCAAGTAGTCAGTCACTTCATTTCTGGGGGTGGGCTGACCTGAAGGAACAGTTGAATCCCAGTCACTTTCCTCAGTCTCTGTGGCTTGTGCTTTATTGCATTTATCTTCTTCAGTGTTAGATTCTCTTCTTAAATTTGGGAATTTTGATGGAATGGAAGAGATACCTTTATTTTCATTGTCTACTATACCAAAACAAAGGCCTTTAGCAATTCCTGCTTTTCCTGAAAAACAGATTTTGGTTGATATAATTATGTGCAAAAATTGATATCGTACTTTACTGGATAGTTTTCTGCCTGAAAAGTTTTTTCTATGTTGTCAAATTAAACACTTGCAGAAAAATATTCATAAAAGAATTTTTGTAAGTTTCCAAAATGCATCATTTCAATGTGAGAAGAGTATGTAATTATATTATCAAATATATTTTTCAAGAATTATTGTCTGTGTCTACTAAAGCAACTGGAGACTTTGAAATCGTCTTAAAAGTTTAAACAAGGTGACATAAGTATTTTCTTCATATTACATAAAATAAAAGTAAAAAAAAAAGAGTGAAAGACAATAAATAGGATAAAAGCTCCAAGAAGAAAACTCAAATATTATCAAAATTATTCTTTTTTTGAATATCAATATTTAGTATTTTTATGCTTTCTTGAGGAGTATTTTTATAAAAGTGAACATCATATTTTGAATTTTGATTGTTTTAAGTATTTTCTCTACTTTCTAATTAATAAAAATGTAATTGAATCCTAGTATTAGGTATAATTGTTAATTAGCTAATTATTGGATATCATTAACAAGTCAATTGTAACTGTAAATTAGTAGTAATTTGGGTTAAACATTCTTGTCTCCAGTCATAGACAAGGCTTTTAATTTCAGTTGATAGCCTTGTTATAGTATCAGTGAAAGATGAAAGGGATAATTAAAATTTAGGGTTGAAAGATAAGCATCCAGAAAAGATTAGCGCAAAGGTTAAGTAAAGATAAATAATAATAAATGAAAGCAAACAAACAATAAAGACATTTTAATGATAAATGTAATGGAAGTAAAAAGAAAATGAGGACTGCAGTAAAATGCCTTTTAAATCTGAATGAAATAATTGGGATTATACAGAAAATCACAAATATTACATACAAAAAGAAAATGGGGAACAAAAAAAAACAAAAACAAACAAACCCATCTATTTTCAGTCAACAGTCATTATTGATCTAAACAAGAATATTTGATTATAGAAATTTGATTTTTAAGAAAAAAATTTTCTTTAAAAGTAATTTTTTTCTTTTAATCCATGAATTAATATAAATGCTTTTGTCTCTTGTGAAATATCCAACCTCAAAAATCCCAAACAATAAGCTAACATTTAGTTTAAGTGTTTTCTATACTTTTTCCTTCTTATCCAACTAAAAACAGGTCAGGCATATGCAGTTGATTTCATGTCAGGTAATTGACTTGATCATGTGCTGCTTTATAGTATTTTTTTGAACAAGTCATTCTTAATTTTTGTTTTGCAGTCTGACATGAAAGACTATGGAAAGAGTGTTTATTTTTTTTATGCTGATGTTAACCCTGTACAAGACTCAAGAGCAACTCAAATTAGAGAGAGAATAAAATGCATAGTTTATAGGAACATGTGAGGAAGATAATGGTTGAAGCTAGACTTGCACAGGTCAAGGTTATAGTGATTGAGGAAGCATGGTTTTGAGTGTGAGTTCTACAAAGCAGCAGAAGCTGCTTGAGTGGAACTTACATTTCATCAATGGAAATACTAAGTGAATAAGGGTAGTTCGCTACAATGTGTGTGTCATGGCAGGTATTAGCCATGAAGGTTAGAACTGGTGGAACTAAGGAATGTAGTTTGTTTGAACACTCTCCATGAAAATAGTGATAGAGCAGTGAGAGGCTTGCAGTGGTTTGTCTGTTAGAAAGGGATTGTAGGGTGGAAAATAATTTGTCACCTACAAGGAATCTGCCCATATAAGCAGTACTTCCTTTTTGGCCTCATCTGGCTCTTGTAAAGGTAAGGAGAAATATGAAGACTTGGGTATTTGCTGGAGCAGTACAGGGAACTGACTATTTCTCCATCATCTTTAGTGATGGATCGTATGCAGGAGTTCCACTTGAGATCTGGGTTGAGCTTAAGTCTCAATAGTTGCCCAAGGTATGGGACCTCCCTGAAAGAAACACATTCATTGTGTTTGGTGAAAGTTCTGGGTCTGCTCAGTGATGATGAAACATCACTAGTTTGGTTTTCAATGCCTTAGAATGTGACCAGCCAGTTTTTCCTCCACAGGGCTGTTAGAGATAGATCAGCTACCAAGCTCTGGTCATCTAGAGTTTTGGTGGAGCACCTGTATGTCATCAGCATACATATTCACAAATGATAGGGTATACTCTTAGGCAGATCATTTATGTAAAGTAGAAAGAGGGTTGGACAGAGAAGTGAATTTTGGGAAACATCTACATTGATTGCTTAGATATTTGAGTATAGACAACTATCTTCAGGGACCTACTTGTTAGGAAGGATGTTATTGAGAAGACAGTTCAAGTGATTCTATAGCTAGAGATCTTGTACAGTAACCCTTTATACCACACCTTGTCAAAGACCTTTGAAATATTTAATATGATCATCCTAGAGATGTATTTGTTGTCTCGTGCTTTACTGATTATCTGAGTAATAGCAGTTAAGATATGAGCATAGGACTGAGCCGATTAAAACCCATACTGTTTATTGCTCAAGAAGTTGTCTCTATTAAGGTGACAAACAACCTTGTTGATTATAACTTCAAAAAGTTTGCTAATATCACTGAGGAGGCTGATGGGTCTACACTGTGATGGGGATACATGCTCACCAGCATTCTTGAAAACAGGGCATACACTTGTCACCTTCCAGAGAATTGTGAAGGATTTCTCCTTCAAGCAGCAGTTAAATAATTTCATTAAGATCAGGAATAACTCAGGGTTAATATCCTTAAGGACAATTATGGGATTTTATCTAGACCTTTTTAGGGTCAAAATTTTAATAAGTCTTTAGACATCCCAGTCTGTAATAAAAATATTACTGAGCTTGTGTTCAGGTTCAGTAACATGAGGAAAGTTGGGAAAGGGATGACCCTTGTCATGTAACATTTGAATAGCTATCAAAGAATATACTGGAAGACTGGATATTCTTCTGAACTGACATACTCTGTACACTCTAGAAGAACATATCTAAATTGCTTCATACACCACAATGAAAAAAAAATGCCATATTTAATAGAGGTGGTTCAGGCAAAATTTTTAGCTAGGCAATTTTCAAATCAATATTTATCTATTGTCAAAAAATTGAGCAATTAAAGATGTCTATATTTCAGAGATGAGGTATTGTAACTATTCACAACATTGTATGAAGCGTTGTCCTCATCTTTATTGTCATATTCACATTATTTTGTACATATGGTCCAGTGGATAAAAGTATTGGTTGAAATAAACAAGCGACTTGACCAAAAGAGTTGTGTGTTCAATACCTGGCTACAGCAGAGGTGAACAAAAACTTGGAGATTTGAGTTACTAAAGGGAATTAACTGAAACTGAGATATCCAAAAAAGGCATGGCCTGTGAAACTAGACGACTCTACCCTAGTGGATTAAATAAAGGGCTTGGTTCAAAATTCCAACATATATCATCTGAAGAAGGCTGAAGTGTACAACGACCAAAATGTCATGAATATGGCAATAAAGATGAGGACAACAGTCAGAAGAATATAAATGTATAAATAAAGATGTCATATGTAAAATATTTCAATTACCTACTTTGATCTCTGTTGAATATTGACTGACTTAAGAAATTACTTTCTTCTGGCTACTCTTCTATATTGATCTTATATAATGAAGATACTGTACAGATGTTGTTGAGTTGGACACACTCACTGCTGCTACCTTACACAAAATATTGTTAACTGATTGTTTCTCTTACTACAATTTTATAATATACAAAGTAATTGCCAATGAGTCTGAGTTTATTAAAATTCAAATATAAATGCAGTGTATAAATTCTTGTAGATTACATGCAGTGTATAAATTCCTGTGCTAGCATATAAAGGAATTTCAAATATTTATATGATGTGGTAATTGTTCTTTCTTACTATGTTTCTACAATAATCACATTTATTCGGTATTTATAATACCTGAATCAGCAATTCTAATAACCATAGAAAATTATTACTAACATTAGGCTTCACCATAAACAGTTAAATTGTGCTTGGCCATGGTTTCTAAGTAACAACCTCTATCTATATTGAATACTTTACCTTTTACACTACAGATGAATATCTAAAAAGATACAAGAGAGAGACAAAGCATAATTGTAATTTTATAAATTCGTGTAGATTAAAGTTGTGCAAAATGATCCTGCTTTTTTTCAACTACAAGTAGAATTTCATTAATAAAAATTAAAAATTAAAAAAAAAAAATCAGTACTAGTAGCAGGGAAACTTACCTGGAGTACTTGTATTCTTAGGAGAAAATACTCCTGGAGAAGACTTGAAATCATCCTGCTTAGCAGAGTCATTTCTATTGAACACTAAATCCTAAAATGGAATAAGACACAATTACAAAAGCAAATCCAAGTTAAAGAGTTTGGAAAATGTTCCATTACTAGCAAAGTACCTAAAAAAATCTCATACATTCTTGGAATGTTTTCACATTTAATTAAAGCTACCATCACATTCTCAGTCAATATTTCTTCTTGATATATATATATATATATATATATATATATATAATTATTAACCAGTTATTGGCCAGAATTAAATTAAACCAGTATACAGTAGTATTAAAAAGTGATCAATACATATGTAGTAGGATTGGCTAGCTAATTATAATTAGCATAGCCATATCCCTATATATATGTGACATATCTGAGTTAAGGGACAGATCAGTATCTCGTGAGATTAAGTTCAAATGAGCACTTATCAACATCATAACAAAATGGCATCGCCGAACAAAACTATGTTGGACATGGAAGACCTAGCAGAGGTTACAATTTGGCTGAAGTGTTTCAAGGCAATGGCCAGGATTAATAATTGAAGGATGACCAACACCAAAAACAAATCACAGATTTATTTTTGGCCACCATGGGGCGTAGAGCCGTTAAACAAGTATCATTAATGACTTACCCTGAAGAAATTGAAACTTTAGACTTTAGAAAAAATTAGGAGAGAATTTTAAAGTCTATCTAACCAAAAAGAAGATTAGTCATTGCCGAGAGGACCAAGTTTCTGGCACTAAGACAAGAGTTGGGAGAACCTATTAGGAAATATCTCAGTAGACTAAGAGGTACTAGTAGGTATTGTGAATTTAATGAACTTGGACGAAAGGAAATGACAATAGAGGATGAATTAATCCAGTTTTGACTCATGCAAGGTTTAGTCGATACTGCATAGATAGAGACTTAAAACCTTGGAAAGACTAGATTTACAAAATATGAGTTTGGAAACCACTGTTGAATTTATACAGCAGAGTGAGTTGATTGAAGATTATAAGACACAAAGAAACCAACAAGAAGAAATGATGGAGGTAGATGCTATTAAAAGGAAAATAGAACCAAAATGTAAGTATTGCAATTATAAACACAAACAAAAAAGAGAAAAATGTCTCGCATGGGGAGATGTGACAATTGTAAGAAAAAGAATTATTTTAAAGTAGTCTGTAAATGGCAAAGCAGCAAAGTAAAGAATGTGGAGGCACATTAAAAGAAAAAAGAAAATGGAAGGGATGTTTTTGCCATAGAGAGAAAAAGCAAGATAAAGTCTTCAAAAAGATAAAGTTAAATGGCACTTATTTAAGTATGCAAGTTGACACGGGAAGCAAGGTAACCCTCATTCCGAGAAAGTTTTGGAAAAAATTAAGACCAAATTTAAAGAAATGTTGGATAAAATTAAGACAATTTGATGGTACATGTATCAAAACATTACGTTCTTTTCGAGGGACAATTGAAACAGTAAAAAGAATTGTGTAAAAAGTCGTGGCCTAATGGGTACTGATTTATTAAATGTTGATAGTGCACAGTTACTGAATGCTGTCAATAGTAGAAGTGGTGTAAAAAAATTATAGGGCAAGCATTAAGCTAAAGCAAAATGTGACAGCATCATATTTTCAAAGTTGGAGGCTTCCAATACATATGAAAATAATGGTGGTTAAGAAGCTAACAAAATGGTAAAAAAAAAGGAAATACTTCAACATGTTGAACCCGGAGGCAGCAAATGGGCATCGCCTATTGTCGTTGTAAAAAAACCTAATGGTGATTCTAGGATTTGTGGGGATTACAAAGTCGGTGTGAATCACAAAATTTGTTCAGATTCATATCCTATTCCAAATGTAGAAAACATAATGCATTCCTTTGCAGGAATGAAATATTTTGCTAAAATTGACTTAAAAAATGTGTACAATCAAATCAAAATAGATGACAAATTCAAAGAAGTTAGAACAATAAACTTGCCTATAGGCATGGTTAGGCGTACTTGTCTACCATTTGGAGTGAAGACAGCTAGTTTGATTTTTTAGAGAGCAATGGAAAATTTACTTGAAGGAAAAGTAAAAAATATTTTAAATTATAATTTACCAAGATGATATTGGGTTGGGTGCCTGTACTGAAGAAGAATTAAAACAAAAAATGAAATTTGTAATGAGTATACTTAGAAAAGAAGGAATGACTTTAAACGAGGATAAGTGTAGAGAGTCAAGGTCTGGGGTACATGGAGGCAAGAGGAGCTGAGAGGCAAGGCTAAGGTCATATAGAAGAATGAGAAACTAAGAAACAAAACCTTGGACATGTAGAAGCGAAAAAGGCCTGAGACATGTGGAAGCCAGAGAAGCTGAGAGGCAAGGTTGAAGCATGTTGAAGCTTAAGAAACTGAGAGGCAAGAATTAAGACATGTTGAAGTGTAAAAAACTGAAAGGCAAGAATTAAGACATGTTGAAGCATGAGAAGCTGAGAGGCAAGGTCTGGGGCATGTAGAGGCAAGAATGACTGAGAGAGATGGTCAAAGTCACATGAATATGATAGAAAATGAAAGGGACCACCCAAGGCTTGAAGGTGAAAAAAGCTATGAGAGACAGACCAAGGTTTGTGAAAGCAAATAGGAGCTGAGAGGAACAGCCGGAGGCACATGGACATGAGAGAAATTGAAGTGGTGTTACGGATATAGATAGCCACACACACACCTAAAGACATTGAGATTGGTCTCCACATGGTAACAAGATGATCATGTGGGAGCCTAAAGTCAGTTTTAGGATAGCAGGTCAAGGTTGGTTGATACAGATACCCTTAGTAACAAATGTCTAGATGGGAAACAGACAGAAGCTAAACATGAGGTCGTGAAACAGCAGGAGCTAGAATTCGCACCAAAAACAAATCACATGGAAAGCAAAGTTTGGAAATCAGTTGCAGATCAAATCTTGGATGAGCAAGTCACGATTGCTGGGCGCTGATAAATTATGAATGAAAAGGAAAACGCATATGAGATAATAGTGTAATTTGACTAATTCATCCTAAGCAACTCTGAATAAAAACGAACTTAAAAACAAGAAGACGAGGCTGAATTGTTTTTCCAAAGAAAGAAAGATAGCGACAAAGAGATAAGAGAAGAAACTGTAATGTTATTTGTGTGCTGATTCCTGTTTGTTAAAAGAAGAGAAAGAAAGTGAAGCCTAGTTGTTTATCAAGAAAAGAAAGATAGCTATGCAGAGAAGTTAACATATAAAGGAAGAGATATTGAAGAGAAGAAACCGCAGAATTGTTCGAGTACAGAAAATATGACACTTGTTTGAATAAAGAAGAATATGGATATTTCAGAATATTTGTATGCTGAAGGTACAACAGTCAACTGCAAGAAAATAGAGACAGTTGTAGCTACATACATTTTAAGTGGACTGCATTTGAGTCTGAAGTTGTATGAAGAGAGAAAAAAGAAAAGACAGTAAAATAAGAGAGAAGGAACTGATATAAAGATAAGTTATTATATTCTTAGACCCATGTTAGAACATGCATACACTTCCACAAATATTATGTTACCACATACATCATGCCACATGTGCTTATAAATTATATGGTTCTCTCCATTTTTATTTTGTGTTAATCTCTTACATTCGTATTCGCCTGTATTCATTCATATTTGTTGATATGTGTTGTAAATTGTTATTTCGACTACGTTGGGTATCTGAATAAGTTTTGAGGTTCAGGTCATTGGACATCCTTATTCATACTTAAAATTTTTTTTTATTTTAATATTTTCTTACTTATTAAAATCTTATATAAAAAATCATCTTGTCTTGTCATTCATCCTTGAATTGTTGGTCAGCGCATATGTTGATATTGAAGCAGACCTGAGAAGATTGCAATTTGATGATATCAATTGAACAGTAATCTTACTTTCTTATTTTGTTATCATTGTCCATTTGTTATGAGCTAGGTGAGATAACCAGTATCTGTCCATACATGTGGAAATGTAAATATTCCCGAATCGACGTGTAATCATCTTGATGGTTATCGTTAAGGCAGGCATATGACAGTGGACAGCTTGAGGCATGAAAAGGTGGGAGAAGCCAAGAGAGTCCAATAAAAGCCAGTACACATATACAAACAGATCAAGATCAATGTCAACATTGGTATAAAAACTGAGATATTCATACATTATTTTAGTATCAAATGAAAACGTATGATAATACAAAAAAAAAAGAGGAAATTGAAAGAAAAAAATCAAAAAGTTTGAAGCAGTTATGGAATAATAGTAGAAGAAAAAAAAGGAAATGTTTGGTTTTCATTCAGAGTTATTTGTATTTGATTAGGAAACTCAAGAAAATAAGAAAAAATTCAACCACTTTCCTTTTGTATTGAGTCTTATTTTCTTTCTTTTTCTTGACAACTTACCTTGTAAAAAGTCTCAGATAAAACAAGATTCTTATACATTCCATATATTTTATATTTCACTAAAGACTACAGGAAAAAAAAAACTGAAACACAATGAATCCTTGTTAAAAGACAGGACATGAAATAGGACAGTTTTACAAATAACCTAGAAGAAACAACAGAAAATCTATGGAATTATTCAGATCAACATTGAAATAAGATTGAATAAAAGTATTGCAAAATACATAGCTTCTTATTCCTTCAACTAGATTTATTGTTTTAGCTTTAATTTTTTTTCTATAAATCTATGCAAGAATGTGTGTGTGTGTGTGTGTGTGTGTATACATACACACACACAGTGATGCTGATAGCTTTTTAATTTAATGAGTCTCAGGACCCACGGATTTGATTTGAATGGGTCCCCAGGAAATTCAGTTGGTCCAAACTACAGTTTCTTAATAAATTGTAGTGTTAAACTGTAGGGCTCCAGACTGAGTTTTTTTTTTTTTTTAACCATCATCCCGAAAAACAATTTTAATCATTCTGAATCAGAAAATGAATTGACAGAACAAAAGATTTTTTTTTAATTAAATTCTTACATTTAAAACAAAAACAGTTTTTACACTTAATCATAGTGCAATTAAGAAACAATGTATTTTTTGAGAATTATAACAGAACAAGTGTTTTGTTTTTGTAAATTACATTAATAAATTGGCTGTGTTGACTCTTATAAAAAAAACAGATTAGGTGAACTTTCCTTTAAAAAAATGTAAGTAAACTCCCTTGAATCAGCTTAGAAATATAGAGCTAAAATTAATCAGTGATGCTCCCTACATTCTGTAGGATACAAAATTCAAAGAAAATATTTTTCTGTAATAACATAAATAACATTGAAATAAATTATCAAATAAAATAGGTGAGTATACATCATGTGAACAAAATATTACACAAATTCAAATAAAAACAAAATGGGGACTGTAGCAACAAAATAAATTAATAAGAGCGCTGATTTAGTACATGAACAAAATCTCATCAGCTTGACAGTCTATAAACTGTCACCAAGATCTTTTAGTCTGAAAATAATCAATTAAATCAAATTTGGTTTAATTGATCAGAAAATTAACCAAGTCAATCACTATGAAACATTTAGCAAAACAATGAAACTTAACAAAAACAGTGGAAAGTATGTTGAGAAATATCAAATGATGCAGGTATGTTTGTGGTATATTCTGAACAGATTAATGCGAAGAGCATTTGTCAATGATTACTTGTAATCCATAGTGTACAGGTTTTACTGCTTTAACCCTTTCCATTTGGCTAGTGCCTCTTCAAAAGGGAACTGACCTTTTGGGTTCCAGGTTGACCCTAGGAAGTTGCTCTTGATGTTCTAATGACAACCTATTCTGGTGATGGGTGAAGATGAGGTTCTGAGCAGAGAACCCTCGTTCACAGCTAGCAGGATGCTGAAGTTAGGGTGATATTTTATTAACACCCAAAGTTTCGACAGGCTGTCTCTGGGGTAGTGCTGTGCTTTGACAACTTTCTTCAGCAGAATGTGGCCTTTGTGATCTGATGCTTACCCTTGTACATATAGCCATGGATGTCTCTGGCTAATACTGTCAGGTTGGGAGATGTCATTTCCTTGATCTTTTCCAGATCCTTTATAGCAATATCTAATTTCACTTTTAGTAAAGCTACATCCATATTTTCTGTTTGTAGAGACTGGGATAAGATTGTAACCGGGGCCTAGACATCCATCATGAAAGCAGTGATACTGATGAACTTCTTTGTTGCAATCTTTATTTTTTTAGGCCATTTAACTTTGGGTAAATTCTTGGACACTTCAGTCAAGTATGTCAGTACGCTATCAATTATTTTATGCACAGCCTAGAGAACATCATAATATGATAGCCATTGGATGGAATGCAGCTCTTTGTAAGTGAGCATTGGGTTTTCCAGCAGTTTTTGTATGTCTTATTTTGGCTGCTTGTTTGGGACTAGCATTGAAGTAATAAAACAGATCAGTCAGTATGTGCTAATGCTCTTTGAGATCTGCTATTGACTCTGCTGCTTGAGATGTATGTAAGACCAGGGAGTGGGAAACAGTGCACATTCACATGAACCTAAGCAGTATGCCTGTGCAGCGTTTGTTTCTCCCAGTCATTACAGCAGCTGCATCTAATCCAATGCTCATCACTTTTCTTAATGGGATTTCTAGTTTTAATATGACTTCCTGGATGGATTTTGCAATTCTTATCCCTGTTGTATCAACATGCTCTTTATTTACAACAAAATAAGTGCTTGGTTGAAAGGTCACTGGCTCAATAATTTGGACATATACAACAAGATGTTTGTGGTTGGTTATGTCTGTAGATTCATCTACAAGCACAGTAACAAATAGAGCACAGTAACAAATAGAGATTTAGTCATCTTTGTTTTTAGAACTGCCTGTACAGTGTCTGCCATACTAGATAGCAATTTCTCACCTGCTTATCATGATTTGTATGCTACTGCTTTTTTATGTAGAGGTAGAAGATTTGGGACACCAAGCTCTGTCAGAAAGTTGTGTACAGACTCAAACTTTGACTCACTGTGAGCGATTTTTAACAGCATCAAAGCTGCTTTATCCTGTTGACTTCATCTTACTTAGTTCTAAGTCTTTTGTAGAACAAGAATATTAAGGCAGGACTGATGCACTTTGTATAAAACATGGTGATGAGGATGGAAAGTTGAAAGTTGGTGTATTTATTTGATTTGTGCAGAGATGTCCTGGTTTGGTTATGTATCGTACATATTTCACAGTACATAAATTTTTCTTCTGAAAAGCAAAATCATTTGTATCTTGTGACCCACTGCTTGGGAAATGTTTGTTTTTTTTTTCTTGGAAGATGAAGTTGATTCATCAGTCTCAGTAAAAGAGGAGACAGTTGTCAGTGCTGAGTTACTCTCGGAGTACTCAGAAATCCCTAGAAGGGTTTAGTGGTGGATAATGCAGAAAATGCATCTACAATAGTAGATGCATAGTAGAAGCCCATTACTGTTGGCCAGTAATGGGCTTCAGTTTTTTTTGTTTTTTTTTCTAGATGGCATTCTTGTAATTTTTCTTTTTCACTATTCACTCAGAGAATACAGGATCTTGTATGAAGTATGGTGTCATTCAAAGAAATTATATCAGAGGTAAATTTAAAATGTGTAGGTTAGGATGAAAGACTCAAATATTTTTTAATGTATGTCTGTAAAACAAAATGATTTAATTAATATTAAGAAAAGTAACCCCTCCCCACCATTACCACCATATTTTCCCCTCTTATTTCTCTTCAATTAGAGAAAGAGGGAATAGAAATGGAGTACATTATTATTACCCCTCCCCAAACATTTCTATTAATGCAATAAACTTTGAAATGTACATTTAAATGCTCCTTACAATAAAGTGGTTAAGAGATTAAAGATACTCCAGGTACAGACTGACAGTTATTTTGTTGACCAATCTTTGACTGCTATGAATTTATGAAAGAAGAAGAGCATGATAGTAATTCATTTTCACTATCAATTGTTAAAAGAAAAGGAAGAGGATCGAAATTTGATGGAAAATTAAAATAAAAAAGGCAAGACCATAACATAAACTATAACTTCAACTTAAAGCAATTAAAAACAGTGATACCTAATTTATTTTAAAAATAAAAATCCTTTGAAATCTTGATTTTTGTTGTAGCAGAATATCCTGCTACCCTTCTGGTACAGTGGGATGGATGAGTCCATCTGTTATATATGAGAGTCATAGCTACTGATTAGCAGAGAGTGTATATGGTAGTGTAGATTGCAGCAGACTAATCTCTCAGTGATACTCTCGTGCAGTATAATCCGGCTTGCTCTATGATGTTTGAATTTGGTAGTTTACCAATTAGGTACACAATTCGTTACTGTACTTTTCTCAAGGATACAACAATTTTAGTTTTAACTTCAAGAGAATATAAATTTAATAGTTCCAAAGATAAAAACATGCTTTCTAAGCGTATTTAAAAACATAAATGAAATGAGGCTGATATTAGAGTTTTGGGATCTCTTCTGTTAATTTGCCCGGGCACCCACAAATAATGTAAATTTACTTTTATTAATTCACCCCAATAAATTATAATTATACACACAGTTTTTAAAAAGGACTGAAGAGGGTTCAATCTATGCTAAATTAATGTATGAAACTGCCCCCTCTAAAAATTATATCTGATAGTTTGTTTTTTTTTTTAATATTTTTTAATCAGACAATTTAGTTAAAATTTTGCTTAATCAATAATATTTTGAAGAATTTTTTTTATTTACAAAACTTAAAGAGTCCTATCATTCTGCAAAAATTAAATCTAGACATTATTTTATAAAGTTACAATTTTTATATCAAAAATATTCTTAAAAATTACTTCATAAACTTTTTAAGCATAAAGCAATAATTTATTAACTTAAAGTATTAATACAAAACTACTTCACAAAAATGTTTAAATTTAATTAAAAAATAATTTGAATTTATTCGATATAAAGCCCAATTTTAAACTTCTGTAAAATAAATAAAGTTGAAAGTAAAATAAAACGAAAATACATGAAATATTACAGCCATTATATTTGTGACTTTTTTCTGTGTTCTTTTCCTATAACTTTATTATTACTGGCAACCAGGCTTTTATTTTGGGATGAATTAAGAGAAAAGATCATTTTTATTTATTTTTGAATAGGTACCTCCACTAAAACAGCATAGTATAGATAAGAAAGGTCCCAAACTTAATAAAACAAACTTTTTTCATCAAAATGTTTATATTATTATTAAGAGGAAAGATCAAAGTAATTTTTAATTATTTTTTAGAAATTTTTAATCCCTTCTAACATTTTCGAAATTTTGTCAGAAAAGTTTGTTTTGATTTGAGTTAGCGACTAAAAAAAAAGTTTACGACTGTTTTACAATGGGGAAATGTAATGATGACATCAGTTACTTTTTTTTCCCCTGGTGACAAACACATTAATTTGGAAATTCTCGCAAAAATCAAATATTTGTCAGATTTTAATGAAACTTTCAGTGCTCATTCATAAATGAATGAAATTATTTTTGAAAGTATTATTTTTTTAAAATCTTGGTGAAAATTTTTTTTTAACTCTGTTACCCCCCACTCTACATAAATCCATGAAATTTTAATAAATTTTAATTAGCTGCAAAAATTTTTTTATTAGTTAAACGAAGGACTCATTGGGGGATATAAATCATCTATGTTTTTTATTTTAAAGTAGACAGCCTAACCGAAAATCTGCTCCAAAGAGTAAAATAAAAAATGCAATAAAACTGATATAATTTAATTTGATAAGCTTTTAATTGCTGGAATATATAATAATAATTAAGGACATTATAGTCTGAAGAAGAACATTTTTTTCGATTACTAATAAAATTTTGAAAGAAATGTTTTCATTTTTTTATTATTATTATAATTATTAAATTCATAAAGTGTTACAAATATTTTTAAAATCTTTTATGGAATTGTTATTTTAATTTCTTTTTAGTTAAGATTTGATGATTATATTGCCTATCTAAAATTGAAAAGTTTAATAAAAATCATTCACCAAAAGTATTTTTAAATGATTTAAAAAATTTTTTTTTGTGTGTGTAAGTATGTTTATTTTGATTAAGTACGATGTTCCATAGGAGTCATAATATTTCCAGAAACATTAAATTAGATATTTTTACCATGCGTTAAACTTAATGATAACTTATTAATATGAAAAATACATAATAAAAATATTAATAAATAACAATGAAACAGAATGAATTTAAAATAACCAAACTTTCTTATTAAATTAAAATTATTTTAAAAGAAATTTACATTTTTATTTATTCAGAAAACATGTTCAAATGTCTGGCTATAAATCTAAACTAAAATTCTATAAAATATTATATAATTGCTGAAAATATTAAGTTCAATTTTTAATTTTACTATTTAGTTAAAAACAAAAAAAAAGAAAACAAAACAAAAGAAAAATTAAAATTTTAAAATTTTGTGTTTTAAACTAATTGAAATTTTGGCTAGTATGGTTGCCACCCTTTAGCGTTCTGGCAGTCATAAATCTTTCGTCACCTCGATAATGCAAATAAAACAGTGCTACTGGAGTCAAAAAGTTTTTTTTATTGTAAATTTCTGGCAGTAAGCAATTGTTACTTGATTGAAATCAGATAAAGGTAAGTTTGAATTTTAAAAATTGACTTAAATGACTTGTCAGCAAGGTATATTTTATTTTTCCAAGATTTTAGCTACTGTTTATGTACTGTTGACGGAATGTGTCGATCAATCAATTTTTTTTAAATCAGAAAATAATTAGATTAAAATCAATATAATTTCGGTTTAAAATACACCAGTGTATTTTTCTTTCTGGAATTAAAATTTAATCTCTTGGTTTTCAATTAAAGCTAATTTTAAAGCTTGAAGATAACTTCTTCATTTTTAAAATTTCAATTTAAATTTAGGTATGCTGTTTTTTATAGAGATTTAGTGGGGGTACCTATTTCTGAATGTTTCTTCTAGGTGCTAAATAAAAAAAAAAAAAAAAAAAACAACAGAAGGCTTTTATACATATGATTATTTGAAGCAGTTGTTGGTACTCATGGTTTTAATCCATCCCCAATAATGGTATTGATAAGATTTGTTTTCGATGATCCCACATTATTTTGAAGAAAAGGAATTTCTTTAAGTTGGGAATTTGTTCAAATTCAAAGCAACTTATTTTCTTCTCTTAAACAACGCACAATTTGTGATTATGAACTGGAACAGGGGAAAGCTTTCTTTGATGAAACAACTAAAGCCCCACCTTGTACTCCATTCAGTGTATTTCATTTCATCTCACTGAACTTCTCAAAAATTTAAATTCTTCAGTTTCCAAGAAAGCAGACAATAGTTAGCTTAAAATGGTGTGGAGAAAGAAGAAGAAAACACATAAAAAAAAAGGGAGGTAAATTCTCTCATGATATTTTCAGTGGAAATTTCCAGTTCAAAATAAAACAAAGCTTCTTTCTGCCACTTAGCTAAGAACCTACATATATCATTTTTTATTATAGAAAAATTAAGGTGCTTCTCTGGGATGCATAGATAAGATTTTCTTGCATTTTTTTATATTTTTATGCATCAGGGACGCATATATATATATCTGCATGCCTTTCTACATATATCTCCAAAAACCTTGCACAAAAATAACCAAAGATATTAAAGAAAGAAAAAATACAAGAATAGTATCAGAAAGTAAGTACAATGGAATTAAAATTATTTTTTAAGTTTAATATCTTTGCATGACTTTTACTGAAGTAAACATAACTAATGCATTTCAATGATTAATTTGAAATTAGAAAGAAAACAAAAAATAACCTTAAGTTTTTTTTCTTAATCAGTATAAAAAAAAAGAAAAAAGTATTCAGACATAATTAGAAACTGTAAAATTCTTTAATGAAAACAATTCTTTAACAATTCTTTAATGAAAACAATTGTTGTCCTTCATTTGCCAGAAGATTCCATCAAAATGGTCATTTGTAGCCAAAAAGTTCTTTTCAGAAAAGGTTAGAGCTCACAAAGAATAGACAAAATTTTAAACTGGAATTCTCAAGATTTAATTTACAGAAACACTGCTTAAAACCCAAATGCTGTCACTGGTACATTGGGTCAAAGAAAAGTGAAAGGAATTTGGAATAATCAGAAAGTTGAAAGTGCTTCTCCATAAATGTTTGTTTATTTAATGGCCTATCAACATCTAAAGGGTCATTTAAGGCCAGAAGCGTATTTTTATTTTAAATGAGAGTTATTCCCTGGAAACAGGCATACTCGGAACACAGCATGCTATTTTACCCATAGCTAGGAGGAAATGTTATAGTTTATATGTCTATGTTGAAGCTATATAATAAAGTTAAATTTTATTAAATAGGTCAATTTTCCGAAGGAAGGCTAGTATTTTGTGCATGTTGATGTTTGCAAATAAAGATCTTAAGTTCTGTACTTTATAAAACTGTTGACGAATTTTTGCCAGGTCTGTACAATCAATTAGTATATGTCTTATGCTATTATTCATCTGGCATTTAGAGCATTTGGGTGGATCTACTCCTCTTAACAGCCAGGAGTGGGTAAAAAAGGTGTGTCCTATCCTAATTCGAGACAGTATTACCTCTTCCTTTCTGGATTTCCTTAATGCACCTCTCCACTCTCCCAAATTTGGTTTAATTTGGAAGAGTTTGTTGTTCTGACAGGTCAACCAACGTTTTTGCCATTTGAGTTGAATACATTTTATTGCAGGCCTTTGATCTGTGAATGGGACCTTCATATTGAAGATATCCTCTTTCAGAGACTCCTTTGCAGCCATGTCTGCTTTCGTGTTACCACGCATGCCAATGTGGCCGGGGATCCAACAAAAGACAATATTCTTGGTTTTGTTCATCACGTTTAATCGATTTAAAAGTTTAACGATAATCGGGTTATTGAGATTCTTGTTGTGGATGAACAATAGTACAGAGAGTGAATCAGAGAATATAATGAAGCTGTCACTTACATTGTCAGTGATTAGATCAAGTGCCAGCTCAACAGCTGTGGCTTCACCACTAAAAATTAATGCTCCATTGGGTAGACGTCTTTTTTTGTGACATTATCTAGTAGGGCACAGCATCCACATTTCTCACCTTCTTTCGATCCATCTGTGTATACATGTTTATAGGAAGGGAAACTATCGACAATCTTGTTCAGTTCTTCGTAGAAATCAGTAGGGTTGGTCTTTGATTTAGGGAATTTGGTGAGATTTAGCAATACTGTTGGTTGGATGATTTCCCATGGAGGGCTTTCTGAAATGAGTGATTCGTAGATTCGTTCCAGGTTTATATTGGATTCTCTGATGATTTCTTTCATCCTTAGGCCAAATATTTTAATTGTTTTCTTTTTCTTATCATAGAGAGGGTGATATAATGGGTTTACAATACAGTTGTAGGCAGGATTGGATGAGCAAGAGAGGATTTTGGTCAAATATTGTAAAGCTAGTTTGTTGCAGCGAATTGATAATGGCGGTTCATTGGCTTCTGCATATAGTCTATCAATGGGAGAAGTTCGAACAGCTCCCAAGGCCAGTCTAAGCCCCTGATGATGAACAGTGTCTAATGACTTTGTATATGACATTCTGGCGGCGCCATATATGTAGCAGCCATAGTCCAATTTCGATCGCACTAATGATCTATATAACTTCAGTAAAGTTTGTCTATCAGCTCACCAATCTGTGTGGGCAATAACTCGCATCAGTTGGATAGCTTTGTTACATTTGTTTTTTAAGTGTTTGATGTGTGGAATAAAGGTGAACTTTTTATCCAGTATTAGTCCTAAAAATTTATGTTGGTCTACAACGGGAATCTGAGTCTCATCCACTTTTAACAGAGGATCTGGATGTAATTTTCTAAGCTGGCAAAAGTGCATGCATTTTGTTTTGTTAGTAGAGAACTTAAATCCATTCTTGGTTGACCATTTTTTTATTTTGTCAATGCATTGTTGAAGCTGCCGCTCAATTATGTGGATATACCTTGAGCTGTATCAGATTAAAAAATCATCGACATACAGTGAGCAATCCACACCTGGATTTATACATCCAACAATATCATTGATTTTTAAGTTAAATAATATTACAGATAAAATACTCCCCTGTGGGACTCCCATTTCCTGTTCCTTGGGGTCCGAGAGGCATGCTCCTACATGGACATTAAATAATCTGTTGTTTAAAAAGTTATTGATGAAAATAGGTAGTCTTCCCATCAGTCCAGCTTCTTTGAGATTTTTCATGATACCATATCTCCACGTGGTATTGTATGCCTTTTCCAAGTCAAAGAAAATAGCAGTAATATGTTTTTTTTGGATAAAGGCATTCCTAATAAAAGTTTCCAGTCTTATTAAATGATCCATAGTACTCCGCTGTTTTTGGAAACTACATTGAAGATTGGTTATTGTTTTATTGATTTCAAAAAACCAAACTAATCTGTTATTAACCATTCTTTCAAGAGTCTTACATACACAGCTTGTTAGTGCTATGGGGCGGTAATTGGAAGGGTCAGATGCATCTTTTCCTGGTTTTACTACAGGAATGACTATGGCTTGTTTCCATATGGCAGGTATATTACCACTGATCCAGATGTCGCTAAAAATAGATAGTAAATACTTCAATGATTGATCAGGTAGTTGTTTTAAGAACTCATACGATATCTCGTCTGGTCCCTCAGCTGTGTTATTGGCCTTCTTTAATGAATCCTTCAGTTCATTAAAAGAAAAAGGTTTATTATACTCTTCTTCATTATTACTTTTAAAGTTCAGCTTGATTTTTTCTGATTCCTGTTTAATAGTCTGGAATTTTTTACTGTGATTTTTGGATGACAAGTTATTTGCAAGCAGGTTGGCCATGTCTTTTTTATGGGTTATTTTGTTGTTGTTTATACAGAGGTGCTTGAGGGGGGTACTGATGTTTTTTCCTGAAATTTTCTGCACCATATTCCATATGGTTTTACTTTTAGTGTTATTATTAATTTTAGAAACAAAGCTCTTCCATGACTCCCATTTGGCTTCTTTTATTATTCGGCGTGCTTTAGCCCTGTAATTTTTAAAATGGTTTAAATTCTGAGCAGTGGGTTGGTGGTTGAATTTTCTTAATGCAGCACGCCGTAGCCTGATAGCCTTTTTACAATCGTCATTAAACCAAGGCTAGTTATATTTAGTTAAAGAAGTTGTTTTAGGGATACATTCCTCAGCTATAGAAATAATAGCATCTGTAAAATGAGTGATCGGGTCTTTCTCATGTTTTCCAGGTAGGAGTTTGAATTTATTCCAGTTGGCTTTTTTAAGATTCCAGTGAGGTATTTTTGATATTATTTCAGGGCCAGTATGTTCTAATGTTATTGGGAAGTGGTCACTTCCACATGTATCCTCATGAACAGTCCAGTTGTAATCCATAAAGATACTTGGATCACTTATAGAAAGATCAATTGCTGAGAATGTGTTTGTAGCAGAGTGAATAAAAGTTGGTTTCTTATTATTATATATACATAGGTTGTTATTGTTGATAACATTTTCTATTATGATTCTTCTTCTGTTTGTGTCTGAGCATCCCCAGCTAGTGTTGTGACTGTTAAAGTCACCTAATAGTAGGAGGGAACAAGGGAGTTGGTTAATAAGATTTTCTATTTCTGTTTCGTCTATAGGGTCATTTGGAGGTAGATAAATGGAGCAAACTGTGACAGTCCGATGTAAAGTGGTTGTAACGGCAATTGCCTGTAAATTAGTTTGTAAATTTATCTGGCTTTGTGCTATTTTGTTATTGATAAGAATGGATGTTCCTCCGGAAGCTCTACTTGGGTTATATACAATGTGGTTGTATTCAGAGAAGTTGCGGAGTTTAATGCTTTCAGACGGTTTTTAAAAAGTTTCTTGTAGACATATTATTAAAGGACATAGACTGGATATTAGTAGAAGTTCATTCAGATTGGCTTTTATACCTCTGCAATTCCATTGACTTATTTTGCTGGCCATGGTTAAATTTTATGTATTTGATTTCTGTTTATCTTTATGAGTATTGAAATGGTTGTTTTCTACAGGAGGGATACTCTCCGTTTCCATGTCTTCTGAATCTACAGATGTGCATCGGTTTTTTTTGTGTGTTTTTCTCCACTACAGTTCTTTGTTTAGAAGATCTTTGTACAGTCTGCTCCTGAGTAGTAGTGACTTTCTTTGGAGGAGGGGACTTAGATTCCTTCCGTAAAGTCGACGTTTTTTGGATAGTTTCCCTCTGGAGAAGAGGTTTTTGTTCCGCCATTGAGGTATTTGATGTTGATGGTTTTTCCATGCTTGAAGGTTCAGTGTTATTGTCAGGTTCAGTGAGTGGATTAATTTCTTTCAAGAAAGCGGGGAGTGTTTCTGGTGTAAGTTTTGATAATTTACTGAGGAGGAGTTTGCAAGAATGGCATTCTTGTTTTTCAAAGTTGTTTGGTTTTGGTTTAGTAACTGATGCATATGATTTAGTGGGGAATAAGCCAATTGTTTCGACTATCTTTCTAGCTTCAGAGAAGGATATATTATGTGTAAACTTGATAGTGCTGATCTCTCTTTCTTTTTTCCAGATTATACATTGTTTGGAGTCTGATGGGTGATCTTCAAGACAATTAACACATTTTGCTTTTTTGTTATATTCTTGCTCATGGTGGTCAAAGTCTCTTTCTCCACATCTTCTGCATGTTGGAAGTCTCGTGCACCTGTCTTTATGGTGTCCAAAAAGTTGACAATTGAAGCACCGTAGAGGGTTTGGGATTTACTGGTTGACCTTTTCAATTGTAAATCCTATTTTTAATTCCTTCGGGACTTTTGGGAGGTTGAAAGTGAATATATATGTGTTTGTTTCGATGATATCTGTTCCTTTTCTAATTTGAATGCATCGTATGTCTATCACACCTTGTGTTTTTAGTTGAGTCTTAATTTCTTCGATAGTGCAGAGTGAAAGCTCAGTGCTTCTGACTACCCCTCTAGATTTGTTCAGTGTGTTGTGTGAATATGCTTTTATCTTTGTTTCTGAAAAAGTTTTCATTTTTAAAAGTGTATCAGAATATGATTTTTTCTCTACTTGGACAAGTAGCGTACCATTTTTAAGTTTCTTCACCATCTTTGGTATTATAGCACCAGAAAGTACTTTTTCAATAACAAATGGGGATATCTTTGTTAATTGTTTTTCTTCTAACGACTCCAAAACAATAAACCGAGGAAAAATGTTTTGTAATAATAAACTCACTTTCTGAGTCTAATGGAGATTCTATGTGGGGGCGTTTGGAATATTTATTAGACATACTATATAATATATTATTCATTGGAGTGTTATTCCCACCCACCAAACCAGGCTGGAGCCCACGAACGGGATCTGTCAGGGGGGAAACCCATTCGCCCTGACTGATTAGGGACTTCCCCTCCAATATACTCGACAGCGCGAGAGACACGGAGCACCTGTCTCCTCCCTCTGTGCACTGCCCCATGATGTAGGTGCACAGCTGGATGGCTTGCAGCCATGTCCGGGCCTATGTATCTTGCACCGCCGATTGACCCTTAGCCAGCGCCTTTTAACATCTATTCATAGAAAGCTGGTGGTAGTTTTCTTATATATAACTTTCCATGGTCTGGTAGGTTTTTGTTTTTTTTGGGGGTGGGGGAATATGTATGATAGGATACATCAGTCTTGGTAGAAAATGGTTTTGGAGGGTATGTTTGGGAGTAGATGTTAGGGCTTGACCTGACCAGCTGGTTGATCGGATTGGGCCTCTCCGACTGCCCATCTAGCCCAGGTAAGGGCGGAAGTGATGTGTTGCAGAACCATGACCTCTTTGCACCCGGGCCATGGCCTGCTCAATCACCAGGATCCTGTCCCCAGATGACACGGGTAGCCACCCACGGCCAACAGGTGGCCCCATTGAGAGACTTTTACTCTCTGCAGGGGGGCAGTTGGCGTATTCTGATGCCCCGCCAACAGGGCGGGCTTTTCCATAAAAGTTCTCAAGAACGATTTATAAAAAACAATGTTGAAAGGATTACACATTTGGACTGAAACAAAATTTGTGGCAAAGTTAGAAGAACCCTATTTACCAGGAGAAGTGGAGAAATCAACATGAGTTGAGGGTTGTTTTCAAAAGACATGGGACATTGAAAGATTCTACAAAAATGTTCTAAAAAAATACTTATAAAAACATTTTCGAGCAGCCATTGCAAACAAATGGCTTGTGAATAAATATTGTTATTTGATTCATATCTATTTCAGTTGTATATTTTTCAACTGTGTTAAAAACTTATCAGAAATTGAAAAATATATGGAGCTCCCAACTACCCAGGATGCTGCATCAGGCCTGCTGATGAAGTTATCAGTAAATTAGTATGCCCTGGTAGTCAAGCAAAGAAAGAAGACCCAAATTTTTAGACCCACTACTACAGGTCTCTTTAGATAGAGATGAAACAAGGGTTAAAAAACATCATGGTAGATCATGTTAAATGGAAGTAAGGCATCTTGGGGTAATAAAATGGTTAGTTGACCATTAATACTGAATAGCGAGATCAATCCTCATTGAGTACTCAATATTTGTGACCTTATTAGAGCTCATAAAGAATAGACAAAATTGCTAATTAGAATTCTCAAGATTTAGTTTAGAGGAACATTAGTTAAAACCCAAATCCTGGTACATTGGGTCAAAGAAAAATGAAAGAAATTTGGGATAATCAGAAAGTTGAAAGTGCTTCTCCATATAAATTATCTGAATAAGCATTCAAATGAATGTGAACAAAATTCAAGCAAATATAATGATTATTTGAAAGAGGCTTCAAAAGGGGTTTAAAGCAGTTTGAAATATGCCATAAAATACACTGTTAATGAAGAAACTAAGCAAATTACAACTGAAACAGGATTTTTGAGTATTTTAGAGCCTTATCTAATTCAAATTTGAATGCATAACTTTTTTTTTAACATATATTTTTCTGTCTATAAATACAACAATTACAACTAAAATTATAAAGCCTATTTGCCAATCTAATATTGTACTTAAATTTGTGAAGTCCAAATAGCCACAAAGAAAGCTTATATTAATAGAACAGGCAAAAGTTACAGTGATGGAAAAGTGACTGAACCTGAGATGCCACCTTAAAACCAATAATGTTGCTACTTCTACTTTGTATTTTATCAAGAATCTCTAAATACATAATAAAAGCACCAGATCAGATGTAGCAGAAATACTTGATGCACAGACAATAGACTTATAAATGTGCAAGATAGGTTTTAGTGAAAAAAAATTATCTAGTACAAAATCCTTTCTCTTGGCATTTCTTTTATAAATAAGTATATAACATGCATTTATAACCTATAAGTAATTATATAAGAATAACCTCTTCAAAGAAACAACATTAATTTATGCACATAGAAATCCAGAACTGATTGAAAACATTTTTTTTTACCTGTGTTTGAAGATTGTTAACAGGTTTTACAGTGGACATTTGATCAGACTGACTTCTTGGGGTTGTATCCCAATCACTACTTTCTTCTTCTTCTTCTTCTTCATCATCATTTGTTTGATTATCCTGTTCACCAGTGGCACAAATCGGTGCAGAACCATCTGTGAGGTCATCATTGTCACTCAAACCAAGCTCATCCATAAATGCTATAAAACAATAATATACACCAATTCAAATTGGCTTATTTGAATCAAGGCAACTTTTATAAGTACAAATCACTATCATAAAAAACCTGACCTTTATTTTTGTACAATGATTTAGAAATAGACTTATGTAACAACATTAATGCTAATCATTAAATGGATGCACTGCAACTCATGGCTTGAATAAATATTTCAACTAAATAGGTCATTTCTTTGAAATTTTCTCCTATCAGGAAAAAAACATTTATGGTTACATATTTAATATAAAAAGATAAAAACAATTTGAGATGCAGTTTTCATAGTAAATAGAGTGTCTGTGTGTAGGGAAATAGTTGAGTTGTCATTATATTTTTAATCATTTAACCCCAAGCAAAGCAATAAAGCCACTAGAATGCAAGGGGTTACTGAGTGTTATAGAATATAGAAAAAACTACTATTAAGAAGGGAGGACAATAAAAGAACAAGAATTAGGAAGCATTACAGATTCTTTGCATTTTATCATGAATCTCTAAGCATGGATGAATGGTAGATTTATAAATATGTAAGATAAATTCTGGTGAGAAAAATTGTCTAGCACAACATAGGGAACCAATTTTCTTAGATACAGACTTAGCAAAATATACTTTTTCCACTTCATACCAGCTGAAAACGTTAGTCCAAGAATACGCAAGGATTTACTCTCCTGGGGGTTAGCATCAGCCATGCTGATGGAAGGTAAATGGATTCTCTCAGATGATGAAAAGAGAGTAGTTTTGGTTTTGAGGCATTAAAATTAACAAGCCACTACAGGCTATGTAATTTGTATATAGCATCTATAAAATGAGGTAGCTTGGGAATGGAACCCAAGCATAAACACAATATCCCTTTACATTTCATAACGCAGCATATGCATATACCCTGAAGGTAGTTTTATATAAATAACATGTACCCTGATTGTAATTTTATATAAAATTTAATAGATCTTGTATACATACAGATACAGATAATGAAGCTAGTCAGGTGAAGCTTATAAGGATTTTTAAGTGATGAAATTCATGTAAAAACAATGTTTTGTACTTTCTGTATGTGTACAAAAAAAAAAACAAGATTACTATTTTCCCAAAATATATAAATGTGGAGCTTTTTGACATTTTGAATATCTTGTGCACAAAACACTTGGTAAGAAAATCCACAAATGATCACTAACAATAAAAAAAAAGGTGTCAATGTAAGTTACATAGCTGGGCTGGGGAATCCCCACCCAGGGCAGATGAGGTCACTTACAACAGCTGCACACCACCTAGGAACCTTCCCAGTGCTTTCTGAAATTTCCCTTTTGGATGTTGGAGTTTTTCAGATAAAGGATACTCAACCTGTACATGTAATTGTTCTGATGATTTGATTAAAGATATTTTTTTTAGGGTAAAGGTGGGATGTTTGATTAAATAAACAAATCAGGTCAGGGTTTTTGGGATATGCATAGTTTTCTTTCTTTTTAAATCATTTTAACCAAAGCTAGGCAATAAAGCAACTAAGATGCAATGTGTTACTGTGTGTGTGTGTGAAAGAACATGATGAAAAGAAAAATATTATTAAGGAGAGAGTACAATAAAAGAACAAGAATCAAGAAGACAACAATTGACATTGCTTTTAAATTCTGAAGATCAAAGTTAACTGGAAAGTAAGAAGCTGAAAGTAAGCTCCACAAACAAGAAATGCGAGAGAAGAAGCCACTAGCAGAGAACCTACTTCAACTGCAAAATAAGACATATCCACCAATCCAATATTGTGCTCAAATTCATAAAGTCTAAGTACCAAAAAAAAAGTTCATCATAACAATTACCATATTATACCATAGTATATTGATGTCAAAGTTAAATCACCGAAGTCAAGCAACATTGAGCTTGGTCAATACTTGGATGGGTGACCGCTGGTGAATACCAGGTACTGTAAGCTATGTGACTGGCCTAGCAAAATGGTGTGAGTTAATATGTATGTCACATCCTTCCAATACCTCATAAATAATTGACTATTCTTGTTTTGTTCACAAGATAGAAAAGACATATAAGAGACAGAAAAGACATATAAGACACTGCTTTGCTTCAGAAAATGAAAGAAAAATTATGAGTTGATAATGCTCTCATATTTTTAATATCTGCTTAAAAAAAAAAAGAAAGAAGAAAAAAAATATATTAATATTATTATTATTGTTTCTATTTTGGCGAGCGTAAACAACAGAAATCCCTTCCCCTTTTAAAAAAGTGAAGTTTTTTATTCATTTTCTTTCAACAAATTAGAATCGATGTCCCATTTACTTTGTTAATCTAGTAAATAAATTTCTTCTTTTTTTTTTTTTTAAAACCTAAGCCTGTTTTTTATTATTTCTATTTTGGCAGGCATAAACAAAACAACAGAATTTCTTTCCCTTTTAAAAAAAATTTTTCTATTCATTTTTTTTTTTTTTTTCAACAGGTTATTATCGATATCCCATTTATTTCATTGGCTTAGTAAATAAATTTCTTTTTTTTTTAACCTAAGCCATTTTTTTTTTGCTTTTATATATTAATAATAAAAAAAAAGGGCTTAGGTTTACCTTAAATGTGGAGTTTTCCTATGTTTTTTATGAAATAACATAGCTGTCTGTAAAGGCGTCCATATTGAAAATGAAAGTTTTTCGATTCAGCTCTCATCAGCTCTAATCGACTATGCAAAATCTATATTTTTTAATATAAGGTATATAAAAACACGCTTGTATTTGATTAAAATGCTATAGTAAAATTTCAAAACAATTGGTGCAGAAGTTTTCTAGATTAGCAGATAGGAACAAACAGATAAGTACATTTTTATTTATATAGATGAACATAAATATATAAAATACATTATTAATATACTGCTAATATAAATAAAAGTTATGTCATTAAAGATGAGAGCAAGGTTATATTATTCCTCTCTGCCTATATATCATGTAACTCAGCAATCGCCAGATATTATGTCGAAAACTAATGTACAAAGAAGTAATACAATATGGGAGATTTCCTTCTACAGTTATGATTACTATTATATTTGACAAAATGTAAGAGGCATCCAAAAAGTATTTTGTTGTGTTGTATAAATCAATACTTATGACTGAAATAGATATGTAGTTTCTACTAAACATATCTTAGGGAAAATGAAAGTGTCATCTTATATATCAATGAATCATATATGCCATCAAATATAGTTATCAGATTTCTTTGACACCAGAATTTGAGTGTTAAGCCTGGAAAAGTATCCAGGAAAAATCTTTACCTATTGAACCAAATCTTAGAATGAATCTCAAAATAGAATTAATGAAATGAACTAAATACTTTCCTGTACTTACTATAATTTTTACTAAATTATTTCTTTTCCAGCTGCCATCAAAACAAAAACAAAACTTTTTCTATGTAGACAACTGCTCACAAAAGTATAAAACAATGAAAAAGTGCTCAATACAAAATTCAATAAGAAGATAGAGCAAAAATATATACTCAATTATTACAGATCCAACACTAATCTACATGGTTTTAACCATGAGGTATCATCAAGCACAAGGTGAGAAAAATCCAAAAAATAACTCCAAATATATATCAAGAGTGGAAGAGTGGGGGGGAATTAGGAGGCAAAAAAGGGTTAAAGCTGAAAAAAATCATGGTAATATTTGCTGTAGGTTATGCCAGGAAGAAAAATTAGCCATCATGACATACAAGAATAGAGGCACCTTGAACAAATGAACTGAAATAATGGCAAAGTGTAGGCATTTTAAAAAAGACCTCAAAGAACCTGGAAGAGCAATTTTTTTCACCACCCTCCCCCCACTCTGGAACATAAATAGAGTTCCATTTCCGCCTCCTGATTCCCTCTCCACTCCTTCTACTCTTCTGGCATTGGCGTATATTCGGAGTTATTTTTTAAAATTTTTCTCACCTAATGCCTGACGATACCTCACGGTTGAAACACAAGTAGCTTGGTGTTGAATCCTTAATTATTATATATTTTTGATTTCTGCCTATATCTAAAAAACTTTTAACCACAGCCTTAAATTTGGCTAAAAATTACTGCCCCCTCAGCGGCCAAGATATCATCATCATCAAACAGGCCAAAAAATCTATTTTATTTTACGATGGACTAGAAAAACAAACCTGATTTTTGCATTTCCATGGGGGTGTATGATTCTGCAGAGGCCCTGCAAGTTGGTAGGGCTTTTTTTTCTTTGAAATCTTAGGCACATCTTTGATTTATGTAACACTGGACTTTACCAAGATGACAAATTGATAATCCTCTGCAAAACTAATTTATAAAAAATGGATAAACTCAGATAGTATCTGAAAATTTTTTTCAAAGACCACAATCTGAACATTACGACCATAACTAACGTTAAAGTCATAAATTTCTTAGATGTTACCTTTGACCTGAGTAATGGTCTGTACAAACTGTACACTAAGGACACAAAATAACCATACATACATCAGCAGGGAATCAAATCACCCCCAGAGAATCACCAACAACCTACACAAATCTGTCCAATTTCATTTAAATACCAACTATAGCAATAAGGACATTTTTGACAATTCTAAAATTAAATACATTAAATGCTTTAGAAAAAAATAAACTCAATGCTAGGTAGGCAGAAACAAGCAGAAATCACGTAAACATAACATTATTTGGTTTAATGCACTGTAATGTTTAACTCATTGTAATGTCCAAACTCACATTGGTAACATTCCTTCTTAACTTAATTCACCCAAACTAAAAAAATCTTTAACAAAAACAATGTTAAAGTCAGTTATAGTTGCATTAAAAACATAGATAAATATATTTCACAACATAATACTATGATATCAAATAAATATTTGGCCCACATAAACAATATCTGTCACCCAGTAGCAAAAATGATCCTTCTAAAAACAATTGCAACTGCTGAAAAAATAAAACTAGTCCATTGAATGGCCAATGTATGTCAAAAAGTATTGTTTATAGAGCTCAATTTCATTCAGATGATAATGATGTTAAATTTTACTTAGGAAGCACTTCTAACAGGTGAAAGATAAGATTTAACAACCACATGTTGTCTTTAATCAACAGTAAATACAGCAAAAGTACTGTTTTATCAATACATTACTGAAAAAAAAAAAAAAATTGGGAACCCAAATATTACTTGGGATATCATAACTTACAATGGAAAAGGAAATAAATGTAATCAATACCTTTTAGAAAAACTTGTCATCTTAAACCATATCAATAATCCTAATTTGCTTAATAAAAAAAGTGATTTAATGACATGCTGTCATAGAAAAAATACTTAAATTCTTAGACCCAGATTGATCTCTATGTTTGCCTCTTTCTTTCATTTACTCCATAATATTACTTTTAATAATTATGAATTAAATCCATTTTATTTTTGCTCCTGAAATTTTTAAATTTTTAAATCTAAATTTACATTTTAATTCTTAATTTTAATTTAATTTTATTTAAAATTTTAAAATCTTTATTTTTTTATCTACAAGCAATATTTGAATATTTAAATTTTTACATTTCATGATTTACACCTCTTAGATTTCTTTTCCCTGCATTTTATTATTTTTAATATTTTTTTATTTTAATTTTATCTACATGTAACCTTAGAATGTTTAAATTTTTAATCTTGTAATTAAAAAAGCAGTTACTTTATAAGATTTAATTCCCATAAACATCAAGTGAATTTAGTCAGTTTGAAATATGCACCTGATGATTGCATAACACATGAAACTTCAAGTCATGCCATAGATGCAGGATAATATATATATATATATGAATGAGGGGTTTGTCTCATAAATAAAATGCCTTAATTTACAGTATGATTCATGGTCTGTGGACGAATATATGTGTGTGTGTGCAGCACGTGGAGAAAAACGCATGGAACGAAAGAAAAGTAGATATTTACTCACGGTTGACTGGAAGTATACATTTATTTTACATGGAGAACATTACAACATAGGTAGATACAAAATCGGTCCCAAGTTATCGGGTAACGTGTCACAACCATTAGGGTAGAAGAACATACATGTGTTCTTAACCATTGATGGCCATATTCCAAGTCTGTTGAGTCGTGTGTCTCACGTCTGAATGCCGCGTTGATCACGTGACTCACATGGACCCACTTTTCAGAGGTGAAAAGGGAGGTACTCTGTTTTGGAACAGGAAGGGGTTAATTCCCTTGGAATATGTTTTTATTCATCCTAACACTATATAAGAAGATAAATTCAATAATTAAAACTGACTGCATCCATTACCCGACCTTCTGCTCTTATCTTCTCTATTATCTCTTCTAATAAGACATGCTTTTTTTTACCTGTCCATGTTTTTCTGTAAATATTTTACAAACATGCATTAGTTTAAGATGAGAAAATGGAACAAAGTTGACACAAATATTTCATCTTATATCATGTCTTACATTTATTTTTTTTTTATGTCCAGAAGCTATTCAATGCCTTACCATTTTTAACTGCTTTTCAATCTTTTTCACATTGTCTTGATATATGTTCAATCTTGCTTTTGTCATTCCTCTGTCTCATATATGGTCAAAATTTTCTATAATTATAGAAGAGTGCTCAATATCAGTGATAGAGCATTTATAGATACAGACCATATTGACAATACCACAGCTGACTGTCATCGACCTTGCTGATGTAATCAGGTTCCAAGTGGGCATCTATCCTGACAACACCACCATTTACTCCAGCCTTGATAAGGGACCTCTAATCTGTGGTGGACTGGGGTAAAAAATGGTTTGTAAATTTTAATGCTTCCAAAATGAAGCTGATATCCTTTAACCATCATAGACAACAGCTCAAATGTAACTGCAAATTCTACTCTAACAGCTTCTTTGCTCACACTTCTTGCCTGTAGAATTCCCTTCCGTCTATTTGCTTCCCTGACAACTACAATCTCCAAAAATTCAAATGCAATATCATTTGCCATCTCTTATCTCCTTGACTCGCATCCTTTCCTTTGCAATCTTTGTATCATGTTTTTCCTTTCCACTTTACTCTCATGCAGCCCTCCTCACACCAGTGTTCTCATCTTTCTCTTACTCATTCTCAGACACCCCTGCAACTCTTTCTCATCACTCACCTCTTATGTAACCCCCTGCACACAAGTGGCAGTTCTGCCTTACTTGGGGGTGAAATGATAAAAAAAAAGCCTTCTGGGTTCATGATATAAGAATATATCCTTTTATCTTGTCCTCAAAAAGATCAGATCATTGACTCAATATTTGTCAATGTAAGAAGATACAGTGTGCCATAAAATTAATCAAATGTTAATATACAATAATAAGATTTATTCTGTTATAAAAGGACACCTAATTGGTTTTATTAATTAAAGAGAATGGAAATAAAAATGAATAATATTTCCTTCCTGATTTTTCATTTTCTTAACTAAGTCCAAGTTACCAAACCTCTCTCACACTATAAGAATAAAACTGAGTCTATACCCTACTTGGTTTCCATGGATTTTGAAGTACATAATTGATTACTAAAGAGGAAGAACTTTCAAAAGTAAAAATGTTACTTTTCACCAACAATTATACTGTATATAGTTCTTTTTTAAGATACATATTGAAGTAGATATTGCTCTCCTCACTAAACTACCATCTTAACAGCTCTACATTATCATATCTGTTTTTGTCATATAAACAAAATATATATGAAGCCAATGAAAAATACGATGAAAATCAAAGGAAAACAATGAAAAGACAAAAATTTAAATTTCAAAATCTCATATAACTTGTATTAATAATAATAATAATAATAGTAATAACAATAATGTAATTTCAATTTAAAATTTCTTTATATATTTCTCTTCTTTCTGGTTTGTGAAAAAAAAAAACTAAAATTATTTATAGTTTGAAATTTTCTCAGCATTCAGATTATAAAAATTAAAAGGCTGAAAAAGAATCTTGAAAAAATATTCATAAAAAAATAAAGATAAAAAAATGATTGCCTGGGAGAAAACCACAACTGTTATTATAACAAATAAAATTTTAAAATAAAAGCGAAAAAAAAAAGAAAGAAAGAAAGAAAGATCCAATAAGAAGTAAAAACAGAAATAACTTCAAAGAAAAGACATTGCCCAAAAACCTGATCAAGGATTCAAATCTCAGACAGCAAGCAAAAACCAAAAACATTAAGAAGTGAAAATTACCAGGTTTCTGAGTTCTGTTTGATAATTCAAATTTCTAGTTTTCTAGTTGAATATTTTCAATCAGCTTTTTTTTCTTCTTTTGGTTATATATTTATCTCTATAGATTTGTTTTGTAAAGTCATATATCCTAGAAATAACACCTACAAATACTGTCACAACTTTTACTTTTCTCTCTCAAATGCTTATTATGTACCTATATATATATATATATATATATATATTATTTTTACAATGTCACGTGATCTCAGCAGTATGATTCCTCTAATTACATTAAAACGAGGTCAACTGTATTTGTTCTCTGGCGATCCATGTTCAAACTCAGGTGTTGACAGTGACACTTTATTCATATACTTTGAGATGACTTCCTCTGAAGTCTATATTTCTTCAGCTTTAGTTCAACAATTTCTGATGGCATGTATACATCAAATGTGTCATACATTTTCATAGGTACCTCTTTTTGGAGACTTTCTAAATCAGTGAATTTTTGTTTTAACTGATTAAGGTGTTGGTTATGTTCCCACTTTTGTTCCTATACCATGTATGTCATTTTGCCGATTTGTTTTTTATAATGCCATCTTCCCAAAGTTCTTTTCTATGCTGATACATTTTTAAGAAACACCGTATCTTATTTACTTATATTGTTATTTCTTGATGCTCTCACCTTAGGTTATGGTAGTAATTTATGAAAAACAGACTTAATCTTCCTGGTGAACATCAACTCCAGACACAGCATTTGGGTTTGGTGTTATCCTGAAATTTTTGTAGCATCACTTCATCTGACCCCTCTCCCTCCAACTTTTTTAGTGCCCTTTTAAATGTATCGACAAAATGTTTGGCTTGTCCATTTGATCTTCAGTGATAAGGAGGCATTTTAATGTGTTCTATTGCTAATGATTTATAGAAAACTTTAAATTCACTAGCTGTGAATTGTGTTCCTGTTGCACACTTTCTTCTAGTGAGTGCAGAACCAGGGATCGAACCACAGACCGTTGGATTTCAATTCAACGCTCTCCCAGCTGGCTTCTTGCTACGCCTCTTCCTCTTCCTCCTCCACTTTCCTCCTTCCACCTTTTCACTGCGTCTCTCTGCGTCAGCTTCTCGCCAAGAAATTGACGCCACTAACCCCTCGGTGAACTTGGTCGGTCAGTTTTATCTATCCATAATCCATTTCTCTACCCATAATCCATTTCCTCAGTCTATAAAAATTCCACTCGAGGGCCTCCTCTCTTTTTTCCTTTAGAATGAGCTGAAGGTGGATTATTAAGACAGCGGTGAGTATTATTATTATTTTCTTTCTTTGGAACAGATTACTGCCCTGCACGCCAGACACAAACGAACTCTCTTTTTTCCAGAGCCGCCACTAGTCGCCCTTTCATGTTCACACTCCCCCCTGGTCTCAAGACCACACATGTGGCAAGGCGGACGTGGCCGCTTGTTGCGGGCACTCCTACGAAGGGGGATTGTCTGGATTTCTTCATCTGAGCTCTCAGAAGTGGCATCGGAATTATCGGCAACAGCGTCGGGGTTCGCAGTCGGACCATCAGACTCGCGGGGCGTAGGTCGAATCCACAGTTCGTCATTGGATGATTCACCACTGCCGCTACTTGTCAACGAATTCGTATTCAGGGCGGGCCGAATGTCCCTCACATGGCGTGGAGTACCATCAACCAGCACGGCCTGCTCACTGACGATGCCGGTGATTCGTCCCCTTCGAAAACTGGTGGTGCACCGGCTATTGGGAGGCTTCACCCAGACGGTGTCCCCTAATTCATACGGCCCTCTTGTTCCCCGCCGATCAGGCAGACGCGCGTCAATGCCCTTGATGCGCACTCGGTAGCGATGGATCGCATTGGCGGGTGCGCTCACAGCAGTCACAGCATCCCTCGGTGTTGCATTATATCTATAGACCGCTTCTGCAATAGTGCACGCCTTCCTGGCCGCGGTCCTCTTCACGCTTCGGTGGCACCGCTCTGCTATGCCGTTGCCACTCGGCACATATGCACATCGGTGTCTGAGCCTGATCCCCCACTCGTCTACAAAACGCCTAAATTCTACGCTGCAGAAGGCAGTATCGTTGTCCGTGAGGATCTCTTCAGGCGGCCCCCTTTCGTAAAATATGGATTCCAATTCACGGATGACACTGGAGGAGTCCTGTCGGGCCAACGGGCGCCAGATCGCAAACCTCGTCAGTCCGCAATCTATCAGTGTGAGGAAGTGCTGGCTGCCATAATGGGTTATGTCCATACCCAGTCGGCTCCAAGTCATGTCTGTTCCCAGCCGACCCCTCCGCCATCTCGCTGGAGCGGGGTCGATTGACTGGCATGTTTGGCATTCCTTGACCACCGCTCTCACTGCACTTTTTGACACTGACGGATTGGTCAATTGTACAAAATAGCATGTCCGTCTCACTCCGGGGTGCCCACTGATGTGGTGTATTTCCCTGATTTTGTCTGCCGCCTCCACAGAGGCAGCACATAGTAACGGTACTGGCCCAGCTTCTTTCTTCACGGCATCAATCCATCTCTGAGGCACCCGAGTGAGCCTATCAGCGAGGTTGCAGTTTGAGGTGACAAGTACCACATCCACAGACAGATTGTACTCTGTTACTAGCTTTCTTATGGTCTCCAACCTCCGTCTGATCAGCATCTCGCTGGCCACCTTGGTGCGCACCCTGGCCTTACCTGTCAGTGTGTTCGATATCCAGTGGTACACGCACAGCGAATCTGTGTGTATGTGTAATTTCTTGACTGTCCACTGGAGTGCCAGGTTAATGCCTTTCGTCACCGCATCGAGCTCTGCCAGGTTGATGTGAGCAGCGTCATTCGTCGGTCGCAGCCAGCAGGCGTCCTCAATCGCAGCTCCGTTCTCCTCAAGCAGCACACCAATCGCCACAGAGCTCGCATCCACCCACACGCTCAATTCGTCTCCCTGCACACACCAGTCTCCCTTTGCGGGGTCATCCTGCTTTACCCTTGCGATGGTCTCCTTCACCATGCGAACCAACAGATCGTCCGTCGTTTCATCATCCCAGTCTTTGGTGACTGCGCTTGCCCTCCTTTTTATGGTGCCTGTTGCTACACGAGTCCATCCACACACTGGTAGGTGCCCCACAAGTTTTCCACACAGGGAGAAGACCACTCGTCTCGTGAAGACTTCGGGTACTTCAGGAACTGCAGTTCCGCGCCCCCACTTCAAGGTCCCCCGCTCCTTTCGAACTTTCAGGCCCAAGACACGGGCGCCATCCTCCAAATGTTCCGGGTCCTTGCAAATCAGGCCAAACTCGGCCAGTTTGGTCCTTACGCGTGATGATGATACAACGTCTTCGTTCACGTATATGTCATCAAGGTACGTCAATGTCCCCTCTTTCATTGTTTCTTGCTGTGACAACACAGCGTTGACTATGGTCTTCATTATTTGGGGTGCCACGTTCAGCCCGAAGCCCAGTCTGGTAAGGCAGTACCTTCTGCCGGCAAACACCACCGTCTGAAACGGCCACATCGTTTCGCTGACCCGGACCTGCAGATACGCTTTTCTTAGATCCAGCAGGGACACATTGGAACCCTGCTGGCGCCATTCTCGTAGCTTGCTGGCGCAAACATCAGCATCTGCCGTAAATGCATCAACATGCGCATTTAGTTCGCGGAAGTCCATCACTGGCCTCACTTTTGCTTTGTTGTGCTGAGTAACCGCCATCAGCGGGATCAAACCTTTGGGAGGTCCAAGTTTCTCATAGGGGTAAGGAATTAACCAGCCATCCTTGATCCATTCACGAAGCTCCTCTTCGTATGCAGGCCTTATTTGGTCGGGCACATGGTACTCGGCTACTTCGTTCCGCAATTTTGCTGGCTCCTGATTTCCCGACCACTTCCATGAGGCGGTCCAAGCCTTCTGGTGCTGGTCAAATTCGACACTAAAGTCTGGCTGGTCAATCCTCAGCGCTGCGCACACTGGGGTCCTCTCTTGAAACTGCACTTCCCCCGTCTGCGTTATGTGAACACCACCTAGGGCTCTGATGGCATCATAGCCTAGAAGCAGGTCAAAGTTCAGTGGTTTTTTGAGCGCTACTAGCGCCTTGACGTTGGCCGAGTTTCCTGTTCTTGTACGGATGTTTATCGCACCCACCCCGCAACATGTCCGCGATTTTCCACTGATGGTGGTTACCCTGACACCCTTCTCCTTCCAAGTGTGGCAGAGGTCTACGAACACTATGGTGCGGGAGCACCCGGAATCGAGGAGTGCTGAGCACAATGTCTCGTTGACATAGACCTGAATGATCGGAAGCGCCTCTAATTTCTGCTTTGGGGAAAGGTCGACCCCGGCACCTTGTCCCCGGCCCCGTTTCCCGCACAATCCCGGGCCATATGTCCGGTTTCATTACACCGGTAGCAGCGAACAGCTGTCGGTCGCCGTCTGCAGTTCCTTGCAATGTGGCCCTGGCCATCGCACCTATAACACACGACCCCACCACGCGGGCTAAGCCCCTGAGACGGTTTATCATCACTCGGTGTGGATTGTGCAGCGGTGATTACCGGATCTCTCAGCTCGGAATTATCCTTCATCACGGTTCTGGCTCGGTCCACCAGGTCATTAACGGACAACGAGGTTATGTTTTAGCTCGCCCTCAGGAGCTGTTTTGCTCCGGTTGGGAGCCCCGCCAGAAATTTATATGCCAAGGCCTGCTTGGGCAGCCCACCGAACAACACCGTCAACTTCGTCAGCTCGGCCAAATATACGTCCACAGTTTCGCCAGGATGTAATTGTCTTGCCTCAAATTGCTCCCAGGCAGTGGCGGGGTCGATAGCAAACGCTTTGTATAGGGCTGCCTTGATCCTCTCATAATTCTGTTTTTCCTCAGCACTGAGCTGTTGATACACAGCGAAAGCCCCACCGGACAAACGCAGAGGAATCACATGTTCAATGTTTTTGACACCAGACAAGAGACAATGCAGTTCCACTTTTTCCACCCAGTCAAGTACTGGGGTCGAGCCACTGAACTCTGGAATCAATTTCAGGTCGAACCTGTCCCCCATTACGCCGAAATAGCTTGTTGCACACTTTCTTCTAGTGAGTGCAGAACCAGGGATCGAACCACAGACCGTTGGATTTCAATTCAACGCTCTCCCAGCTGGCTTCTTGCTACGCCTCTTCCTCTTCCTCCTCCACTTTCCTCCTTCCACCTTTTCACTGCGTCTCTCTGCGTCAGCTTCTCGCCAAGAAATTGACGCCACTAACCCCTCGGTGAACTTGGTCGGTCAGTTTTATCTATCCATAATCCATTTCTCTACCCATAATCCATTTCCTCAGTCTATAAAAATTCCACTCGAGGGCCTCCTCTCTTTTTTCCTTTAGAATGAGCTGAAGGTGGATTATTAAGACAGCGGTGAGTATTATTATTATTTTCTTTCTTTGGAACAGATTACTGCCCTGCACGCCAGACACAAACGAACTCTCTTTTTTCCAGAGCCGCCGCTAGTCGCCCTTTCATGTTCACAGTTCCGTTATTTGAAACAATAGAGTTAGGTACACTGAACCTTGCAATAATCTTGTGTAAAAAATTTATTGTTACCACAGTAGTCAATCTTTTACATTTTAATATTTCTGGCCATTTAATGTAACTGTTGACTACCATTAGATAGCTTGCTCCGCTTAATGGTCCTACAAAGTCTATATGTAATCTGGACCATGGGATATCGGTTTTCAGCCAAGGTTGAAATTTCATAGTGGAGACTTAGCTGTCAGAGCACTACCTCAGCATGATTTTACTAAATTTTTGATATCTTGGTCTGTTTTTGGGCAATATATATAACACCTCCTTAAGGATTTCATCCTAGAAATTCATGGATGTCCTATGTGAAATTCTTTTAACATACATTTTTACAACAATGCTGATGTCACAATTCTTTTGGCATACATAAGTACATTATTACATAATGAAAATGCATTGTTTCCAGCATTATTAACTTTTCTATTTTTTCTTTAAATCTTATTTGCTTCTTCATTTTTATGATAAAGTTGTCTTTTTCCAACCTAATTCCTATTTCCTCTAATGCTACGAGCAGTTCTCTAACTGTATTGCATAAAAGATTATTGATTTCATTTCTGGCCCTTATTGCCGCAATAACTGTGTTCTCGCAGTGTTTTGCAGAATTTTGGTATTAGTCGAGATAAGGACACTGTAAAAATGAGCATGTGGTTGCATAGGAAAGAACAAACAAGGATTAAGGTTTCAGCAGCATGCATTGATCAACTTTCAGAATATATACATAGTTGTGTGAAGGAAAAAATTGCTGATAGGTGGTTCTTCAGTTGCCATTGATAAGAGAAGTGATTAAGAGCAATGATGTTTTTGGTAAGGCTGGGGTTGACAGACTTGTTGGATCAGTCATGGTGATGAGGACAAGAAAGGCCAAAAATGGATTAGTGAAGCTGTGTGGAAGCACTAAAGTGGGGTATTGCCAGTCGGGGTTGATCCATCTATTTTCAGGTTTGAAACTGGCACTGGTGAGGTGTGTGGATAGGCTGATGGTCATGTGATGAGATCAAATTCATGTTGTTTGCAAGGCATGCCATTTATATTTCTGTGGTTTAACAGGTACAGACACTCAAGTTATTACTTTTTTTTTTAAGCAGCTAATATTTGTGACTGGCTATCATATTTTAGATTTTTGTGGGGGATTTATTTCGTGGACTGATGTGATGCTTGGAGCCCCCTGCATGAAAAATAACATTTATATTTTGGATTTTGCTTTCTTAACCCATTAGTGCTCAAATGTTTTTTCTTGAATATTTTACCAAACATCTTTAATTTGTTTAATACTAAATATATAAAAAAAATTTATTGCATTATTCTAAAAAAAAAATTTGAAAAAAAAAATTTTTTTAGTTTGATCCTTATTTTAGGACAAGACTTATAAAGCATGGTATATTTCAGTAAAATTACTTTCATACATTTTCTTGGCTTTATAGGACAATTAGAGCATTTACATAAACTATATAGAAATATGAGTTAAATATAAGTACTACTTACTAAAAAAGTTTTTGCTTGAATGATAGATGAAACTGAGTGAATCCTCCACTTCAAGATTATCACTCTATACTGAAAACTGAGACATCAGTGTTGCCAATATACAACAGACAGTAGGTGATATAAGGTGATACTTAACGAAGCTAAGATGTTGTTTACTGCCAGAATGAAGCAACGCATAGCATGCTCTAAATTCGGCTCTAAAGACTACTGGCGACTCTGTAAAAGAGTACTTAACAAGAGCAAGTCCACAATACCCCTGCTAATCAACAAATTTGAGGTCCTCACCTCCCCAGCAGATAAGGCTGAATGCTTTGCCCGCAGATTCTCGAACAATTCGAGTCTGGACTCATCTGGAGTTTTTACACCCAACTTCTCACCTAGAACTGAGGCACAACTGAATGATGTCCACATTACACCTTCGCTTGTCTCTAAGATAATCTTAAAACTTGACCCTCACAAAGTGAGCGGTGGTGACGGAATCCCAACCATAGTCTTAAAGAAATGTGCCCCTGAACTCTCCTCTGTCCTTTCTAAGCTCTACAACCTCTGCCTATCTGCTTCCTGCTTTCCTGCCTGTTGGAAATCTTCCTCTGTAGTTCCTATATTTAAAAACACTGGAGAACCCTCTGACCCTGCAAATTACCGCCCTATCAGCCTTCTTCCGATCTTTGGCAAAGTGTTCGAAGCCATTATCAACGCCGAGGTGGTTCAGCATCTCACAGCACACAGGCTCCTCTCGGACAAGCAATATGGTTTCCGCTTCACCAGGTCTACTGCTGATATGCTAACGACCATCACTGAGTACATATACCAGGCACTCGACAGGAATGGCGAAGCCTGAACCGTTGCATTGGATATAACTAAGGTGTTCGACAGAGTTTGGCATGCTGGCCTTCTATGTAAACTGCGGAGCTATGGTATAACTGGACATTTGTTTGAACTCATCCAGTCATTCCTCTCTAACCGCACAATGAAGGTGGTATTAAACGGACATGCCTCCCAGAACTACCATACAAACGCAGGTGTCCCCCAAGGCTCAATCTTAGGTCCTACACTCTTCCTGATATACATTAATGATCTCCCTAATTCCATAAGAGCCCAAATAGGTTTGTACGCCGATGACACCACAGTTTACTCTCGCCTCCAACAAAAATCTGGTGTAGGCGTCAAAGCTAACCTCGCAGCAGAGATTGAAAAAGACCTCCAATCCATATTGGACTGGGGTAAGAAATGGCTAGTAAATTTTAATGCTTCTAAAATGAAGCTACTCTCAATTAACCATCATCGACAATCTCACCTACCTCCCATTAGCATGAACCAGGCTTGCCTCCCAGAGAGTAAAACACTACGCCTCCTTGGTCTCACACTTTCAGTGGACCTCAAATGGAATGACTATATCGAATCCATTGCTAAATCCGCTGCTATGAAAGTCGGTTCTCTGTGTAGGGCCCGGAAGTTTTTTCCGTCTAAATCTATCCTGCACATTTACAAATCTACCATCCGCCCGTGCATTGAATACTGCTGCCATATCTGGTCGGGTGCCCCAGCTGTTCTCCTCGGGCTTCTCGATAAGGTTCAGAGGAGAGTCTGTAATGTGATAGATACCGACTTGGCAGACCGCCTGCAGTCTCTCTCCCACCGGCGTGACGTGGCTTCCCTGTGTCTCTTCTATAAATACTTTCACGGCTTCTGCTCCGATGAACTTAGATCACTGGTGCCCCCTAAATACGAATTTGCACGAGATACTAGATTAGCAAATAGATCCCACTCTTTTACAGTGAAACCGATAAAATGCAGCTGTAACTTCTACTCCAACAGTTTCTTTCCTTGCACTTCCCAACTGTGGAATTCTCTTCCAAAGGATTGCTTCCCCGACGGCTACAATCTCCAGGAGTTTAAATGTAAGGTCAATAGACGCCTCCTAACACACTAACCTGCTCCCATTCTATCAAGCACTCTTCCCATCTGCCTAACCCTCATCCTCGCTATCCTTACTCATCTGTCACCTTCCTCCTGACATTCCCTATGTCTAACCACTCCTTCTCTTTACCTTCCCCTATGTAGCCCCATGTGCAATAGTGGCAGTGGAATGCCTTGCTTGGGGTGAGATGATTAAAAAAAATAAAAAATAAAAAATAACTGAAAACTGCAGGAATTGCTGAAATATGGTAAATTATCCTTCTGGTTCTAAAAGAGGTCCATGGGCGCTAATGGATTAATGATCAATTCTAGCCAACATTTCTCATGAAATGTAGTTGTGAATCAGAAAGAGATCTTGATATAAGTAATATAACAATATTGTCTTTAAATTTTAGTCAGCATTACCATATATGGAACAAAGTATAAAGTCATTTATAGAGTTTATATCATATATGGTGCAATGTATATCAACAGCTCTATAATGCTATTTCTTTCTGATTGCATTAAAAGAGGTTTAATTACAGACTGTTGTAAAAACACCCTTCATTTTCATAGCACAAAGACACTGTCTATATGTGTATGAATGACTTTTGTGTAGGTACCTCCACTAAATCACTAAAGAAACAGTACAGTATGAATAAAAAAAGCCCCAAACTTAATAAAAACGAACCTTTTTCCATGAAAATATTTATGTTATTATTTAGAGGAAAGGTCAAATTATTTTTTATCTTTTAAAATTTTTTAATCCCTTCTAACACATTCAAAATTTTGGTAAAAAATCATCTTTTGATTTGAGTTAGTGGGTAACCAAATCATTACAATGGAAAACATAATATTACATAACTCAGTTTTTTTTTCTATATTTACTCATCAAAGATTGAAAAGTTTAATACAAATCATTTAGCCATCGTATTTTTAATAATTTTCAATTTTTTTCTGTGTGTGTGCATTTGAAGTTTTTTTTGTATGATAATTTTTGTGTGTAAATAAAAAGGTCATTTGTTTCAGGGTTACTCCTCTTTACTGAAAAAAATTTTGTACAATTATGACACTTATGATTGTCATATGCTTATCTTATCTCAATCTGTCAACACATTTAAATTACAGTGGATAGGTTAGAAAGGTCAACTCTGTTTAAAAATATCTTTTTTCTAAATTTCATGCTATAAATAAGTAATACTTCTGTAAATCAGATTAATTTAACATTAAATTTGCTAATTTTTCAAAAATCATTGTCACAGATGTAGATTTTATTTTTACAAGAATTTTAAAACCAAAAAATTAACTTTTGTTTACGAATCTGTCAATCGCTCAAAAATTGAAATTTTTAAAAAATCTCAAAATTTTAGATTCCAGTCAATATAATTTCTGTTTGAAATACTCCAGAGTACTTTGCTTACTAGAAATAGTTATCATATAGCTTTCAATTAAAACTATTCAATTAAATAGTAATCATTTAGCTTGCAATTAAAACTAAAATAAAATTTTCAAGAAAATCTTTTTATTTTTAAAAATTCAATTTAAAATTTAGATATCGAAAATGAGTGGAGCTACCTAATTTTGTGCCATGCTTTCAGTTATTAGATGCAAAATTAATATTCTTTTTTTAACATTCAAGCAAAAATATTTCTCAAGATTTTTTTTCTTGTGAAGAATTTTTTGTTTTTAATATAGCAGTGACTCTAATTGGAATCAGTGTTCAAAAAAAAGATGCGCAACAGAATGATAAAGCATATCTCAAGATGAAGTGAAATCATCACTTAATAGACAAAGGTATCCAAGTGCCTCATAAGAAAGGCTTGAACAAATAAGACGCCGGTCTAAAATAAGTAATTCTCAAGGTAATTAATTAAACAAAACCCTTTATAAGAAACATAGTAGTAAAAGAATTGATTAAATAGTTCATCAGGAGTGTCTACTTATGTTGTGAGTTTTGAAATGACTTTTGAGATCTGCAACACATGGATCGAGTCTTTTTCTATTTTAGCAATTTGGTATCAAAAGTAAAGACATCAACGAAAAGTTTTTTTAAAAAAAAATAATAACATGAAATGTAATAATAACAGAACTAATTGTGTAAACACTTCAGTGTCTTCTGTTTATGATGTGAATTCTGAACTTTATATAATATAATGAAATACATGTCATGTAACAAATGTAATATAACAAATATAGTAAGGGATCAGATTAATGATTCATTGACTTGTATTTTAATCATGAATTCTGGATCTCTGCTTTATTGAATCTCAATACATTATTTCATTGCATCTCAATATTTCTAACAATTGAGGTCATTTTTGATGACACAAGTATATTAGTTAGAATATAAATATGAAAAATGGTTTTAAATTTTCTATTTCATTTCAGTATAAAAATAAAAATGTTTTGTTTCTTTTACTAATGTTCACCCAATACAGGGCTCAAGAGCTGCTCAACAACCAAAGTATAGGATTACTGAATATTGTTTTATGAATATAAGAGGAGGTGATTAGAAGTTCTGTTTATGGAGTTATGTATGTGAGCACTTTAGATTTGAAGAGGTGAAGATGGTAGTGATTGGAGAAAACATCCTGTTTGGAGTTTCTTTTAAAAAGTAACAGTTTTATGGAAAAAGATATGCAAATAGAACTTCCTTCTTAATAATGAAATACAAAGAAAATGGGGATGATTCATCCTCAAGTACAGGTCTTAGCTGCAAAGGTCAGGACTGGGGAACTAAGAAATATAGCTAATGACACTAACAAGGCCAATAGGATGATATTGTAATGGGGATGAATGCTCACCTGTATTCATAAAAACTAGGCAAACAATTACATCTTCCATAAATTTGATAAATATGTCTTCTTCAATCAGTGGTTAAGCAGTTTTGCCAAGATTGTAGATAACTGGGCTCATGTTCTGAAGAAAAACCAGTGAGTTTTTATCCAGATATGCAAACTTCTGAGAATACAGCTTTTTGATAATTCTGCAAATTTCCTGTGCTGTGATAGAGATAAGTTTATACTCTGTCAGAAGAGAGAAGTCAAGTAAAGGGTAGTCCTTATCATTTAGCGTAGAATTAGAGGCCAAGTTCATTGCAAAGAGCTTTGGCTTGTCTAATGAGAATAAAATAACTTTAGGGCTATTTATGATAGCACTTATACTTTATCCTTATTGAAAACTTATTTAAATATTCCAGAACTCACAGAGACAAGAAATTGTTTATAACCTTGATTTAGACTGACAATGCATAGTTGCATTTTCTAGAATTCTCATGCAATGATTGCAGGTAGTTCTAAATGTAGCAAGTTTTAAACTACACCCTTCCCTGTGGTAGAGATGGTAGTAGTGGTTACAGTGGGCTATGACTGTAGTTCATTCTGACATGAACCAAGGCTGGCTATTTGGTTTCTGTTGGTATCTTTTATGACATAAAACTAAGATTTATTAAAAAATCAGAGAGGCAGTTCTGGATTATCTATTTTTAAATAAAGCTGAAAGGAGAGATTCTGCAAATTTAATCTGAAGCTGTCCTACTTACCTTTGTCATACTGAAAGATTCTGCTATGAAAAGAAATACTTTTGGCTTAACAGTGATCAGTGAATAGTTAGAACTGTCCAAGAAAGGTAGCATTTTACAGGGCAGGATGTGTGAAAGAGGTCTAGAAGGTTTGTGTGATATCCTGTTGTATTAGGACTGTGTCAGTTCATAAGTGATGGAGAAGTCTTGACACTATTTATCTTCATTGGTTTTGTTAGAGTGTACTAACCAGTGATTGTGAAGAATATAAAAGTCACCTTAAATATGAATGCTCAATGAAAGATGATCAGAGAGGATATCATCAATTTTCTTAGCTTATTTGTCAAGCATTACAATACCAACATCTTGTAGACAATAGTGAAAATGAAAGACATCCTATGAATGAGGATCATGCAAAAACATATGAATTGGAAATCAGGCTCCTTGTTTTTGGGGGTCTCTGCCACATGGGGATACATCCTTAATATAGGCACAGAGTCCATGCCTATAGTGATTTCAAGCGTCTTGATTAATGGTGAATAACCTGGGATTGTGAATTTCTGCACTGAGATAGACAGGCTAAGACCAGTTTCCAACAAGGACTTGAGTTCAAGTTGGGTTGGTATGTATATTCAATTTGGTTTTGCTATGGACATGGTGAGATATTGAGATTTTGAAACAAGTGAAGATGAGGTAGTGAAATGGCCATTCTCACTAGTACATGCATCAACTTGCTAGATTAAATTGACTGGAAGTACAGCCATAATTGTGATCATGGTATCAAGAGACCCCACTAGAAACTACTGCATGGTCCAGACCTCATTAAGAAATTGGCAATAGAAATAGCTCTGGTACTATAAAACAGTTGATGGGATAGCCGCCTCATGAATTACTCTGTGATTTGGATCCCTATCAGGGAGATAATGCCAACCCAACTTTTTTCATTACTTGTTTTAATAATTTGTAAATAAAATATATATACGTGTAAAATAATTTATTTTTGCTATTTATTTGCATTTATAATTGTTTTACGAATATATTGTGAGCTTTAGACAATGCTTTTCTTTCAATATATGATTCTAAATCTATTTTTTTACTGTCCAAATACTTGTTTCACCTCAGTGTATGAGAGAAAGATTTTCGTGTAAATGGATGAGTGTCTCAAATCAAGAACAGGTTTACTTAAACTGATTGAGATTTAACTTTAAAAAATAACAAAATTATAAAATGCAAACAAATTGCTTCTTAAGCCAATTTTCTAATACAGAAAAAATTCTTTCAACATCACCTATTACTCTCAGCTGATCAGGTTGGAGTTTATTATGAAACAACTGATATTAATATGTGCACTAGTCATCTACGCTGCCCTATTGATAGTGTCTGTAATTTTCTGGAACTATTAAAGAAAATTTAAATTAGCACTTTTTTAAAGTTGACGGAAGTCTTAAATACAAGATTTATTTTAAAACTATTGTTAAAATGTTATCTAATCTTGAAAAGTATGTCTGATTTTTCTACTTTAGAAATCAATATATTTTATTTTCTCTCTCAGAAACCTGGATAAAAGCAAAAAAATTCAAATAAAAAGCAAACACCAAAAAGGTGCAAAATCAGAGAAATGAATTACCATTTGTACTTTTGTTTCCTGTCAATGAAAGAGAACAAAGTAAAAAGGTATGTAAAGATAGGCAAGTCATGCATTAATACAGATATTTACAACATTTTCACAATTTTAGTTGATATTAGTAAGTGGGTTACATTTATGTGAAAGTGAAATTATTATAAAGTGCATGATTTATAATTAGTAGAAAGAATGATATTTTAGAAGATTTGCAATCATTACTACTTAAAAAACAATAACAAAAAGAACAAGAGTATTAATAAAATGCATGCAACAAAGTGATAAAATAATGTAAATTTACATGGCCATCTTTATATGGCAAGGGAAAGATTTTAGGAAAAGTATCAGTAAATGTTTTTTTATTTTCACATATAGGAACAGATTAAATAGTGAAGTATTATGAATTGTTATCAATTTGTTAATTAAAAAGTGGAGGAAATTTAAATAATTTAATCGTTTTTACAGTAATGTTTTTTTTTTTACATTATAAACATTAAAAATGAAAAAAAAGGACATTATCCCATTCAGCATTAACATGTGATTAGTTAATTGGTAAAATTGTGATGCACAGAATTACAAAGTCTTAAAATGAAAATTTCAGCAAACTAATTATTTTCAAATCACCCAAAAGTATAACATTTTTTTAAAAAACATTTCTTCTCACTTTACATAAATTAATGTTTAACAGATGTGAAACTATAACGCACATTAAAATACTATAATAGTGTATGAAATTTATCTCAGTGTCAAATATGTTTTACAAATAAGCTGATCTTTAATTTTACTTCCTTAAATAAAGAAAAATGATGTAGGCAGATGATCTAAAAATGAATTATTTTATTGCATAAATAGATTCCAAGGTATTTGTTCATAAAATGGCATCAGCTTTTTGAGTTTGATAAAAGTATAAAAGCATGAGTTTTTAATCAAAGATGGTCAGTTGTAACCAATGGCAAAGCAAAAAATGAATTTTTAGGGAGATAACTGGATAAGAATATGCAATTTCTCGGTGCTGCCATAATAAACAATTTGCATGATATGGTTTATTGTTGGTTAGTAATTTAAGCTAATAAAAATATCTATATATAATTTACAAAGAGTTTCGTTGAACACTTTTTGGATGTAATAGATATTTTACTTGACAAGTAGAACAAGTTTACATTCTATTATAGGTATTATAGGGATAATAATATTGAAAGCAGATTGAATGATGGAAAGTAAAAAAAGAAAAGAAAAAGAAACAGGAAGCCAGTTTCAAACTCTTTGTAAAATACTTTGTAAAATTATAAAGATAAATTTTATGAAGTCCTTACCTCTTTGTTGCTCAAGTGTAAGCTTCTTTGGTTTGTTTACTGTGGCATAGATAGGTTCAGGGTCAGGTTGTGGTACTAATGCTGTATCTGGAGCATCTGGGTTATTAAATGACTAAAAGAAATAAAAAAAAGTTATTAATATCTATTTAAAAACAAATGACAAAATAATGGAAGGGCTTATTTCAAATTCTAGTTTGAACAGAAAATTTTCTCTTCTTAAAAGTCATGCTTGACAATATTATATGAGAAAGTGAAAAGTCAAATCTGTCACACTGGTGAGAACACTGAGAACACAAAAAAAGGGACATAATGAGAAAGAAAGGCTTTGAAAATTTGACACTCATAAGACATATAGAGAGCAAAAGAGACAAGGGGAGGTAGTAAGCAACATACCTGACCAGTTTGTGTAAATGGAAGGTAATGTAAAGACAAATAAAGTCATAGAGAGCCATGTTCACATACGTGCTACACAGAAACTGTTCATGGGTTGAAGTGTCACCTTTAACATACATCTGATAAAAAAAAAAAACTTTCCTAGCAGCTAAAAATGTTAATATTTATCATAATTTGGGGGCATTTTAGGATAGTTAAAAGTTGGAAATTTGTATTTTCTCTGATAATCCCTTCACATAGAGTGGGCAGATTGAGTGAGTTTTCTGAATGTTGTTATCCTCATATACCCTCTCCTCCATGTTTGTTGAAGCTGTTGTCATGTACCCTTGGTAGTTACATTGTAGGGTACTGCTTATATTGACTATTTCTTGTTCATATGTCACTGGTTTGCTGCTTATGACTTTGCTTGATGTTGCTAGCAGCAGACGTTCTCTTTCTTTACATTGTATGGATGATGGGAGTTGAAGTTGAGGTATTGTCCAGTGAATGTTGGCTTGCAATATGCAGATGTCTTGAACACATTCTCTGTTTGAGATACTAGTACATTCAGGAATGCTAGTTTGTTGTTGCTTTCTTTTTCCATTGTGAATTTAATCAATGATTTTATTGAGTCCAATAGTCTATGTATCTCAGCCATAGAGCTGGCTTTAGTGATGTGGATTTTAATGCCATCTCTTCAAAGTATCTCCATGTATATGTTAGCCAATGATGATGACAATGGCAAGCACATTGTTAAACTTTCATCCTGCCGATATATGTTTGATCCCATTCTGAAGTGTGTTGTTTGTATGCAGAAAGTCAGCATCTCCATTAGGTTATCTATTGGTATACTGGCACATTCTTCTAGGGAAGAGTCTGAGGCCAGTCTGTTGTCTACCAATAGCGCCTCCACCATGGATACCTTGGTGAACAGACACAACACATCCCAGTCTCACCATCTCATTGCATTGGATGAGAGCACCTTTGATTATTTAGCAGAGTTTCAGACATATGATGGTGACTTTCTTATCAAAAAGTCGATTATATCCACAAGGAAGCAACTCAGAAGGTAGTACACACAGAGTTGGCAGCTAACAATTGGCCTGAGCAAAATGTGAGAAAGGTTTGATCTGCATTTCCTGAATAGATTGCACAGAGTAGCAATTGGAGATAGTTGGAAGGAAAGACAAATCAAGTCCAAAAGGAGTCAGACTATTTGTCACCCTAAATTCAACAAACTAATATTATTAATAAATTCTCAATTCATTTAAAATATCAAAGACTTTCCCACCCAGGGTCTATATATTTAGATCTATATATGAATGAAAAGGTCTTATTGTCATTAGTATTACATCTGAAAATCAAACATCACTATAAAATGAGTCTCTGAATTACACATTTGGATATGACAGTTATTACAAATAGAAAAATAGAGAAATTGCAAAACATAATTAAAGAGGGCTCAATCTCAAACAAGGAGACTGATACCAACAAAAGGTTGTTAAAAGAGATAATATCTTTACCATATTTAATTGGCTGATTAACTAACTTATTAAGAATGGAACTAGCCAGACATTGGTGAAAAAATCATATACTGAGGAGTAAAGGCAAAGTTCTTTATAAAGAAATATTGACATTTCCTTCCATTTTAAATGGTTCAATATTTGAGGGCATCATGTAAAGGTGGTGCAGGATAAGTAAAAAGAAAATCAAAGTTTACGTGATCAATGTCTACATCTACATGTTCACTTCTACCAGGTTCTTAACATTATTAGATTGTACAAAGACATGAATAAAAACAAAATGAATTAGCAAAAGTCTTACTGTGAATACTTCTGAAATTTCATTATCCTCCTTGAAAGAAACTCTTCCTTTACGAGGTAAAGCTGCATTTCCAATGTCTTCTTGCTTCTTGGTTGGTGACACTGAATGTTTTCCAAATGTAGATTCACCATCCTTGAAGTTTAATTCAGCATAACCATCCTCTTTTGGATTCAAAGAAGAAATGTATTTCAGATTTAAAAAAAAAAATTACCAAATGCACAGCAATATGTAAAATCAGCACTTTAAACATAAATACAAAAAAACTTTACTGATAAAAATTATATTAAATAATAGCATTACTAATTCTTTTAACTAGCTGACTATATGAGATTAAACAAAATGTAAAAAAAAAAACCCAAACATTTTAATTACTAAATATCTTGTGTTTATTGTGCGAGAAGTGAAGATATAGTATCAAACTAAAGTGACATAATTTATACTTATCCCATGTTTAACACTTTTATCTAGTAGAGTATTGAGACACAGGAAAATTTCACTGGAAACAAAGAAGAGAGTACTGGATTGTTACGTGATGTCTGTCTTTCAGTATGACAGTGAATGCTGGACAATCTCACCAAAGATGAAGAGAAAACTTGAAGCAACTGAAATGTTTTTCTACAGAAGAATGCTGATGATATAATGGACCAAATATGTGAGCAATGATGAGGTTTAGGACAGGATTGGAATAAAAATGGAAACTAATACTTAACATCAGGAAAAGACAGTTAAAGTTCCAGGGACATGTAATGAGGAAGGAGGGCTTGGAGAATCTGATACTGACAGGTTAGATAGAGGGGACAAAGAGTAACATACTTGATGGGCTTGAGCAAATGAATTGCAGAGTAGGGTTTGGAAGGGGTAACAGAAGAAAGCGTGTTATGAGCTACTAGGGATAGGGAGATGTGGAAGGCCATGATTGCCTATGTCCCAAAGGGACATGGCACAAAGAAGAAGAATGGACTGTGTTAACACAATGATTGTAAAATAATTCTATAACAAGCCATAATATTATACATACTTTATAACACATCACAGTCTTTGTAAATGTGATTGAATGAAATTGGTAATTACAAGTATATAAATTTGAAGTCAGATTACTATTCATGAAAAGTAAAGATCTTAAATATGTGGATTTCTTTTTGTGAAAATAAATTTCAATAAACAAGTAGACAAAAAATTTATCCTCAAAACTAAAACTAAATTTGGACAAAATTTGTTAAGCAAGGAAATCAAATCAAAATAATCTTCTGAATGGCTGAAATCAGATTTTTCCTTTCATTTCATAAACTGAAAACTATTTCTTCAAAAACTGGTTTATCGCACATTCATATTTGTGTGAGATGTAAAATTAAAAAAAATAAAAATAAAAACAAATATCAAGCTTTCATTATTATGTTTTTATTATCACATTAAGACCTTCAGTCAGTTGAGTGTCATTCGTGATACACGCTTGGGTGATCATGTCACGATAGAGACATGACTGACTGGGCAGAAGATTATCCCGCAGTTAGTTGCCATTGCTTTCTGCGGTAGACTGGTTGTCAACCAAGGCTATAGAACCCAATCTGTCCTGTTATTTAACCCATAACTGGAAGGAATAGGCGGATTAATACCTTTCTCAAGGGTATTTGCATGTAAGTGAATGCAATGAATTCAGCTGGAATTCGAACTCGGCTCCCCGATTTCTCGTTCCGAGCCGATATCCAATGCACCACAACGCACATCCTTAAGACCTTAATCAATCCTAAAATTGTAACAATTTTGTAAATTTTTACATATAGTTTAAATTGTAGAATAATATTTTGGGTAGGAACTGTGAATATTAATTCCATATTAAATTAATGAATAGAAAATAAGATATTTTTGTCAACCTTAAAAAAAATAACCTGTAGACTAAAGATAATGAGAATAATACCTGTACCTTAACTGCTTAACATCAAATGAGATAAGAAATTACCATCTATTTTACTATGGTTTACAGAATCAAGACAGTCATGCTGTTTATCATAGAAAGGTTTATACTCTTGTATTTCTAGTATTGAAGCCCAAGTATAAAAGAATTTATCAATATAAAACCAAGGAATGATTTTATAATTTAACCAGACAACAATTTTACGTCTCATACAAATCACTTAAATTTGAAATAATCTATAAACCAGCACAAATATTCTCTAAACTTTTATGAAATGTTTGAAAATTTGTTTTTAATATTAAACTAAATTTTGGTCCATCCTGTTAATATAGGTCAAGTGATAAAATTTGATTAATCATTTGATTTTTTATCACTATTCATTTTTTACTAATATTTCTTTCATTTTAATTTTAGCTGTTTTTCATTGCAGCTACTGAAACCATCAGACTATACTAATCAATAAATAGCACACAGATTGGAAATAAACCCGAGGTGAGACTTGAACTACTTACTTAGGAAGCTGGTCTAGATAATGACAGTTGCTTTTCCATTTTCAGTTACTAAGGGTTAACTACTTTTCATATTTGTTTTCTTTATTTATTTTTGCAGACATCTCGTGTGCTACAACAAGAAGCTGGAAACACACTAAGGAACGCTGTTTTACTTTCAGTAGCAAGCATATTTTTACAGAACTTGGTTGCTAACTTGATGCCCAAAACAGACTTGCAGAGCTAAAGGATTCTAACTGCCTTGTCTTTTTAGCCATAGCTAAGAGAAGTGGATACATGCATTTTTTCAAGAACATTTAGTATGAAGTGAATACAAACTGTAGCAGCCAAAAATTGATGTTGGTTAGTCAATTTCAGTTAGGCTACCCATACAATATGAGTGTATGTAAAAAATAATAATATCATATATAGCATTAAAGGAAAACTAAAGACTATGCCTATGTGGTGAGATCTGCAAACTGTCAGCTCTGATAACTGAAACAGTAGGACAGTGATCGCACAAAGGCAAGCTCCCCTAATTTAAAATGGTTATGAATTTCCCAATTTAAAAAGAGATATGAATTTAAATTCTTTATTGTCAATTCATACTAACTGCTGTTAGGCTGACTGGCAGTCAGAATAGTTGCATTGAAAAGTAAGTAAAATTAAAATGAAAGAAATTTTAGATAAATATGAATATTTGACAATATTTCATTTAATTAAAAAAGCAAAATTACTTGATTTGAAAAACACCTGAAGAAGGTTGAAGGGCACAATGACCAAAACACTGCACTAGCAACAAAGATGAGACAGTCTGAATGTAAATAAATTTAACATGCATTCAATGACTTTTTTTGTAAGCAAATATAGCCTTCTGATGATGACATATTTTGTCAAGATGTCAAGTGATAGGAAAAAGCACATGGGAAAAATGGTTTTATGCCTTTCGCCAGTGACAGTGTAAAGTGAAAACAAGCAGAAATGTCTCAGTTGGAATTTGGACTCATTTTGCCAATTTGTTTATAGCATGCAGTCAACAAATATAGCCTCTGGCATCTTGAAAATCTTAAATATCATGAATTTTAGCCTTTTGACACACACACACACTAAAAACCTTAAACTTGTCAAAATATTTGCTAAGCTTATATAATTTTCAATGAGAATTAAGATGTATGTTGAAATGCAATCAAACTTACCATTATCTTCATTATCTGAAGTTTTAGGAATAAACTTGGCAAGACTTACTCTCACGGCTGCCTGAGATAAATAAATCAATAAAAATGGTAAAATAATAAAGAAAAAAGTAAAACAAAACAAAGTTCTAAAATTGGTTTTGCACATTTCACTTGATAAAAAGGCTTCAGTATGAGTTATCTGATAAACATTTCAAATTTCTGCTGGTTGTCATGATGGATTCACACTAATTCAATTTACTTTTCTGAATACAAAAAGGTTTCAGTTTTGTTTTTTCTTTATTATCTACCAAGCAATACTTCTGCCAATGAGAAATTTATCATGGTACTATAAGCAGTAAATATCTTGGATGATTGATTGTCACCTTTTCTTCCAGATAACCTTTCCTTCCAGTCCATCATTATCAAGATAATCTAAGCTGAACTACTTTTTAATCTTCCTAGGAATGTTGATTTTTTCGTAAGTCCATTCAGCTGTACTGTTATACATTTTGTTAAGTATAATGCAAATGGATATAAGCAATAACAAGTGGATGAATAGAGTTTATTGCCAGTAGTGTTAGGCTAACAATATGTGAAAATACAGGATGGAATTATTGTGGAAGAGACATGCAAACAAGATATAAGTGATGCTTCATGCCCAATGGTTTGGTGGAGGGTTGAAGCCTGTAACACCTCAAAAATCTGTTTGAAGAAATACTTTAAGATAGGCATCCATTGTATTAACTGGCTTAAAAGTCATTCCCTGAGAACAATGAACAAAAAAGCACCTACTTTGTCCCATCAACTGAAGTTGTTACTAAATGCAACACAGTAGAAGCAGCTGCAACAAAAATGCTTCCTAAGCCTGCCATTAGACATTTCATAATGATCTAAAATGTTGTCTGGTAGCTTCACCCCAGTTGGTAATATTAGAGAACTTGCTTCATATCAATGAGAGACATGAAAATTTAGGTTGCTTCTTTTTACCTTTTGGAATTCTGAATTACCAGTTCCAAACTTGATATAAATAGCTGAAGTAACAAAGACTCTTGCTTTGACTGTCTTGAATTACATCCACCAAAAAGTGGATATTGTATTTTGTAGTGGAAGTAAAGTGGATAGGTTGCCCAAGAAGTGAATAGAATTCAGGGAGAATTTCTCCACCTGACTCTCACTGTGTTATATATCGCCGTACGATGACAAAACAACAAACATGCATATATAAAAATATAAGGTTATATTTTTATTAATGACGACGAACCGTGTGGAATAGAGAACAGGAGAGTGAGAGCACACATAGAATGGGTTGACGGGAGTGTAGTCTTGCCTGTGGTGTTTCTCTGCTTCCACTGGCCGTTCTCTGCTGGCGAATCCATGTGTCGAGGTCTTTATATAGTCTTCTAGAACCGGGACTTTCCTTCCGGTCCTGCCTCGCCCACGCAACGCCCACGTAATTCCCAGAGACACCTGTTCTGTTTGCCTCCGTAGTCATTTCCGCCGCTGTCGGAAATAAGGTCAAACGACATCCGCTCCGGCCTCGACAGGATGTATTTCACAAACACCCGCCCTGCCGCTCGCCGACCCCTCCACCGACGGGAAACAACATCGCTTGCATCACTTCCTCGGGTGGGGCCAGATTGTTATATTACACTCCTCGCCCTCCCATTTTCCAAAATGTTCACCTAAGAACATTTTAAGCGCAACACCCTCACACACCCCCCATGCCACACAAGCCCGACAATTGTACAAAACATGTGCACGCCGAAACAACAAAAAAAAAATATAGGGGAGCCTACATCGGCAACCCAACAATGTTCGTGTCCATTGTGGAATTTTCCTGTACAAAAAACACAGAATCTCTTGCGTATGCTTCATGATGCAGTGTTGGAAGCCAAAATGAGTGAGACTGCCACAAAAGTGATGATAGAATTACTTGGGACTTATACAGAGGATAATGTTCTCCCAGCTCGATGTTTCATTGTTCTTTTTTTTTTTTTTTTTTTTTAAGTTTCTGTAACTTTCAATGTTCGTTCCCTTTCTCGACTCTGTCCATACGCGTAGACGCCTCGATGCACGACCATATGATCATAGGCGGTAACCGCGCCCCAGTTTCTAAACTGACATCGAGTAAATGACCTTTGACCAACACCATGCGTGTTTCCGCTCGAGTTTATTGTTACACATGTAACTTCATTTCATTTAATTTAATTTCAAACATACTATGTTTGAACACAGAAAAACTGCCATTATCTGCAGTACATATCATTCATAGTCTGACCGAGAAATGTTCAATAGAAAACGAAGAAAATTACCCTGATTCCAACGTTAATCCGCATGCAATTTACTTGTGGAGGATTAGAGGTTTCATCTATCTTAATTTAGTCTAAAAAAAAATGGACCCGTGACTCGTAATTCCTTAGTTTGTATCTTCCGCATGTTTTGCTATAAGGAAGGTGACCTAACTATTTCACTTAAACTATCGTTAATCCTCCCACTGCTTTCTTTCCCAATCCTATAGCATATCAGCCAATAAGTCTACAAGACTTTTCAGTTGTTCTTTCTTTTTGTTCCGATCAACTGTGGAATCTGCAGGTCTATCCGTGCTTTTTGCCCCAACAGACGTTTGCCTCATTTGGACATCTTCGCTGCTAGGTGATTCCCTAGAAAAACCCTGATCTACATGAGTAGATCCAGTCGTTTCACACTTTGAGCAATCATCCTCGAACGTGGATGAAACATTATTTATACCACCGATTCTATCATCATTATCAATAGTTGACACGTTTTTATTCGCCATTTTACGTCGCGTCATGATGCGACGCTCCATTAATGGAACATCAGACTCATCGTCTGATTCCACACGTTGGTGTCGATTTTTGTGCACTGGAAAGTCGGTCTGTTCCGCTCCGGATTCGTCATCCGAATCACTGGATTCTACTGGAGCAGCCAATACAATCTTTCGTAACGGCCTATCGGAAGTAGGGATTTTCCATTCATCAATGGACGCTGCCCGAAGATGCTCAGCATGCATCTTAATGACCGAGCCGGTTAACTGATCTCTAATTCTATAAGAGACCGGGCCAGTCTTTTCAACGATCACATAATATGGCCGCCAGCGCACATCTAACTTCCCTTTCTTTTGGTGATTCTTATAGTACACCAAATCACCAACCTCAAAAGTTGTATTTTTCGTCTTACCACGCGACTTATCTATCGCGGCTCTCCTCGCTTTTCTTATATTATTCCTAACTAAAGTGAAGCTACGATGCATTTCCTGTAGTGCAATTTGGTGATGCTCATCACCATAATATATGCGACGAGGCCTCAGTATATTGTCCAAGGGCAAAATAACATCCCTGTTGTAGAGCAAGTAATACGGTGAAAACTTAGTGGTCTCGCTCACATTAAACCGGACAGCCGCCAACATTTGGTTAATGTAAATATCCCACGACTTTTCGTTGTTCCCGATTTTTTTTGCTAGAACATCATGCATTGTTCTGTGAAACCTCTCAACCTTACCGTTGCTCTGGGGGGTGATAAAAAGAAGTTGTCACATGGTGTATATTTAGGTCTTCTGATGTCTTTTTCATTACCCTGTTGACATTTTCTGGCCCATTATCAGTTAAAAGCTGAAGTGGTGTCCCAAATCTGGGGAAAATTTCGTCAACTAAGAGATGCACCACTGTTTCTGCCTTCTTGTGAGGAACCGCAAATGCCTCCGGCCAACCACTGTACATATCTATGAATGTAACTATGTATTGGTTACCTGAATGGGTTTTTGGGTAGGGTCCTGAGACATCTAAAGCAACCTTTGCGAAAGGAAAAGGAGGGAAGTCACATTCCTGTATGGGGGGTTGCTGCTTCTTTAGGTTTCTTGTCTGACACGGGATACATTTACCTACGAAATCATTTATTTCTCTAAGTAAACAAGGCCAGAAATACTTTTGTTTTATTGAGTGGAATGTCTTATCCACCCCCATATGGCCACTGTCATCATGGTATTGAACTAGCACCCTTTTTCTAAGGTGAGATGGTACATACAGCCTGATGAGGGGTTCATCATCAGGTTGAGACAAATAGTACACCACCTCATCCATTACTATATATCTCTTCTGTTCTGCTTTGGTAGCCCTACCATTTCGTAATCTAATCTTCAGGTCTAAGATGTTTTTGTCTGATTCTTGCTCCCTGATTATGTCTATTCCTTTCAATGTGGGCCGTTCGGGTGCCTCTGATGAATTTCCGACATTTTTATGGGCTGCTAATTCTTCCGGCTCCATTAGGTTGGAGTTTATAACACTAACCAAGTAATTTCTATCATCTATATCTACTGGAGAAGCAATATGGTCTTCGTTCACATCAACAGCGCGTGAAAAGAGATCCGCGCAAACATTATCCTTACCCTTAAGATACTGTATGCTGCAATTGTAGCCAGACATGCTCAGAGCCCAAGTCTGTATCTTCTTATTTTGTATGGGCGAATTAAGAAAGTGCTCCAGGGGCCTATGATCAGTGTATATTGTGAATGTTGCGCCATGCAGGTAGTGATTCAGTTTTTGAAGAGCATAGTGTATGGCATAAGCCTCTTTCTCTATAGTTGACCACCTCGTTTGTGTGTCACTTAATTTATGGGACAATAAATAAATTGGTTTTTCTACATCCTTCCAATTTTCCTTATCGTACACCACCTGGGATAGGCATGCGCCAATTGATTGATCGGATGCGTCAGTATATAACCTATACGCCTTATTTGGGTTGGGATAGGCTAGTGTTATCATCTCCGCGAGCTTCGTTTTTAGTGTATCGAAAGCGGTTTGGCAAGCATCGTCCCATTGGAATCGTGCATATTTCCTTGTCAAATTGACCAGCGGTTCGGCTATATCAGAGAAATTTCTAATAAAGCGGCGATAGTATGAGGTCATCCCAATAAAAGCTCTTACTTGCCTAACAGTGGTTGGAGTAGAAACTGACTTTATAGCCTTGACTTTATTGATGTCTGGTTGTATTCCCTCTTCACTTATCTTAAACCCCAGGTATTGGGTCTCTTTCTTAAAGAACTCACACTTAGCTGGCTTCAGTTTAAGGTTGTGCTTACGTAGACTACTCAAGACTGTGTCTATATGTCTTAAATGATCTTCCACCGTATTTGAAAATATCAGAATATCATCTAAATATGCCAGAGCAAAATCTTCCTGTCCCTGTAAAACAACTGACATTAATTCCTGGAAGATGCCGGGTGCGTTTGCAAGTCCAAATGGCATAACATTAAAATGAAACAGACCCTTGTGGCAGGTGAATGCACTTTTTTCTTTGTCATCATCATGAAGCTTAACTTGCCAGTACCCTGATTTTAAATCAAGCTTCGAAAAGTACCTTGCCGAACCAAGTGATGCCAGTATATCATCGATGACAGGAAGAGGTCGAGCATATTTCTTTGTAATCTTATTAAGTGCTCTAAAGTCTACACAAAATCTCTTACCACCGTCTTTTTTCTCTACTAAAACTACTGGAAAACCCCACGGGCTATTGGATCTCTCAATTACACCTGCCTGCATCATTTCGTCGATTGCTGAATCCATTGTCTTTCTTTGTTTGAGGGGTGTGCGATATGGGTGTTTTCTTATGGGCTCATGCGTTCCAGTATCGATACGCATCTCCACAGTATCGGTTCTGCCCAGGTTCTTGTCGTCACTAACGAACATGTCCCTATTTCTTTTTAGCAATTTGTTAATTTCAGGCTTGAATTCCTCCGGTACATGTACCTGTTCCAAATCTACATCAGGACTTTTATTATTTTGTTTATCGGGCATAGTAATTTCAGTAATATTACCTGCCCTTTCCAATTTAGCCAGCGGACACCCCCGTCTCAAAGTGATTGTCTGGTTAGTGTTATTCATTATCAGCAACTGAAACTTACGAGACTTTGGCATTTTTACAACTGCGTTGGCTACTGATATACCACATAAGTTGCTAACATATCCACTACTCAGCTGTTCGATTTCATATTCTTTGCCACGTCCATTTCTCAGCCTGGTTAATCCCAGACAAGCATGCAGGTGTTGAGGTCTTAATGTTACTTTTTGAGATAACCTAACAATAGAGGAAATATGAACATCCTCCTCTAATGCTACGTATTCTTCACCAATCTTCAATGCCCCCAAATCGAAATACATTCTCACCCCGTTCTGCATCAGCCAATCTCGGCCAAGTATAACGTTTCTATTAAGATTTTTCACGACTAAAAAATCATGGGGTATGGACTTACTTCCTATCTGGACCTGTAGACGACAAAGGCCTTCAACGTATAACGGGGATCCATTCGCAGTTCGAAGTTTAATGTCCCTCTTTTGCAGTTCAAGTCCCAGTCGCAATTTTTTAAATACCCTACAGCTTATAACCGATATCTCTGCTCCCGTATCTACCAATGCTCTATAAGGTCTACGTTCTATTCTAATAAAGATGGAATTTGGCGCGCCCATATTACCAACTATGTGCGTTGGTACCGTCTTGTTCCGTTCGTTGGGCGTCGCACGAACGGACCTCTGCCGTTTCCCGGGGCGCGTCTACAAAATTTCGCTATGTGGCCTTCTTTCCCACAATTCCAACACCTAACAACGCTCCCGTTCCTCTCCCGCTCACGAGTTTTGTATTTAGTTCCCCTATTACCAACTTTTCTATTGTTCTTATTCCTATTATTATTATTATTAGATTTAGCGGGGCTTACAGCTTCTATCGGTACCCGTCTCCGAGAGTGGCAAATTTCCATAGGCTCCTCTTCGTATTCAGAGTTTGCATCGAGTCGAATTTTCCATCTCAACTCAGATAACGCTTTCTGATAGGCAGCCTCTAGTGTTTGTGGCTCATCCTTCATAACTGCCATCTTTATTTCCCGATCCCTTAGACTTTTTATGAAAAATCCTAGAACTTGTTTTGTCACAACTTCATTCCTCCCATCAACCCCAACATATGCGCCCTCCGCTAGGCGTACTACTCTCTGCATGTAGTCCTGCACCCCCTCCGTTCTACCCTGCTTAATGTTCACTAATTCGACTAACCGTGTGTCGGGGTCTAAAACCAATCCGTAATATTCCTTTAAAGAAGTTTTTAACTCCTTCCATGTGAGTTGTGGGTTATTAGAGATTAGTCTATATACATAGTGTCCAACAGCTCCCCTTGTTGTAAGAAGAGCTGCCTGACACTTGTCTTCTTCTGCCACGCGCACAACTTTAAAATACCTCTCCATATCCTCCAACCAAGCACTATAACCACCATCTTCTTTGCATGCTAATGGCTGTATATTTTTTAAAAAAGATTCTCCCCTTAAAGTGTTCGACACCGAACAAGCCACATTTCTCAATTCTAGGGTCAGACCTTGAACAAAATCGGCAAATGTATGCTGTTCCATTTTTTTTTTTTTTTTTTTTTTTTTGACTTATTATAAACTTATGAACAAGAGCAGAACACACACAAGATCGAATCAAAAGTCACCTACCTTTCATTGATGTCGTCCGGTTATTTCTATTTTCGTCTTCTATCTGGTAGTTTTAATTCCGTTGAATTTCAATTGTCGCCGTGGTAACCAAGCTCGTATCTATCTGTTTTGTTGTTGTTGTTGTCTTAAAACAGCAAATCACTGGGCACCAATTTGCGTATGTTATATATCGCCGTACGACGACAAAACAACAAACACGCATATATAAAAATATAAGGTTATATTTTTATTAATGACGACGAACCGTGTGGAATAGAGAACAGGAGAGTGAGAGCACATATAGAATGGGTTGACGGGAGTGTAGTCTTGCCTGTGGTGTTTCTCTGCTTCCACTGGCCGTTCTCTGCTGGCGAATCCATGTGTCGAGGTCTTTATATAGTCTTCTAGAACCGGGACTTTCCTTCCGGTCCTGCCTCGCCCACGCAACGCCCACGTAATTCCCAGAGACACCTGTTCTGTTTGCCTCCGTAGTCATTTCCGCCGCTGTTGGAAATAAGGTCAAACGACATCCGCTCCGGCCTCGACAGGGTGTATTTCACAAACACCCGCCCTGCCGCTCGCCAACCCCTCCACCGACGGGAAACACCATCGCTTGCATCACTTCCTTGGGTGGGGCCAGATTGTTATATTACAACTGGAAGTGTCTAAACATTATTGTTTGCTTTATACATAAAACCTCTTAATGCATTGAACAATTATTTGTTACCTTTAAAATGACTTCTATATAAATGACTATACTGTTATTCTAATGGCCTTCAAGAATACATGCTTTTAACAATTGCAGTAATGTTCTCATCAACTTCACTTTACCAATTTATTCTTCTGACTGATCAAAAATTAGTGGTATTTGTGTTTGAGTCTATGCAATCTGGTCAATTTAAAAATATGATTCAGTGATGGAAAATTGACCTTACTATAGTTTTTGCAGGCTTTGGGAGAGAGCAAATGTCTGGTTCTGCTGTTGGTTTTTCTAGTTAGTTAAGTGGCAGAACTCAATTCACAACATTTGCCTCTGATTTATTGGGACTTTGTCCTATAGGATGCATTGAATTTAAGATTCGTTTTGAAGTCAACTGCTACCAATATAATTTCTCATGCTGATTGAATGCTCTGGAGATGTCATTTTGTTGAGGCTCCATTACAAAAATCTGAGCAAATACACAAGCCACCTAACCATCTGAAATTATGATTTTAGAAATATACTGTTCTTTTGTAGATGCAAAGTTTGGGCTTGAAATTCTTTTTTTAATTTTATGCTGATAATTTTATGTTAATTTCATTATTTGTTATGCATTTGTAGTATTTGTTTCTCCTCGGAGTGTAGTTGGTAGATGAATTAATGACCGCTTGGATCCGTTCTCCCAGCTGCTCTCATCATCGCAAAAAGTGCATTTGGGAGTGGGTCTCTTTATGCACATCAGTGTCTACTGGTAGTAGACTATCAGAGCCATCACTTGGTTGACCTGACCCCAAGTAAATAAACCGCTCACTCTCTTTTGTGTCGGTTTCATCACTTGACGATTTATATGATCTTGAAAATGGCTGCAGGTCTTTGACATGGTGTGGTACCCCATCAAGTCACACAGTCTGCAGGCTGACAATTTCGTTTACCCGCCTGGTCCTGAACTTGGTTGTGCATTTGTCATGCGGAGTTTTGACCCAGACAACATCACCTTCTTCATATCCCCATCTGATCATCCGTGGTTCTAGTGGGGGTTTGGCTTCAATGCTTTTTACTTGGACATGGTAATTATGCAACGCATCAGCTGGTGCCGTGGAAAGTAAGATGTCGTCCTTTGGTGCGACATTATACCAATAAACGGCCTCCAACGTGGAACAACCTTTTCTTGCTACGTTGATCTTAATGCTTCTGTGGTTGCATTCTACAATTCCATTACCAGCTGGTGAATATGTGCACCGGAACCTCAACTGCACACCCCAGCTGTTCGCAAACTCCTTGAAGTGTCTGCAAGTGAAGGCAGGGTTGTTGTCAGTTGATATTTCGGTTGGTGGGCCGCATACAAAGAAAATCATCTTCAACTGGTGAATGACACTGTGTGCATCTTGCTGACACAATGTCCGCCATATTGCAAACCTGGAGGGACCACAATCAATGAGCGTTAGAAAAGGCTCGCCATTGTAATGGGTTATGTCCATTGCTAATCTACTCCAGCTGTTTTCCACGCTCAATTTTCCTTTTTTTACCAATGAACTGATGCTGGATCTATTGACTCGCAGGCTTTGACAATCGATCGCACGATTTCTTTCAACACTAGTAGGTCGATAAGTCTGGCGAAGTATAATGTTCGTTTCACGCCCACATGTCCACTTAGTTGGTGGACATCAGCCACCTGACTTTCATTCAGTCGGCTCCCCATTGCCGCACAACTTTTTGGGACTGGCTCTTTTCCCTCCTTGTGTAGATCCAACCAACTGCATGGCACTCTGGTGAGGCAATCTGCACGGTTTTGACAGGATTTCACCAGTGTGACATCCATGGTCAATCCATATTCTTCCGCTAATGCATGCAGTGTTCCCAAGCACTGTCTCACTAGCATTTCACCAGCCGCCTTCATGTTCACACGTGCCTTCCCAGTCAAGATGTCGGATATCTACTGATAGACGCATGCTGAATCGATGACCAAATGCAACACTGTGGCCTGCCATGGAAGGGCCAGGTTGATGCCTTTGACTGATGTATCGAGTTCAGCCAGATTGATATGCCTAGCATCATTGGTCAGGCGCAACCAACAAGCATCCTCAACGATGCTTCCATTCATCTCTAACGCCACCCCTGTGGCCATAGAATTTGCATCCACCCAGACCTTTATCTCATTGCTATCCATGCACCAGTCTCCCCCAACAGAGTCCATTTCATCCACTCTGGTCATTGTCTCTTCCAGCATGTGACGTAGATTGGCATCTCTGATCTCATCGTCCCATATCTTGGTTACTGCACTCACTCAGCGCTTGATGAATGCAGTTGCCACCCTCAGCCAGCCATACACAGGGAATTGGCCCATGAGTTTCCCACAAATGGAAAATACACATCGACGAGTTACCACGTCGAGAATTTCCAGGATCTGTCCACCCAGCTACCATCGGAGAGTACTGTTCTCTCCCCACACCTGCAGGCCAAGGACCCTAGTTCTGTTTCCTAACCATTTTGGGTCTTTACAGACTAGGCCGTAATCTGAAAAGTGCTGTTGCACGTGTGCTGCAGAAACCAGGCTCTCATTGATAAAAATGTCATCAACGTAAGCCAATGTGGCACTTTTGATTACACGATCTTGGGATATTATAGCACTGGCAATAGATTTCATGATGAGTGGTGCCACATTTGGGCCAAAACCCAATCGTGTAAGGCACACCCGCTTGCCATTAAAAATGACCATTTGGAATGGCCACAGCTCCTTGTCAATGTGGATTTGTAAATAGGCATGTCGCAGATCTAAAAGCGACACATTAACTCCTTGTTGTCACTGTTCTCTGAGCTTTTGTACGCATACTTCGGCGTTGACAGTGAATGCTTCTATAAATCCGTTCAGTTCTCAGTAGTCAAGTACCGGCCAGACCTTTTGCTTGTGTTCTTGCATGACTGCCATTAACGAAAATTGGACCCTTGGGTGGACCAAGTTCCTCCTCAGGGTATGGCAGCAACCATCTGTTACGCTGCCACAGCAAGAGTTCTTTCTCATATGTATCCCGGGCATGGTCTGGCACTGTGTACTCTCGTATGTTATTTCATATTCTGATATTGTTCTGAAAGTATACCACCCAGATTAACAGATATCTTTAGGTAATAATGAAAAGACCTAATGAAAATGGCAAGTACAAGCTAAGTCATTCAAGACCTTCTACATAAGTTCTCTGTTTACAGTATCAGAGGCCTTGGTAAACAAACATTCGTAAACGAGTTATTACATGACCTAGGTTTCTATCATGTGGTGTCTTCAGGTGATTTGCAATAACTGATTTTGCCATTTACCTGTTTTTTTTTTAGGAACGCTCACATGATGGGGAATTTTTGAATGCGCAATTTTAAAATTACAAGAAATTATAGCGTTTTCATCCATGGTTGTATGAACCTATTAGGTATTTTTTTTAGTAATGTTACACTTAGTCATAATTTCTGTTCTTTCATTCAAGTTTATTTTTGTTTGGAAATAGCATAATTGCTAACTTTTCTTCCTGGCACAGTTTACATATTTTTTCACCGCTGTAAGGCTTGGCTGTTTTTACTATACTCCACGTTATGCCTGAGTCTTTTCCATATTTTGATTTTAATTTCCACACATGGTTAGCCAATTTTGTACAGTTTTTTTTAAGTTTTCTATTTTGAATGTAGACTTGTGATTAAACCACCTGGTCTTAAAGGTGTCTTTGGTTGATCCCAAATATATTTTATTTTGACCATGTAAGTCATGTACTTTTGCTTTGTAAATGACTTCTTTTGTCGTACAAAGTCCTTGAAGTGGGCATTTATTTTTGTCCCTGCAGTTGCATTCTTTATTAGTGATCTTGTTTTGTACAATGCTATCTAAATTTCTGGTGTTTTGTTTTTTATGAAACTTTCTAAATTACTAGTACAACTATAACTTAGTTTGATCGTGTTTCTATTGAAAACTTTGTTTAGTTCTGACCTTTTTGGAAAGTGGTTATCTATCAGTTTAAAAAATATTTGTCCTTTTTTTATTTTTACCTCTAAATTAAATGGTGGGTTGAATCAGATAATGTTTTGTTTTCTATTAACATTTTTGTTTGTTGAGAATTATATTGTAAAATGTTCTTTTGGCCAGATTTTCCTAGTGCATCTTCATAGTTTCTTTTCTTTTTATCAAATATTGTTTAGTTTGAGGAATTTTTTGATAGCCTGTGTTCTATTTCTTTGTGAAGGTGCCTAATTATGCTTTTGGGATGGTTGGATTTTGTATTTATGTACTTTAACTCAGTGTTTATTTTCATGTATGGAGAGACAATTGAGAAGAAAATTCAACAAATAGCTATAAATCAGGATTTATTTTGACAATGTAAATTTATTTACATTGTCTCTTTCAGACAGTTGAAAATTAAATTCCCTCAGAATATTAAAAAAAAAAAACATTTTAAACAGAGGAAGTGAAGCTTGTTTTATTTGAATGAGAAATAAATTGAGAATAGATACATCAGATGACACATATAGCATAATACAAAGGAATGCATATATTTACTTACACATACACAAAAACAAATATGAGAAAATATATACATACACAAAAATTTTTTGAATTAGACAGATGCAAAAAGAGGAACACAGAAAAATGGAAAAAGGGAGATGAAAATACATTACAGTCACAAATAATAATTTACACAAAAAAAATTTTAAAGATAAAAGCTATCTTTTCAGGGACATTTTCAAAAGATTCTCTTTAAACATTTTGCTTTCTGTAAAAATCTCTTGAAAAAAAGTTTATTTATCTTCCTAAAACATTTCTTTCTGTTAAAAAGTCATTAAAAACATTTTCCACAAGAGAAAATATTATACAGAAATTACAAATGCATAAAGTAACATATTATTACGAAGGAGCTAATGAGGTAAAAAACAATATAGTCCCAAGTGTTTAACAATCACAAAAACAAAGTCAATTTAAATAAAGAGAAATAAATCAAATAAAGTAAAACTATAAATACTAAAAAAAATGTATCTGACCAATCAAATTTTTTAAATCATTCATCTTTAAAAATCTCTAAAGAAGCTTGTTAATGTGAAACATTAGATTAAAGATTTCTTTCTTACCTGTTCTTTGCTTATTATATATATATATATATATAATTATTTAGTTTTTGGTCATAATTAAATTAGATTAGTACACAGTTGTATTAAAAAGGGTTCAATATAACTATATTGTAGAACTTTTGAATATTTTTCATTTGTAAATGATTTATTAGCAACCCAGGTTTCTAACTTTTCTATCTTCAGGTGATTTACAATAACTCTCTCTCTCTCTAGATATATATATATATATATATATACACACACACACACATTTTGCTGCTTTCTTGTTGAGCAAAGTTAGTGAACAGTATTCCTTAACATCATGTGTATTGCCATGTTCTTTGTTGATTAAAACCTAAAAAATAAACTCTGGTCCTACTAGTCAAATCATAATCTACTGTCAAAAACGTATATTTAATCTGAAATACATCAATTTTTATTCATTCTAATTTTACTCTAATAATTAAACCCACCCACACATGACTAAATAGGTACCACTATTGTATTCGGCTGGATATTTAATAAATGTACTAATTGACAATTACTCGATTTATTATTAAAACATGCTCACTATACCTTCCTAGGAAATGTCAGATATCAAAAGTGAATATATTATTGATTGCTCAGGTAGCATGAACAAACGTCAAATAACATCAAAAGTTGGAGTTCCACTTTCATCTGTCAACTTCATGAATGCAGACATCACTAATGAAAAATGAAAAAAAGAAAAGAAAAAACTTCTGCATCTCTTTCATGTTAGTCTGATTTTATCAGAAAGATGTCTTGATATGATGTGACAGGAAATAAATTAAAAAAAAACGTCTAAAAGCAGTAGATGTGTCAGAGGGAATTCAAATCAGCCTAAGAAAAACAATGAAAGAATTTTCACCTTATGATAAAAATGGATAGAATTTAATTTACTTACAATAAAATATCCGAAAGTTGTCTAGATCTGTTAATAAAGGTTTAGTTTTGAAAATAAAGCGCTTTATTTTTATCATAAGTATGTGTATCTACACGTGTAGTCCAGATTTTGAAGTAAAATGACTATATATTTTAGATATTTTTTTCATTTAATATTCAGGAGTAGATCATGAAAATACAGTTGTACTATAAGTGTCTGTGAGTGTTCTTAGCTAGGTTTTGTGTCGAGGTACTCCCGATAAATATCGAAAATTGAAAAAATCGGGTTATAGAAGGAGTGGTCCGATTTTAATCAAATTTGATACACTCATAGACAAAGACATAAGAAACGATATTCAGAAGTTTCAAGGTTGCAGTTCTTACAATAGTGCAGAAAATTTGATATCGATACCAGGAAACCAAAATTTGATTTACATCCATTCATTTTTCTTTCAGTCTACGGTTTCGCTTTAAGTGGAAACAACTATTGCTTTTTAGTCTTTTGTGCCAACGTTCAAAGAGTCTGAGCTCCAGGACCATGGAATAGTTTTAAAGCTTTCATTACACCCGAGCAATGCCGGGCTATAATGCTAGTCAACAATAAGTAATTGCAATCCAATGTTCTAATATTTACAAACTCTTAACTGGAAGTTATCTAAGATATCTACAATTATAAAGCCTTAAAAAACCGAAACAAACTTGCCTTTCCCTTTTTATCATCAATCCCCAAACTGATGTCTGTGTCATCTGCCCAAGAGTCTGATCCAGCATCTTTTCCCTGACTGCAGTGACTTGAAAATGTAACGGTTTCATCTCCTGAATCATCTAAAATATAAAAATATATATTAATAAATTCAACAAAAATTTGACAAATACTTTTCTCTTAAAATAATGAAAAGTAAAAATCTAAAAATAAATATAGTACAATAAACACCACATTCACTTTGAGATCCTATAATGAAAATGCAGTGTGGTTTAGCATTTAGAATAGTACTTTATTAATATAAAGTTGTATGCCTCTTCTTAAAAAATAAATAATAGAACTGCTTCTATGACCATTCTGATGAGGTACATAGTAACCTATTTATGTGGGGTAAGTAAAGTCCAAAGGAGGCTTGACAGTGTCTGATGAACAGTTAAATGCTAAAAGATCACCGTTTTATGGTAAACAACAGGGGAAAAACATGAAAGTTTGATTGAATTTCATGATTATTGAAATTAAATAAAAAAATTAAGCAAGTTAAAAAATTTAAGAAAAATTTGATGGGTTGAAGGATCTTTAAAAAATCAAACTTTGACTAAAATTGTGAATTATCTGCAAGTTTACTTCAGACCAAGTTGTTTTTATGAAGACCTTTTCATTAGATTCATGTTATTTCTTAGTAAGAATAATTTAAGAGGTTTTCCAAAAGAAAAACTTAGACAAAGCCAATGGGTTTTGAGATTTATTTATATAAAGACATTTTCTACAACAAAATGAGAGGAAGAATAGATTTCAGGGAAAATTTGTTATCAAAAACTCAGTCAAGTTTTTTTTTCACCTCAAGCAAGGTGGGATTGCCACTAGTGTGCAGGGTGTTACAGTGGGAGAAAAGGCTGTGTGCACAGGGTATTGAAGAAAGGATAAAAGATGAATGGGATTCAAGATAGAAGATGGCAATTGATGTTGCATTTAAATTTTTGGAGATTGTACCTATCAGGCAAGCAAGTAAACAGAAGGAAATTCCAGAGACAGGGTGTGTGAGAAAAGTAACTGTTAGAGTAGAAATGAGGGGTTACATTTAACTATTTCAATGGTAAAAGGGTGGGACCTAGATTCTAATCTGATAGCACAATTAAATTCATGTGGTTGGGGCACCAGGGAAAAAGCTCATCAAAGCAGTTGCCATGAAAATATTTGTAGAAAAGACAGTGGGAAGCTACGTCACATTGGTGAGAAAGTGACTGAAGTCAAGATGCTAAGTCAAGATTGATTACATTGCAGATCCTTCTTTGGATTTTGTCAAAATCTTGAGATGAATAGCAGGAGCATCTGACCAGATATGGCAACAGAATTCAATGTACAGATAAATGGTAGATTTATAAATGTGCAAAATAGATTCTGACGAGAAAAACTTTCTGACCAGAGACAGTGACCAAACCTTCTTAGCAGTTATATATAGATCAAATGTAGACATTCCACTTCAGATCAATTGAAAAAGTGAGGCCAAGGAGGCGCAGTGTGTTGCTCTCCAGGAGACTAGCATCAGCCCATTAATTTCATCATTTGATAAAAACAAATGTTTGGATTAAATCAAACCGTTGTCCTGTAATACTGTAGTCCTGGAGCTTTCACAGAAGGCCAGCAAGCCAAACCCTGTCAAATGCCATCGAGATATCTAGAGCTACAGATTGAGATTCACCATTATTATGAAGAACCTGACATACATATTCAGTGATGGCCGTTAGTACATCAACAGTAGACCTGGCAAAGCGGAAGCCATATTGTTTATCAGAGAGTATATCAGGAGAGGTGAGATGCTTAACCAGTTCAGCATTGATTAAAGGCTAAAATACTTTCTGAAAAGCTTTAAGAGGCTAATAGGGCGATAGTTAGAGGTGTCTAAGGGTTCACCAGAGTTCTTAAAAACAGGAACTATAGATGAGGACTTCCAACAAGTAGGAAAGCATTGAGGCAATATTTGTAGAGTTTGGAGAGGACTGGAGCCAGCTTAGGAGCATATTTCTTTTGGACGATGGCTGGGATTCTATAACCTTCGCTTGCCTTATGGGAGTCTAATTTAGAAATGATGTCTGAGACCAGAGACAGGTTTATGTAAATATCCCTCAGTTGAGCCTCTTTTCTAGGTGGGAAAATAGGTGTGGGTAGTCCAGACAAGTCAAGTGTTGAGTTGGAAGAGAATTTGTGAGCAATGCATTCAACTTTGTCTGCTGTAGATGTGATGACTTTGAACTGATTGAATAGAGGAGGGATTGAGGGTTTATTATTGTTCAGCACTCTTGCAGAGATGCAAGTAATTGCTAGAACTGAACCTGCTATACATTATTTCAGTCTATCACCAAACAATAATTTTGCATCATTTAGGGTAAGCTTGCATTCATTACAAGAACACCAATATTATTCAACTGTTGATCAGAGCAGCCTCTCTAGATACTATGTAAGAGTTTGAGATCCAAACTACCAGTCAGGAAGCAGCAACCAGAAAATTGCCAACCTGGTACCCTCAGTATAAAGAAACATTGCCACTATCCACACATATCACAAAATATCATAAGAGCACCACTATTAAGGCTTGAGGTGCAGAAAGAAACCGAAACTCTTTCCTAAACAGGAAACAATGGATGAGCCTCTACTCCTGTTCAAGAGATGGACTTGGCGATAGGAAAGCCTGTCTACCCCAATCAAAAAAAAAAATTACTAAGTTTTAGTAAGAGTTGAGAAATCCGTTAGCGATTCAATAAAGGAATTAAACTGGCAGAGTGATACCAGTAAAAAAAAAAAAAAAAAAAAATCAAAGAGAGCTCAAATTAATTTCACTACCATTTAAGTAAATTACTTTGAATCTTTGAAAAAATTAACTTGTTTAGCAGTTGAATCAGCTACCAACAGAAATTTATGACAATGCAAACTAACATTCCAATATATTAAGTGGAAAGGCAGGGGACACACAGGTTAAACTAAGAAACAGGCATGAATAAACAGATTGTACAGCAGCAAGATAAAAAAAGAAAAACAAAGGAAAAAGTAATAAGTGATTTTAAACAAGAAAGTTCTAACAACATTTAGGCAAAAACCACACAGAAACAAATTAGAAAATAACAAAAAAGGAAGGAAAATTAGAAATATGCATGGATTAGGTACTTTTGGAAAGAGACAGAGATAAAAAAAAAAATTAAAAGGTCAGTTCAGACAAGAGTTAAAAAATGCAAAACCATCCATCTGAAAGAAAACCATCCAAGAGAGCTTAAATTAGCTTTACTACCAGTTAAGAAAATTATTTTGAATCCTTAAAAAAAATTAACTTATTTGGCATTTGAATCAGATACTAACAGAGCTTTAGGACAATGCAATTTTTAACTAAAGAGCCATGTGGTTGAAAAGAAAAAAGAATGAAGCTCTTAAGAACATAAATTAATGGTCAGGTCATAATGATATATCACTGGGGTTTCCATATAAATAATGTGAGTTGATTATAGTGGGTAGACAAGATATGTTAATATAAATGGCTCCAGCATCACTATAGTTGCAAATGAAGAATTTATGCTTCAGATTCCAGTGTTTGGTAAGCAAAAGTAGTGGGGAAATGAAGACGCTAGTTGAAACACCTATATATTCAACAAATAGAATAAACTGCATTCTGTCAAAATCTTGTTAAAGTTTTTCTGATTTTCTTTGTCATGATTCTAAGACTTCAGTCAACTTTTGAAATTTGTCAACTTTAGTTTTGGGCAACACATGGCTGGGTTGGGTTTGCAACATTTCAACACTGAACTTTTTCAGCTCTTTTAAACATAATATGGCTGATGTCACCAGATCAGTAACCAGAACACAGACCTGTCTGTCACCTATCATGTTACATTTGGTTGCCAGAGTCAGGATCATCCTAGCCATGGCCTATATATGAAAGGTCTAATAATTGCACACTGATCATTATGTTCTTACAATCCAGAAGATGGTTTTCACTCACAAAATTCATTGCTTCATTAATTTGGGTCACTTGTCAAGAGGTGTTTTTAAAGATTCAGAAAAAGTGTTTTAAAGTGTTCAGAAAGTCAATTGCATTTTAATAATCAACAGTCATCAAGATTGTTGAATTAATCTAATTTTTTCTCAATACTATTCTACAAATGAGACTGTTATTTCCTGCAACTTCTGATGTGACAACTATTATCATTCTAATATACAAATTGATGTTTTTATTTTATAAAAAAGCATTAAAGAGAGAAGATTGACATAAATTTTCATCTTCAAGCATAATCTCAACAGCAGATAGTGTCAAGTGTTAGTTAATATTTAACATTATAGATCAGAATATAACAAATTTTTAATATTAAACAATGTTATTTAATTAAAGTTAAATTAAAAGTGTAATAATAATAAACCGATAATATTTAGTGTATATAGTGAATTATGAAGAAAATGGCCTGAGCTAACATTTTCCTCTTGGTATCTTTCCCAAACCCTGCTCTGCCATCCACTTGCTCAAGCCCATCAAGTATGCCTTGTGCTGCTTTCCCCTGTCTCTATTTCCCTCTATCAATCCTGCATTAGATTCTTCAAGCCTGCCTTCCTCATTTCATGTCCCAGAAACCTCAGCTGTATTTTCCTGATGCCAAGTATAAGTTTCCTTTTTCTCTGCATCCTCTCCAAAACCTTCTCGTTGTTCACATGTTTGATCCATGATATCCTCAGCATCCTTCTGCAGAACCAAATTTCTGTTGCTTTGAGTCTTTACTTCCTCTTTGAGGAGGTTGTCCAGCATTCACTGCCATATCGGAGGATAGATATCTCATAACAGTCTAGTTCTCTTTTCTTTGGTTCCAACAAAATCTTCCTGTCTCTCAATACTCTTCTTAGCTTTTGAAATGCATCCGTGGCCATATCAATATACCTTTAGATCTCTGTGTTGCACTTTCAGTCCTCCATCAGAATACTTACCAGGTATTTAAATTTCTGCACCTGTTTGATTTTAGTATCCCTGATATGTAGGTGGCATTTTGGGCTCCTCTTTTTGCTGATGACCATGCATTCAGTTTTCTTGAAGTTTATGCTTAGCCTTTTTTCCTCACTTTCCCTTGCTACCTTCCATAGGAGGTCCTGTATTTTCCTTTCCGTGTCTGCTATCAGCACTGTATCATCTATTGTTCAGAATGTGTCTGCCAATGATGAATCCCAGCAGGACTACTAGCTCTCTCAAAATTGTTTTGATGTACAAGTTGAATAGATCTGGTGAGAAGACACATCCTTGTCTCACACCCCTTTATATTTTGATATATATAGGTTCTTGATAAGTCTGATGTCTTTCCAAAATATGTCGAGGTTGCCAAGCATCTCTAACAAATCTTTGTGGCGTATTTTGTTGAACATCTTTGTGTAATCTATAAAACACAGGTACACGTCCTTCTGCATTTGTATCCCTTTTTCTGATAACATTTTGAGCATGAATGGCAACATAAAAAAAAGGAGAAAAACAATTTAAAGCAGTTTATAACCAATACTTTAGTGTTTTACAATCAACCTTCTCACCTGCTTTTAATTTTTGAAAAAATATTATGCAAAATTAATTATAATGACGAACTGTGAGATCAGCAAATTTTTATTCTGTGAAGAAAAAAATCAGCTCATGCCAAATGTCTTTCAAAATACCACTGCATGAAAAACAGATAGAACCCAATAGATAAAAATCAAACATTATAAAATTTTTAAACAAAATACCAAGTGAGTGTGCATTTCTTTTTTTGTAAGTAATGCAATCAAAAGTGGTTTAAATTTACCAACCAGCATTGCTTTCTGTTGGATACATTGTTGGTTGTATTGGTACTGGTAAGTGTGTTCGACTAATACTATCATGTCTATATGAAGTTGATCCACCAACAATAGCCTGAGTGCCACTACCAGACTCTTTGCTGTTTTGTCTTTTCACTTCCAATGGCATTCCGGATGGGTTATCAGTTGAATCTTTAAGTAAATCTTCATCTTGTTGCTGCCGAAGTTGATTATCTAGAAGCCGCACACATTTCTGGTGACCTTTCACTAACGCATGGTCACTTGCTGACCAACCTACACAAATAAAAAAAAAATAAAATTGTTTTTTTTTTTAATATCTGTAATAAAGTAAGAACAATTCATTCTTCATGAGAAAATTGTTTGGGATTTTTAAAACAATATTTGCTTACAGGAATATTTTTAATAGAAACTACACCACTTCCAAATAATTATTTTATTTTTATATTATTTACATGTGGATATTGTCCTCAACTTTGATGCTATATGAATGATTTGATCATTGTGCCTTCCACTCTTCATCTTAATCTACAGTTCTCATTCCACTGCCCATGTTCAGGGGTATCTCATATAATCTTTATTTAGTACTGCACAGTTATTGCTCTCCCTGTTTCCACTGCCTGGCTCAGAGATTGAACAATTACTATGTCACTAAATTCATGAACTAACACTTTATTTAATCTACAGAGGTATACTGTTCTCATTCCACTGCCCATATTTAGGAATATCTTATCTAGTTTTTACTTAGTATTGTGCAGTTATTGCTTTCCATATTTCAACTTAGTACAAATACACACTGTCCAGCCAAGAGATTAGAACTTACAGTTACTATAGCACTAAATTCAAGAACCAACACTTTAATCCAGATAAGCTTTTAAAAAAAAAATATTATTTTTTCTGCACATATCACCGTGATCATATAATTAAAATTATTTTTCTAACAAATCAGCATCAGAGATTATAACACTTGCTGATGAATAATTCTCTATCATTGAATGACATCACTATAAGAAAATGTTAAGATTAAAAAGAAAAAAAACTAAGCAATACTGATCAACTGAAGCATCTCATTAATAATTTATTACTTGTTTTTCTTGATATAAAACTCCTAAAACTGCAGATAATTTCTGCTGCCTCATTTTCAGATGAAAACCTTTCTTTGCATGCTTGCAATCAAATATTTTCTTTATATTTGAGAAACAACTTTTAAATAAAAGATTCTCAAATTAAAATACATGATTGTAATATTCTAGACTTTATTCAAGAGAGCATCAATTACAGGATAATAAGATACTTTTACTAATCACATTTTTAGACTCAGCCGAGTTAATATTTTAAAAATCCAGTAAAGATACAGCAATTAACATAGCAAGAAATTTTATTCAATAGAATAACAAACTTCGAGGAAAGAAAACCAGATTTACAAACAATATTACTGAATGTTAATAATAATACTAATAATAAGCAAAGTTACCATTGATATCTTTAACAACAACACTGGCTCCTTTCTTTAAAAGAAGAGAGACAATATTTTCATCTCCCAATTGACAAGAAAACATCAATGGAGTCCTGGAAGGAAAAAGAAAATTAAAACTTTGCAATAATAATAATAATAATAGTATTCAATTGTAATTTGATAACAAGTTTGCTAAAATTTTGTCTATTTAATTTCAACATTTCAATTAGACGAGTTTTTCCTCTACAACAAGTGAAGTTCAGGCTCATATTGGACGAGGAGAACTAGTTTTAACCCAATACCCAACAAATTCTTTTTATTGTTTTTTTTTAATAATTAATAGGAGTAGGAGCTAAAAAATAATGTAGAGATAATTTACAATTGATAAGAATATTTAAGATAAGCAAAAGGTTTTGTCTCATTTATGAAATATTGACAGGGTGCTTAATTAATAACAAATACACTTTATTTATTGGAACTTTTATTGTGACACAACTGACAAAATTTAAATTACCCAAATGAAATGCTCAAACAAAAAAGAGGACAATTAAAAAAAAAAAATTGAAAACAAAAAATGAATTGGATCCAAACAAACTTGCAGAGACAGATTGCAACAATTACAATTGTCATGGAACATTCTGCAAAATGGTTGAACAATATTCAATTCATGGTGGGAGATTGTTCTCATTATTCCAGTTTCCACACTATAGGGAGATAATTTATATCAGTCAATACTCATCAATCTATACCATCTTTGTGCTACTTGTACAAGAGACATCATAGCCTATTGAATTAAAAACCTTGGTTAAAACATATCAGGATCCACTCCTTGCCTAAAGCAGTGTGGAAAAGTCACATGGTCTGGTTCAGTAGAAGACACAGACAAGTAACACAAAAAGCAAAATAGACTAGAAAGGATTAACTGATGAGAGTTATCTTCCCTAAGAATCTTAAGTGGAATGAAAGCAATCTGTTCTCATTGATTGAATAAAGGGTTTAATTCAAAATTCTGTCAAGGTTCTGAAGAAAGCCAGATGGTACAATGGCCAAAACATTATGAGTATAACAACCAAAATGAACATACTAGTCCATACTGAAAGGCCATGCATGCAGAAACAAAACATATACCAATATTCATCTTGTTGATATAAACCATAATAGGAATGCCTGCAAAACATTTGCCACTCCTCTTTTATAGGAAACAGCATACATATGTATATTGAGATTTTTTTTCCTGAGCTAATAGGCTGATTTGCTGTTTCATATGACTTGGTCCTGACCTGTCTTGTCTAGAAGTCAGAATGTTATGTTTGCTTATTCGAACTTGCTTTTGTGTTTTAACACCAATCCTTAGTTTGTAAAACTTCTTTTTTTTTTTAATCATCTCACCCCAAGCAAGGCATTCCACTGCCACTATTGCGCATGGGGCTACATAGGGGAAGGTAAAGAGAAGGAGTGGTTAGACATAAGGAATGTCAGGAGGAAGGTGACAGATGAGTAAGGATAGCGAAGATGAGGGTTGGGCAGATGGGAAGAGTGTTTGATAGAATGGGAGCAGGTTAGTGTGTTAGGAGGCGTCTATTGACCTTACATTTAAACTCCTGGAGATTGTAGCCTTCGGGGAAGCAATCGTTTGGAAGAGAATTCCACAGTCGGGAAGTGCGAGGAAAGAAACTGTTGGAGTAGAAGTTACAGCTGCATTTTATCGGTTTCACTGTAAAAGAGTGGGATCTAGTTGCTAATCTAGTATCTCGTTCAAATTTGTATTTAGGGGGCACCAGTGATCTAAGTTCATTGGAGCAGAAGCCGTGAAAGTATTTATAGAAGAGACACAGGGAAGCCACGTTGCGCCGGTGGGAGAGAGACTGCAGGCGGTCTGCCAAGTCGGTATCTATCACATTACAGACCCTCCTCTGAACCTTATCGAGAAGCCCGAGGAGAATAGCAGGGGCACCTGACCAGATATGGCAGCAGTATTCAATGCACGGGCGGATGGTAGATTTATATATGTGCAGGATAGATTTAGACAGAAAAAACTTCCGGGCCCTACACAGAGAACCGACTTTCATAGCAGCAGATTTAGCAATGGATTCGATATAGTGATTCCATTTCAGGTCCACTGAAAGTGTGAGACCAAGGAGGCGTAGTGTTTTACTCTCTGGGAGGCAAGCCTGGTCCATGCTAATGGGAGGTAGGTGAGATTGTCAATGATGGTTAATTGAGAGTAGCTTCATTTTAGAAGCATTAAAATTTACTAGCCATTTCTTACCCCAGTCCAATATGGATTGGAGGTCTTTTTCAATCTCGGCTGCGAGGTTAGCTTTGACGCCTACACCAGATTTTTGTTGGAGGCGAGAGTAAACTGTGGTGTCATCGGCGTACAAACCTATTTGGGCTCTTATGGAATTAGGGAGATCATTAATGTATATCAGGAAGAGTGTAGGACCTAAGATTGAGCCTTGGGGGGCACCTGCGTTTGTATGGTAGTTCTGGGAGGCATGTCCGTTTAATACCACCTTCATTGTGCGGTTAGAGAGGAATGACTGGATTAGTTCAAACAAATGTCCAGTTATACCATAGCTCCGCAGTTTACATAGAAGGCCAGCATGCCAAACTCTGTCGAACACCTTAGATATATCCAATGCAACGGTTCAGGCTTCGCCATTCCTGTCAAGTGCCTGGTATATGTACTCGGTGATGGTCGTTAGCGTATCAGCAGTAGACCTGGTGAAGCGGAAACCATATTGCTTGTCCGAGAGGAGCCTGTGTGCTGTGAGATGCTGAACCACATCGGCGTTGATAATGGCTTTGAACACTTTGCCAAAGATTGGAAGAAGGCTGATAGGGCGGTAATTTGCAGGGTCAGAGGGTTCTCCAGTGTTTTTAAATATAGGAACTACAGAGGAAAATTATTACAGTTATTATTATGCCTTATTACAGTTAATTTTTCTTGCATATATTGTTTACTTGCTTGATATTATTTTCTTTTTTAACCCTGTTCTTTTTTTATTGCAAACTTTGACAGTTCTGTTATTTATTTTGCATTTGATCATGGCTTCTCAATAGGTTATGAGCCCAGAAACAGACTGTTTCAATGATCACAAATCAAAATATGAACTATGAGAAATAAAATTTTTGGGTTACATGCAAATCAAAAAATTACATGAAACAATCTTAGCACTATTTGATCATTCCAATGATGAAGAATACTGTAAAAAAATGCAAACACATTTATCGAATTAATCCAATTTCTCAATGATCAAAGTCTGTCTCTTATGAGAGAAATCCTTGATAATGGCAGAGAAGCACTGCAAATTTTGAGAGAGCACTATTTATAAAAACAAAAAAATTTTCCTTGTATGCTGAATTAATCTCCATATACAAAGCAAGTGCTGAAGCTATTACTGATTATATTATTAGAGCCAAGAATGTGACCAATTTATTAAAAACGTCAGGAGAGTAATCAACTATAAGTGGCTAATAATTAAGGTTCTAACAGGCTTCTCAACCAATTTCAAGCTATTTGCAACTGCTATTACTCAGAAGGACAAGCTACTAACATTTAGTGAATTCAAAATAGCATTGAGAAATTTTGAAGAAACTGAAAAGATGATTCAGGAGAATAACAGTGAAAATACTGTAATGACTCTCTGAATGCCAAGACGAAACCCACACATAATTGTTCTTACTTGTTTTACTTGTGATAGACTTGGACATAAAATCTCTAATTGGCAAAGTAAATTTTGAAATTATCCAGTAAATAATTCTCACTCAAAATCCACTGAACAAAAATATTATCTGCCATGCTTGTTGCAAATCTTGACCTAAAAGTACTGAGTGCAGAAACAAAAAGAAAAGCTTATTTCATAAAAAATGTAGAACATGTTTCAGATAATAAAAATTCATTTTTGTTCTTAATTGGACTAGATACTGTTTCCAATAAAAACTGCTTACTTGTTGACTGCAGTGCTATCATTTATGTGATTACTGGCAAATCTAAGTTTCTTACTTTAGATAATGATTTTAATCCAGAAAATTATATTGAACTAACAAATAGCAGCCGAACTAGTAATATTGCTTTAAAAAGAGGCAATGCTCAAGTGACTCTAACAGACAAGGAAATATGTGAGATTTTCATATAAATATGTCATGTATGGCGTCAAATCTGCTCAAAAATATGTAAAATGTCAGATGCACAAGATCAATCAATGGCTAAAAAGGGTTTGAGCAAGTAAGGATCTTGGCAAGAATCATCCCTTGAAAATTGTGGATTGGTCCTACAGAATCACAAAGAACTGTACCAAATAGCAGAAACCATATCAATTAAGGACAACCAACAGCAACAATAACTAAAATGGATAGCGCATGAACACAAAATGACATACTACTTCAAATAAAAGGTTAAGGAAATCCCCATCAAGATTGGAAATAGCAATAACTGGATTTGAGAAATTTATTTTCCTGAAAAATTATTTTAAGAGAAAAATCTTCGTAGCAAAAAAAATAACAATTTGCCATGTTAAACCAAGTGATTGCATGTCGCATGTATTCTACATCAGAAAAGAAAAAAGTGCACATAACTCTTATTTAGGAGAATCTTATGCAAATTTTAAGTAACACTTCAACCAATCATGGACCTCTCACCCTACATATAAACAAGTGCTGCGTTTGACCAGGGTCTACAAGTTATTACACAGCATGAAGGAGGATTTCTTGAGAAGTTGCACTGAATTTTATTTTTTTAAAATTATATTATACTTTTATAAATTTCAACTGAAAGCAGTACTGGCTGCTCAGTCAATGAATGTCAATTGTTGACTTGTAGGAAAACAACTAATTACCATTAAAAACCACCATTATTTATAATCTTACCAAGCTTTAGTTAAAATGATAGAGCCAAGAATAAACAAATATCCAGTTCTAAATAGAAATATCGTACATACTTGCAGTTAAGTTGCACCTTTTTACCAAAATTATCTTTAAAAAAATAGGGGTAAAATCTATATACTTAACATATCTGTAAAGTTGGTGTTAACTTTTTAGTAACTGTCATTACGGTAATGTGTAGATCTAGATACAAGTACCAGAATGCATACGTTAAGCATTGGAAAGCTGTCCTCTACTAATCAAGTATAAAATGATCCTACCAACTCGCAGCTTAATACTAATATGATTCTGTTAGAAATATATATATATATATATATATATATATATTATAGTAAAATTGCATAATATTCCCGTTTCCAGTCTTCATAGAATTGACATTGTTTATAGCTGGAATTATGACCTTGCCCTGTATTATGTATCCACTATGTGTATTTGAATATATTTTCACATGTGGTGTGGCTGCTGTTTGACACTCCATATAGGCTTGTATTCCAAGATTTCATAGCAGAGTAACAGAATTGTACTTTGAACATTTAATACTTGCAAACCTTAGTCATGAGTAAGAGAAAAAGTTATGTGATTGTGTCCCTGAAGAATTGATAATAAAGTCTTTCAAAAAATGTGACATCTGAAATTCTATGGATGGAACTGAAGATGATATATTATATGAGGATTTGGTTGCTTCAAGTATGGCAAAAACAGAGAATGGGAACATAATTGATTCAAGCTCAAGAATGACAGAGAATAAGATTGAAGATGAGCATACCATAACTGGTATAAGTGATGATGAGATGAACGACTATTATGACATGGCCACTGATGACAAACAAATAAGAATGTTTGACAGTAATGATGTTGATGAATTCTTGGTATTCAGTCCTGATGAAGTTTAATAACTACCCAGTATATGAAAAGGAATAAACACTTTGTCTATTTAAAATTTTATTCTATAATTGTCTAGTTATAAAGTTGTACATAAAGTTTATAGTCATAAATTTATTAATTGCTTACTGTATATTCTTGAGGATAAGCTGCTTTTTTTTTTTCAACAAAATTTTGATAAAAATCAGGGATGCAACCTATCCACTTGGCATCATAAAGAATCTGAAGTAGACTGTGGTGTATAAGTTGTCCAAGTGAGTACCCTAGGCTCATGCATAAGGGAGAAATAAAATAAACTGAATGAACAAATGCAAAGAAGAGTTGAGTGTGATGATGAAGAATTTTAGGGTTTCAATCCTGATGAAATTTAATAACTATATCTGAGTGAAGAAACATAGTTTGTGAGCTTTAATATAATGCAAGCAACGTTTTAAAATAAGTGAATATTTGAAATTATTTAACAACTATTAGTTATATTTATGTTAAAAAAGGGCTATGTAAATCCACAGATTATAGTGCAACCTATCTGTAAGTCAATTACAAATACCCACTTTGACAATCCCAAACTAATGATGCGACCAATCCACGAGTATATACGGTATAGGAATATTTGTAAATATTGCATAAATATGATGATGGTATATACTGGATTAAAAATAGTCAAAGAAAAAAAAAAGAGAGAGAGAATGAACATTAGTATGAAAATAAAACAGGAGATAAAAAATTCATTGCTTCCCCTTTCATGACATCAAGTAGATACCAAAAACATCACAAATATTATCTAGATATATGTGTATATGAGATTTGACATTATTTCTTCTGATGTATCTAAACCTGAGATAAACTATAATTTATAAATTAAGTAAGAAAAAATTGAGATAAAGTAACATATTGCAGCTAAAACTAAAATTTGAATGCAATATTTTAAGTAAGAAATCTCTTATTTTTTTTACTTCACTACAATATCTTGTCCTTTATTTTTCTAGGTTTAATAACTTGTCCTGTTCTTTTTCATGCCTGCATTTTTCCATGTAATTATAAATGTCTTTTATGAATACAAATATGTCAGTTTCAGTTTTAGAGTGCTTTACCAGACTTAATATTACAATAGGCTATTTTATTGACCAGGGAGGAGTTTTAGAGATAATAGATTTGTGTATTAGAGAAGTTGTGTACTAGAGAATTTGTTGAAATTGTTTTCTATTTGGATGGCAAGAGGTTTAATGCCATTTTTTTTAAAATTATATAATTCTTTATATGGAGGTTGAAGAATACAGTGGAATGCTGAATTACTTGGGCATCAAAGTTTGATGTAATATCATAATGCTAACTTGTGTTGTCTTAATGCCAGAGGTGGTTAATGTGATTTATGAGCTCTTGATTGGGGATGTACTGAAGGCTCCTAGAATAAGTCGTAGACCCTGGTTATGGATGGTATTCAGTTCTTTACTTATTATTATCTCGTCGCACCATAGATAAAGCATCCCTAATCCAATTAGATTAAAGTTTCAGTAGCATCCGTCTGTCATATCCCCAGTCTTTGCGAGACATGACTGAGTAGTTGTATTGCTTTATTGCATTTCTCACAAAGATATTTCATATGCGGTATGAAGGATAATTTTTTTTTGTCAAAAGATTATTCTTAGATATTTGCATTGATCTACTATAGACACTTCTGTACCATCAAGTTTTAATTCACGATTATGGATAGTTTTTGAAGTTGGCAAAAGTGTATATAATTGAGTTTTTGGTCTGGAGAATCTGAATCTGTTTTCTGTGGTCCACTTGTTTACCTTATTGAGACATTGTTGGAGTTGACGTTCAATTGTATGAATATTTTTCAATATTAGAAAGTCATCTACATACAATGAACAGTCAAATCCAGGTTTCAAGCATTTAATAATGGCATTAATTTAACGTCAAAGAGTGTTACAGATAATATACTTCCTTGAGAGATACATACTTTTGCTCATATAGATCTGAGCGTGGTATCAATATGAACATTAAAGGTTTGTTGTCAGGAAGTTATTGATAAGAACTGGTAATCTTCCTTTAATTTTCCTGATATCTTAGTTCTCCGTGAAACTAACCCTGACCCCTCTATTCCTTCCTTTTATTTCTATATCCCTGGTTATCTTCCTCTCTTTAGAAAAGACTCCAATGTCTATATGCATGGAATTGGTGTTTATGTCCGAACATCTCCCTCTAGCTACGGTGATTTCTCTTGAATCTCCAGATCGTTCCTACATGTGTTTCCATCTCTCTCTACTAAGCTCAGTTAGCTATCTTTTCTTTCTCTCCCACTCCCCTTCATTTCCTGATTTCCTCATGAGTATCTCTAATACCATTAATGGAACTGACTCAATGCTAGATCTCTGTTTCACTTCTATTCCTGACTCTTGCCATGTCATGCAGCATTGCTCTCTTGGAAACTGATCATGCTGTGGTTTCTGTTAATATCTCCTTCCATGAACCCCAGACCAGTAGAATATCTTACTGTTACCAAAGAGCAAACTGGGAATCATTCCGTGATTTCCTGTGTGATGTCTCTTGGAACAAAGTTTTTAGTCTTGCAGTTGAAGACTGTGCGCCTGAGGTCTCCTCTTGGATTAAAGCTGGCTTCGATGCTTTCATTCCAGTTAGAAAGTTACGATTTAAACCCCATTTGTCCCCCTGGTTCTTCCCTGCTTGCATAGCTGCTATTGCCCACAGGAATCACTTCTTCTGACTTTATCGAAGCCACATATCTGACCATATAGGTGCCTTTTTGCCTCTGCTCGTAATCAATGCAAGGGGATCCTAAATGATGCTAAGCTGTTGTTTGCTGAAAAATGAAACAGTATATAGCATCTCGTAAGGTCAACTCTAAAGACTACTGACAACTCTGTAAAAATGTGTTAAATAAAAACAAGCCCTCAATTCCCACTTTAATCAATGAATTTGAGGTCCTCACATCTTCAGCAGACAAGGCTGAATGCTTTGCTTGCAGATTCTCCACCAATTCAACATTTGTTTCAGCTGGGGTATCTGCACCAAACTTCCCACCTAGAACTGAGGCTCAACTGAGTGACACTCACATTAAGCTCTCACTGGTCTCTAACATAATTTCAAAGCTTGACCCCATAAGGCAAGCAGAGGTGACGGAATCCCAATCATCGACCTGAAGAATTGTGTCTCGGAACTCTCCTCTGTCCTCTCCAAACTCTACAACAACTGCCTGTCTGCTTCTTGCTTCCCTGTCTGATGGAAGTCCTCCTCAGTTGTTCTTGTATTTAAGAACACTAGAGAACCCTCAGACTCTTCTAATTATCGCCTTATCATCCTCCTACCGATTTTTGGCAAATGCTGATGTGGTTCAACATCTCACAGCCTACGGCTTCTCTGATAAACAGTATGGTTTCCACTTCACCAGGTCTACTGCTGATATGTTAAAACCATCAAAGTATATATACCAGACTCTGGATGAGATTGTTGAAGCTCAAGCTGTTGAACTAGATATCTCCAAAGCATTTAATAGAGTTTGGTATGCTGGCCTTCTATGCAAGCTACAGGACTATATGGTATTAGACGATTGCTTGACCTAATCTAGTTTTTCCTTTCAAATCATGTAATGAAGGGAGTATTGAATGAGCATGCTTCCAGATACTATCATACAAATGTGGGTGTCACTCAAGGCTCTATTCTAGTCCTACGCTTTTTCTGATCTTCATCAACGATCTCCCTGATGTAATCAGATCCCAAGTAGGCGTCTATGCTGATGACACAACCATTCACTCCTGCCTCAGTAAGAAATCTGCTGAGGCTGACAAAGCAAAATTCACTACTGATCTTGAAAAGAACCTCCAATCTGTAGTGGACTGGGGTAAAAAATGGCTCTTGAATTTTAATGCTTCCAAAATGAAGATGCTATCCTTTAACCACCACAGACAACCATTCATACTTCCATCAGAATGGATCAGGCTAGTCTCCCTGAAAGCAAAACAACCTTCTTGGGCTAAATCTATCAGCCAACCTCAAGTGGAATGACTACATTGAATCCATGGTTAAATCTGCCGCTAGGAAGGTTGGTTCCCTGTGTAGGGCCAGGAAGTTTTTCTTGTCTGAATCCATCTTGCACATATATAAATCTACCATCCACCCATGCATTGAATACTGCTGTCACATTTGGTCGGATGACCCTGCTATTCATTTTGGGCTTCTTGACAGAATCCAACAGGAATCTGCAATGTAATTGATCCTGACCTGGTAGCTCAACTTCAGTCACTTTCTCACCTATGTAATATGGTTTCCCTCTGTCTCTTCTACAAATACTTTCACGGCTTCTTCTCCGATGAGCTTAGCTCCCTGGTGTTCCCTCTGCATGAATTTACTCGAGCTACTAGACTAGCAACTAAGTCCCACACTTTTACAGTGAAATCAATCAAATGTAACCACAACTTCTACTCTATCAGCTTCTTTGCTTGCATTTCTCCCCTGTGGAATTCCCTTCAGTATACTTGCTTCCCTGACAGCTACAATCTCCAAGAATTTAAATGCAAAGTCAATTGCAATCTCTTATCTCCTTGACTCGCATCCTTTCCTTGGCAATCTTTGTATCATGTTTTTCCTTTCCACTCTACTCTCATGCAGACTTCTCACACCAGTGTTCTCATCCTTCTCTTACCCATTCTTTGACATTCTCATAACTTGTTTCTCTTTGAGATCACTCGCCTCTTATGTAACCCCCTGCACACCAGTGGCAGTTCTGCCTTGCTTGGGTGAAATGATTACAGAAAAAAAAAAAAAATTTCATTTAAGTCTTTCATGATACCACATCTCCATGGGGTATCATAAGCTTTTTCTACGTCAAAGAAAACTGTTGTTAAATGTTCCTTTTTAATAAAAAGGATTTTATAAACGACTTCAGTTGAAACAGGTGATTGATTGTGCTTTTGTTCTTTCTGAAGACAGATTTAAAATTTGTAATTTTATTAAATTTGTAAGCCTATTATTAACAACTAGTGGGCCTGTGCTGTCAAAAATGACGGCCGAATATTTATAACACATCACTCAATAAATCCCGGGCCTAACTCATAAAACAACAACTTTTAAACAGAATTTGAATTAATTAATCAACATAGTCTCTTTCTAGGGTGATACACTTATTCCAAAACTTCTCTAACAATTTGATGCCTTTTTTGTAGAACGATTTGTCTTTGGCCTCAATATGCCTCAGTTTCTGATATCACTTCTTCATTCAAGCCAAATCTCCTTCCCTGGAGAATTCTTTTGAGGTTTGCAAACAGCCAGTAGTTGCTATGAGCCAGATCTGGAGAATAGGGTGGATGTGGAAGCAATTTGAAGTTCAATTCATGTAGTTTTGCCATCGTTACGATCGACTTGTGACATGGTGCATTGTCTTGGGGAAAGATAACTTTTTCTTCTTCATTTGTGACTGTTTTTTAATGATTTCTTCCTTCAAATGCACTAATAATGCTATATAATATTGTGCTATTGATGGTTCTTCTTTTTTCAAGGTAATTGATGAACAAAATATCTTGCGCATCCCAAAATACGGTGACCAAAACTTTGCTTGTTAATGTTTGTGTTTGTTTTGGACGGGTTTCACTTGTTGCTGTCCACTCAGCTGACTGCTGATTTGACTCTGGAGTGAAGTGGTAGATCGATGTTTTATCCATCGTCACATATTTATTCAAAAACTTCTTCATGGTGAATTGAAACAGCTGCAAATGATGCACTGAAACGTTGATGCATTGTTATATATATATATATATATATATATATATATATATAAAACACACAAATAAATACATACTGATCTTTATTATAATAGAGAGAATTCTTTCAAATGTTTTGTATAAGCAACTCGGAAGTGTGACTAGTTGGTAGATATGGAATTATGGTTGCTTGTTTCCAGAAACTGATAATATTACCACTGATCCATATATTGTTGAAAATTTTGAGTAGGTAATTCAAGGAAATATTTGGTAGGTTTTCAGAAAGTCATAGCTAATTTTGAAAAAGCCAACTGTTGAGTTGTATTATTATTTTATAGAATCTAATAATTCAGGTAAAGTAAGAGCATGGTTATAATTTATTTTATTGTCTGAGTAGAAATTTAATTTTTTCTTCTCTTCATTTATTCAGAAATTGTTTACTAGTATTATTTAAGAATTTTGAGAGAAGTTTTGTGCTAATAAATTTGAAATATCCTCTTTCCTGGTTGCTTTGACATAAATGTCTCTATGGAGCGCTTTTATTTTTTCCTGTGATTTTATAGAAAATCAAAATGCAATTCATTTTAATTTTCTTTTACTACTCATGCATTCCACTGAATAATTTTATTAATCATGATTGTTATGTTGAGGTTTTTAGTTTTTGTTGGGTTGACTTAAGTTTCCATTTTTTCTAGGTCGTTTTTTGGTGATTCTTTTCTTGTAGGGGTTTCCTTTTAACTGGGTTGTGTGCTTTCTTGTTTTTTGTATTTGCTTTTCTTTGTTGTTGATCTTCCTGTTTGGGTTATAGATGAGAAATTTCTAGATTGATATACATGACGAGATGATTTTTTGGTCTTTTAATGTTTAAGTTTCACCAATTAGAATTTTCTATATTTCAATTGGATACATCAATTTTTTATGGGATGTGGTGTAAATTGTTGCTTTTCCTTGTTAATATCAGTTTTCATTATTTCAATGATTTGCATAATTCATGGCAATATTTTGTCTAGTGTTTAACAATTTTTCTCACTTCAGGAAAAGTTATATTTCAGCTCATTTCTTTTTCTTTTTGCCAAGCTTTACATAAATATGACTATGCAGGGTGGTTCTCACTACAATTTATACATTTTATGGTACCTTTGCACTCATTTTCTTGATGATCTGTACTGCTGTACTTTGGACATACTGGAATTGTACTCTACCTGTCTTTATGATGGCCAAATCTAGGTACCTCCAAAAAAAAAAAAATCATTGAAAAAACTGCACAGTATGCAGGAAAAGGCCTCAAACTAAATAAAAACAAAGTCTTCTCAGCAAAATGTTTGTGTTATCATTAAGTAGATAGATCAAAGTATTTTTTAATTTTTAATTTCTTTTATTGTTTCTAACAGGTTCCTTTTGTGGTAGAAAATCTTTTTTTCTTTCATGAGTGCAAGGCCTAAATTGACACCAGAGTTTATTACGTCAAAACGTAATATTACATAAGGCATTTTTTTTACTGTGAAAGACACATTAATTTGGAAATTCTTGCAAAAATCAAATAATAGTTGGATTTTGATGAAAATTTCAGGACTTATTCATGATTAACTGAAATCAGTTTTGAAATAATTATTTTTAGAAAATATTGGTAAAATTATATATATTATTTTACATATGTTACCCCCACCCACTAATTAATTTCCAGAAATGTTGAAAAATGCGAATAGGTCTGTCCATACAACTAATTTTAATTAAATTCAGGAGTCATTGGAAAATGCTAATCAACTGTCTTTTTTTCTTCAAAACCTGCTGATTTTTAGAAAATCTGCTCCGAATTGCAAAAACAAAAATGCAATAAAACTATGCCATTTTTATTTGGATAAACTTTTAATTGCTTTTATAAAAATAAATTAAAATGATATCATAGTCTGAATAGAAAAAAACTTTTTCCATTAATAATGAATTTTTACAAGGATTGTTTTCATTTTTATTAATTTTTTATAAGTAATTTCTAAAGTTTCAAAAATTTCTTAAAATTTCCTCCTATGTCTGCGCGATTTTGTGAAATTAATGTGTGGCAAATAGATTTACTAATTGAAAAATCTAAAAGCTTACTATAAATAAGGCTGCTTTTTTAATTTTTTTAAATAATTAAAACATTTTAATTTTCTGCATGTTGATTACCCGTATTTTGTCTGTATGGGTGGATGTACACGATATTTATCATTAAAAGGTCCCGTGATTCAAGGGTCATCCTCCCTTACATGAAAAAATCTGTATATAAACCTTTTTATACCAAATTTGTCTTCCATACTTTCGGCCAGCTAATATAAATCATCCATTATCGCCTCCTGATAAGGCGATGACAGCTGTGATAACAAGGCTACTGTAATTGAGAAACGCCTTTTTGAAACATTTCAGGCAGTAAGCAAGTAATTCTTGTTTCAAGTGAACTTAAAGTAAGTTTAAATTCAGTAATTTTAATAAAATAATGTGTCAGCGAGGTGTATTTTATTTTTGTAAGATTTTTTAAAATTTGAGAATTGGCTTCTGTTTACAATCAATGAAAAATGGCGTAAAATTTGAAATTTTAAAAACTTTTTGATTCCAATCAATATAATTTCAGTTTGAAATGCACTCGAGTATTTTGCTTGTTGTAATTAGTAAATTTGATCTCTTGGCTTTCAATAGAAACTAAAATTATAGCTTCAAGAAATTTTTTTATTTTTAAAAATTCAATCTAAATTGAGGTATTGAAAATTTGAGTGGAAGTACCTAGCCAAATCTGGCAGTGATGACATTGTAAAGGTCTGGAAATGTATGTTTCCATTTTTATGATGATATAATATTTTTATTTCATTTGGTGGTTTGGGTTGAATTTTAATATATAATGTTGTTTATGGTTTGGCCATTTTTTTGCATTGTTATTCTGATTACATTCATTTTACTTTGCTTTTTTAGGTTAACTGATTTCTTCCAGAGAGCAAGCTGTGAGGTCTGTACTTTTGATGACATCTCTAGATGTGTTCAGACTTTGGTGTGGATAGGTTTTGATTTTTAAATTATTAAATGATCATTTGAGGATTTTTTCTGTGTATGATTTTTTTTTCCTACGTGAATTATTATTGTGTTATTTAATGCTTTTTTTAACAGTTATAGGAGTAATTTGAGAGTATATTACTTTTTTCAATTATAAATGGCGATAGTTCGGTAATAGGAGTTTCTTCAAGTGACTGCATTACTATATGTTGAGGGAAGTAACTAGATAACTGATTCATTATCAGAGCTTGATTCAGACAGAGGTCTTTTCATTTTCTTTGTTGTCATATTATATATATTTTTTCTTTCATTATCCTTGCTCCCCACCCTACTCAAAGCCATATCATGGTAGATGGTTGGGGGAATCCCATTTACCCAAGCATCTCAGGGATACAAAAATGTTATACTCAGGCTAAGTAATATGCAGTCATCCATCTACTACTCTGAAGTTGAATACAAGTTTTAATTTTTGATGATACATTTTAGTTATAACCTGATTGACCCTTCTCACTGCCTTCTAGTACCAATCTGATTAAATTTAGTTTGTATGTGTATGGAATTTTTGTATTTTTTGTAGGTTGTGACTAGCCAATTGATTATATCAGGCCTGACTACCCATCTTGCCTAAGTAAGGGCCAAAGTAGTGTGTTAGAATTCAGAAGTATTCTACCTAATGTCTGAAGCACTCAACTACCAAGATCCTGTCATAAGGCATAATGAGTCATCACCCACGGGAAACAGATGGTCTCGTTGGTGGGGGGAGGGGGGGTACTCCTCTGCAGAGGTGAAGTTGGCATATTCTAAAGCCCCAGCCAACAGAGCAGAAAAAAGAATGATGATTTTATTGAAGAAAAGTGAAAAAAGGACAAAGAAACAGGCTTCAAAAAGACAACAAAATGGCAACTGACACTGCAGTTAAATTTTTGCAGATTGTAGATGGCAGGGAGGCAAAATATGAGAAGGAAATTCAGTAGGTGAGAAGAGCGAAAAAAAGAAACTATTAAAACAGAAAAGATGGTTACATCTAGTTAGTAAAACGGACTGGCATAGTTGCCAATCTAGTGGCATGCTTGAATTCATGTAGTCAAGGCACCGGAGGGTGGGGGGAACTGATTAGAACAATTGGCATGAAAATATTTGTAGAGAAGATAGAGGGAAGCCACATCTCGTCAGTGAGAAAGTGACTGTAATGAAGATGTCAAATCAGTATCAATTATATTACAGACCCTTTTTTGAGTTTTGTCAAAAATCTCAATATATACAGCAGGAGCACCAGACTAGATTTGGCAGCAATATTCAATGTACGAACAAATGATAGATTTATAAATGTGCAAGAAGGATTAAAAGAAAATGCACACTGAAAATTAAAAGAGACAAATAGATACTGACCTTTGTTTATTGTCAATTGAATTGACATCTGCTTTGTTTTTCAATAAAATGTCAGTGATTTTCAAATCCTGTTTCATTACTGCATAATGCAATGGAGTTTTCCCATCCTGGCAAAAAATGAGATAGGACAAGATATGAAACAAAAAGGTATTTAAAGCAGGTGAATATTAAAAGAAATATCGATTACATAAAATATTTTTAATAGGCAAAAGTTAATAGAAAATGAATTATAAAAGAATTTTCAAGTTAAGAGATTTCATTCAAGCTAAACTATGACCAATATATCTCAAATACTAAAAATGAATGCAGCTTTTTTATAATTTTTAAAAGTACAAATATCGTCAATGAGAAGAAAATGTTTCATCGTAATTTTTTAATTATTCTTCATTGTCCGTTATCAATATTAAAGACCAGAAAAATGTTGCTTTATTTCACCATGGAAATGAGAAAACTGCTATTGATCCTATTATCATCCCCACTTAATTTAATTAGACACCAAATTGTTTTATTATAGAATTACTCAATCAGATGTCATAGTTGGAAATTGGCCAAACCAGGAATATAAGCTTTCCTACAACTTTTGGGAGAAAAACATTATCAACATCCACTGCAAGTCCAAAAACAATTCCCAAATCCTTCCATGACAAGTGTGACTGTACTATTTTTTGACGTCATATAAGTTAATTCATTTTCCCATCGTTTGAGTGGTCTTTTCTTTTTGTGTTTATTTGCTTTGAATCATTTCCTCCCAAGCAAATTGGTAATGCCACTGATGCGCAGGGGGCTACAGAAGAGTAAAAGATTAAACAGGAGGAGAGTAAAGAGAAAAACGAACCAGTTACGGGGGTAAAAAATGAACCAGTTACAGGGGGTATCAGAGAAAGGGCAAGATAATGATGGGAATACAGGTGTGATGACAGTCACAAAGATAGAGAGAAAGGAAAAGATATACAGGGTGTTGTAGAAAGAACTGGAGTCAAGTGGAGAAGAGATGAGTAATGACATTGCATTTAAATTCCTGGAGGTTGTAGCCATCAGGAAAGCAAGAATATGGAAGAGAGTTCCACAGGTGGGAAGTGCGGGAAAAAAGCTGCTGGAGTAGAATTGTTGGCTGTGTTTGGTTGATCTAACTGTGAATGGGTAGGACCCTGTTGCCAATCTGGTTGCACGAGTAAACTCCTGTGGCAGGGCACCAGTGACTTAAGTTTATCGGAGCAGAAGCCATAAAAATATTTATAGAACAGTCAGTGGGAAGCCGACTCCTGCTAATGAGAAAGTGGCTGAAGTCAAGTCGCCAAGTCGGTATCTATCACATTACAGATTCTCTTTTGGAGCCTGTTGAGAACACTGAGATGAACAGTGGGGGTGCCTGACCATATATGACAACAGTATTCTATGCATGGACAGATGGTTGATTTGTATATGTGCAAGATGGATTTAAGCGGAAAAACCTCCTGGCTCGACACAGTGGTCCAACCTTCCTAGCAGTGGATTTAGCTATTGACTCAATGTAATGATTCCACTTAAGATAGACAGATAGGGTAAGGCTGAGGAGGTGCAGTATATTATACTGCTCTCAGGGAGACTTGCTTGGTCCATGCTTATGGGGGGGGGGGGGCAGGAGAGGTTGCCTGTGATAATTGACAGCTAGCAATTTCTTTTTAGAAGCATTGAAATTTACAAGCCACTTCTTTCCCCAGTCCACCACTGAGTGTAGATCCCTCTAAAGAACTGCAGCGTGGTTATGTTTATCTGCCTCGCCGGATTTCTTACTGACGTGGGAGTAGATTGTGGTGTCATCTGTGTAGATGCTTACTTGGGACTTGATCACATCTGGGAGATCATTTATAAAAATCAGGAAGAGCGTTGGGCTTAGGATAGAGCCCTGGAGGACACCAGCGTTTGTGCAGTAGGACATGGAGGCTTTCCCATTCAAGACAGCCTTCATTATATAGTTAGATAGGAAAGATTGGCCCAGATCAAGCAAGCATCCAGTGATACCATGACCCTGTAGCTTGTCTAGAAGACCAGCGTGCCAAACCCTATCAAAAGCCTTGGAGATGTCCAGGGCAACAGCATGAGCCTCACCAAACTCATCAAGGGCCTGGTATATGTACTTCGTGATGGTTGTTAGCATATCAGCAGTGAACCTGGCGAAGCAGAAGCTGTACTGCCTGTCTGAGAATAGTTTATGGGCAGTAAGATGTTAAACTATTTCAGCATTGATAATGACCTTGAACACTTTTCCGAAAATTGGTAGAAGGCTGATAAGGTGATAGTTGGATGGGTCTGAGGGTTCACCAGAGTTCTTAAATACATGAACCACAGAAGAGGACTTCCAGCATGTAGGAAAACTGGAAGCAGAAACGTAGTAATTATAGAGTTTAGAGAGGGCAGAGGAGGGTTCAGAGGCACATTTCTTAAGAACAATGACCGGGATTCCATCACACCTTCGCTCGCCTTATGAGGGTCAAGTTTTCATATTACCTTAGATACCAGAGACGGAGTAATGAAAACATTTTTCAGTTTAGCCTCAGTTCTAAGAGGGAAGTCGGGTGCAGGCACTCCAGACAAGTCAAATGTGGAGTTGAATGAGAATCTGTGAGCAAAGCACTCAGCTTTGTCCACTGATGCTGTGAGGAGGCACCATTAAACCAACTTTTTTTTCTTTTTTCTACATTGTATTCACCTCCATTTTTGTTGCTTAATGATCTATTTCTCTCATTTTGTTCTTGAATTCATGTTGACCTTTTAACATCATCCCAAGCATTGCTCTTTTCATTGAACTTTGTGCATTCCCAAAGTTGAAAATTGTAAACTATTCTAAGTCAAAATATTTTTAATTTTGAACAAAATCCAGATTAAGTCGTTTGTTACATTACATTTTTTTTTCTTGAGATTGGTTGATGTAGTGTTTATAGATGATCTATCGTTGAGTAACTCCTCCTGAAATCTGCCTTTTCAAATAAATGATTTTCACCCAAAGTGTTTGTTAGTCTGTCAGTAATGTCATAGAGTGGTACGGTCTCTGATCATTATTATAAAGTAGAATTAATATTCCTAAACTGAAGTTTTAAATCTTTCCTGGCATATTTTAAAAGGTCTGTTATTATGCCATCTTCACCTGGTGCTTTTCTGTATGTCACATTATGAAGAGCAAATATTGGTTCATCTGTTGTTGCCTTTGGAATATTACTAGTAGATGCAGAAGTGACTATTGGTATTACCTTCTATTTTTAAGCATACAGATTTGCATTGTACTTCTCTTATCTTTTCCCTAAATTTAGTAACTTCATTTGGCGGTTTTAATTTTTATCAGCCAGAACCACCGATGAGACCAGACATAGCTGCCGGCAGCAGGGCTTTTACATTAGAGTATAGCAAACAACCTACAATACATACCAGTAGGTACTGTATATTGTATCAGTCAAACTAAGTGAACTAAGTGAACATTTAAAATTTGTCAATTAATAGTATATTCAATTTGTGTTACCATTTTAATTAAATTCTGTGTTAAATATGCCAAATATGTCCATCAAACAAGTTTTAGTGGGATATATATAGCAGCTTTCTGGAGCTATGGTAAGTGGTGTACAGTAATTGTTAAGAGTTCTGTCCCAATTGTTTATAACTTGGTGATGAAGGCTTGCATTTTATACCTGCCATATAAGTTGATCCCTTGGAAAGATTTTTTAAGCTTGAAAACTCAGTTTGTAGGCTGCAATTTACAGTAATATCTATATTGTTGCTTGATATGTCAAATTTTATGCTGGCTTCAATGTTTTTTCAATAAATATCTTGTGTTTAAACTTGGTTTCCTTCTTTATGTCTCCCAAATATCCATCCTATTAACAGAAAAAAGTTCTCTTAACTTTGCAGTAAGAAATCTATTTTAGAAAGTTCGTTTTTCTAAGCCCACTTGAATTTCCTACTTAGACCTAACCATAAGAGTAACATTTAAGATAATCTTCTAATATTTATATTAATGATGACAATGAATTCATGTTACTACGTTTTTACTTGTTTAAAGCAAATATAAGTAAAACAGATTATTTTGGTTTATCTAGAAAATTCCATTAATGTTTTTCAGCACCATTCAACTAATTTGTAGAAGTGCAAAATAGCAAATGACAACAATGCTTATTATGAACACTGTAGAATTTCTCACTTATGAGTGAAATTTGACAAAGTAAATAAAGTATTTTTGTACAAACAATGAATTTAAAAATAAAACTTATATATATATATATATATAACTATCCAAGGAAAAACCTAAGAAATATGGCCTGATAATTGCACCTAGCATGAAACAGTCTGCCACCTCTGAGTGTTGACTTCAATGTTCACTTTTATATTTACACACACTCCTGATCAAAAATTTAAGACCATTAAAAAAATCTTTAAAAAGAAATTTTTTTTTTACAGATAGATTTTAAACTTCTACCACTTAAGGTTACCAATACTACAATCTAAAAGGTTATGGAAACAAAAAGCTACATTCCAAATGTTTTATTTAGAAATTTACATTTTTATAAAATGAGGCGATTTACGCATGATCAAAATTATAAAACCAGGGGTATAAATTATTAGATCTATGGTAATTCTAATGTTTTTAGTTCAGTTAGAGATTAGTAATCACTGCATAAAGATGTTACCATGCCTAAAGCAAGCAAACTTACCAAAGTTGAGTGTTCTCGAATTCTAGAATTCCATAAGCAAGGTTTGTCACAGAGGGTGATAGAATATATCCATAAGATTTTAGATTGTTGTATTGGTAAGCTTAAGTGGGAGGAGTTTAAAATCTATCCGTAAAAAAAATATTTCTTTTTAAAGATTTTTAAGCGGTCTTAAAATTTTGATCAGGAGTGTATGCTCTATCTCTGATACTGAGCACTTTATCCTATAAATATAGCACACCTTAAAACTATATATATATATATATATATATGAAATTTCAAAATTTTGAATTAAAAACAAAAACAGGAGAAATATTTACTAAAATATGATTTTAAAAATTGTTATTCAAATTAAATATTAATGATATAATCAGCATTTCTTATAATGTATGAATTTTAACGTCCAGTACAAGAATGCATTTCTCATCATAAATCAATTACCTATACTGGACACACAACCACCTCTTTGAGTAAACGTTTTACATGCCATTTATTAAATGAAAGTGCAATAAAAAACATTTATCAACCCATAATTTACAAGAACCCTTAAGGAAAATTCTGGTAAAAAATACAATACTATTTAAATCACAATATCAAAATCATCTCGATATTAGAGAGACAATATATGTCAAACAATTCTCTCCTCCACCTTACATTATTTAATGGTGGAAATGGAGTATTGAAAGTTTTTTAAAATAGAAAAATGCTTATGTGATTTCTAGTTGCATGCAGCATGGGAGAGTTTTGAAACAACACTACAACACTCTTTTTTCAAAAACACAAAATAAATTACATTATAGTCAAAACATGAAGACAAAATAACAACATTGGAAATGTAACAACCTTGAGAATGAAGTAGCTGAAAGTGCTAGGAAAAATAATAACAACAAAACATTTTTACATTCCTAAACTCCAGCAAAAAGGAAACATGTAAGAATACATAAAAAATTTAATCAAAACTTAATAAAAATCTTCCTTGTCAGTCATTTTCAACAACACACACACACACACACACACAAATAAATTTTGAGTATATATTTTATGCAAATAAATTTTTATTATTTTTTTTTAGTAAGTTTTAAGATAAGGATTATGATTTAATGTTTAACAATTAACATTGAATAAAATAAATATAACCTAAGGCGTCTTTCAATCAACACTTCGTCAGAAGTCAATCATCGGTATCAAAATACTACTGAAAGGATAGTTTTAAAACAGGGTCTTAAAATTGTAGAGTAAAATTAAATACTAACCATGTTTTTAAGATTTGGATTGGTTCCAGCCTTTATCAGCGCATTGATGATTGGTATGTGTAGATGCTTAATGGCCAAGTGGAGAGATGTATCCCCAGCACCATCTCGTGCCTCTCCATCCACCTGATAACTCAGAAGAACTTCAACAACATCAGCATGACCACATTCCACAGCCTTAAAAATATAAACAGTTTAAATTTTTAATTTGATTAAATTTATACATATTATAACACGTATACAACATTTTATTTCAGTTCTATTAGTAAAGATACGTGTTCAATAATTCGTTTTTAGACAGATAAGCAGATAAATCATTAATTTTTTTTTTTTTTTTTTTTACACAGTAGGATTTACCTGATACAAGGCCCAGGTGTCACTAAAGGTAGAGGGTCACATTAAGGGGTAGTTTATATGAATAGGAGGGAAAGGTAATGGTTGATTCTAGACTTGAACAGGTTAAGATTGTAGTGATTGGGGAAACATCCTCTAGGGAGTGTTCTATGAGGCAGTGATCTGCAGGAAGAAGCTGTTTGAGTGGAACTTACTTCTTGCTGATGGAATGCAGAGAGAATGTGAGTGATTTGCTATTATGTAAGTGACATAGTGGGTCTTAATCATGTAAGTTAGATCTGGAGAAACCAAGAAATGTAGTTCATTCAAGCACATTCCATGGGAGTAACAATATCGCGGTGAGAGACTTGCTACATCTCATATGAGAAGAGAGGTTGTTGGGTAGAAAATCATTCTTCTCTAACAAGGGCTTGGAGACTCTTTTGAACTTTATCAAGACTGCAAAATAAGGTTTTTGCAGCTCTTACCCAAATATAGCAACAGTATTCTATATGTGGCCTGATCTAGCTTGTATAAAGAGAGGGGATAGCATAAGGAGTTCTACTTGAGTTCAAGACCCAATATCCTCTCAAGGCATGAGACCTCCTTGAAGGGACATTCTTTAATAATGACTGGAGAAAGTTTGAGGTTTGATTGGCAATGATGGAATGCAACCAGTCTGGTTTTAGATGCATTAAATGTAACCAGCTTTTTTCACCACTGAAAAGTTAGCGTTAGATTGGAAGATCTGACTGTCAAGTGTTTTAGAAGTGCATTTGTACATCAGCATAGATATTTACAAATGATTGGAGTAAGTAAACTGTGGGCATACTCACACAGGTCAAAAAGGATTCCAAAGTGCATTTTCTTAAAGACTAATAAACATTGGAGGTTAAGTAAAAGACAGAAAGTTTGTAAAATAACATTTACATAAAAAGGATATTTTTTTAAAATAGGAATTACCCTAAGCAAGGCAGTAAAGCCACTAAGATGTTAAGAGTTACTGGTTGTGAAATAATTAAGAAACAGAAACATTAATAAGGAGCAAGAAAAACAGAAGAGTAATCAGGAGGGTAGTAGATAACAATTGACATTGCATTTAAATTTTTGAAGATCAAAGTTAATGGAAAAGCATGAAGATGGAACGTAAGTTCAATAAGTGAGAAGTGTGAGAAAAGAAACTGATAGCATCATACTTAGTTACATCTAGCCAATTCAACTGTAAATTGATGAGACCTTGCTGCCAATCTGGTACTGTGCTTAAATTCATAAAATATAGGTACCATCGCAAAAAGCTCATCCAAACAATTACCATGAAAGTATTTATAAAAAAGTCAAAGGGAAACAACTTTACAACGGTGGGAAAGGGACTGAAGACAAAATGCCAGATCAGAACCAATAATATTGCTGATTCTTCTTTTGATTTTATCAAGAATTTCTAAATATGGGACAGAAGTACTGGATCATATATGGTAGCAATATTTTAAGAATAGATGAATGGTAGACTTAGAGATATGTAAGATAGATTTTAGCAAGAAAAATTGTCTAGCATGATAGTGAACCAACTTTCTTGGCAATTGACCAAGCAGTGGATTCAATATAGCCTTTTCACTTCATATCAGCTGATAATGTTAGTCCAAGAAAATGTAATGAGTCAATTTCCTGAAAGTTAGCATCAGCCATGCTGAAGGAAGGCAGAAAGGGATCTTTCTCAGATGATTAATAGGCAGCTATTTTGTTTTGGAGGTGCTAAAATTAACAAGCCATTCTTTGCCTTAACAACAGACTGTACCTACTAATTCAACCTTATTGAACTGACCAGATTTAATATCAAGGCAGGAGTAAATGGTTGTTTCATCTGCATAGATACCTAGTTGAGAGCTGATTCCATCACAAAGTTCGTTAATGAAAATGAAAAAAACAAGAATTGAGCCCTAGGGGGAGGACACCTGCATTAGTATGAAGGATAACTTTCATTTCACAATTTGATAAAAAAGACTGAATCTATTCAAAAATTTTCTGGAAATGCCATAATTTTTAAACTTGTGAAGAAGACCAGTATGCCAAAATCTGTCAAATACATTAAAGATGTCCAAGGCAACAGCCTTCACCATTCTTGTCTAAAGCTTGATAGACTCTTCCTGCAATAATCATTAATACATTAGCAGTTGAACTAGAGAAACAACAGCCATATTACTTGTCTGAAAGAAGACCCTGTGATGAGAGATGCTTAACCAATTCAGTATTGATTAGGGTATCTAGTAGTTTATCAAAAACAGGTAAAAGTCTAATAGGTTGGTGATTGGAAGGGTCAGATAGATCAGCTGAGTTTTTAAGACTGAAAAATAGATGAGGATTTCTAACAAGCAAGAAAGCAAGAGGTAGCAAGGCATTTATCATACAATTTAGGGAGAACAGGAGCCAGTTCTGGAGAACATTTAAAGACTATAATTACAAGGATAACATCAGGTCTTCATGCTTTATGAGGATTCATATTAAAGATGATTGCAGAAACCATGGAAGAAGTTGTATGCCTATTACTCGACAGAGACTCAGTTCTAAGGGGAAAGTTAAACAAAGATTCTCCAAATGAGTCAAGAATGGAATTTGAAGAGAATTTACAGGTGAAACATTTTGCTTTATCAGCAGAAGATTAAAACCTCAAATTGATTGAAGAGAAGAGGAATAAAAAATTTGCTTTTAATTAATACACAATTACATATCTACCAGTAATCAAAAGAGCCAAAGTTGTTAGATGCAATATGGTACCTCATCTTCAGCAAACAGACTTAGCACCTTTGAAAACACATTTACATTACATGCAGCCACAAATAGGTATCTGTTGTGATCAGAACTGCCACACTGGTATAGTTGGAAATAGTAATTCCAGTGGGCTATAGTGGTAGAACATACTGGTGTGAACCATGGAGAAGATTAAGTTTCACTTAGTATTTCTAAGAAGGAATAGAAGCATCAATGCCAGCTTTGGCAATTCTCAATAGGGAGGTTAAAAATATCAATTCAAGGAGGTGTCTCAATTTATTAAATGATGGGAGAGAGATATGACAAAATAGCATAGAAATATTGATAAAAATGATATAAAATAATTGCAAGACTGCATGCTAATATAAAGTACAAATTCTATAAAGCCATTTTATTACCCTAGTCACAAGTATGGCCATAGTTAAAATTTCTGGATTTTAATCTACCAACCAGTTGTATCCAAGTCCCACTGTACTATGTGAATGACTCCATTCTCAGGGAGTTAAATTTATAACTTGAAAAATCAATCAAATTTTTATTTTAAAAAACCCATTACACAAAAGCTTTTTTGCTTTGAACATCAGCAACTTTGTAGAAGATTTAAGCCATCTTCTGGCTTGTAGGAATTTGTTTTTTCGAATGATTATCCATTAGTGACAGATCTGCAATTAAATGTCCATCTGGACAGTCATATGGATTGTAGAAAACAGGTGATTATGGTTTTGTAAACTCCAGACTTAGGTTGGGACACATACACAACAAATGCTTACCTTCATGAGAGGTGTCTTAGATTCTTTGTCTCCAACACTGGTACGTGCATTCCAAGCCAGTAGTTCTTGGACGATATTTGCATACCCTCGGCAACAGGCCAAATGCAGTGGTGTTCTACAATGATACAGATTTGTTTAACTTATTCTTCAATGAAAATTAATAATTATATATAAATGTGTAGATTTTATAAACTATTTTATAATTTCAATGTTTCTTCATATATCAATTTTGCAATCCTTAACCATCAGCATTTTTATTTTGCAATAACCTCTCTATCTTTGGACTAAGGCATTACCAACAGATCAGCTGAAGAAAATGACCAAATTTTGAAACCAACATAGAAACTGGTAAGAGAATTTTTAACAGTTCTACTGATGAAGTGTGTGCATAATCCTCTACTAGCCAACATCCTTAGGTTTGTCAAGGACACTACTCATTTTTAAAGTCTCTATACAATATCAAACAAAATTACTGAATGAGTCACTAATTGTTACCATGGATATAAAATCCTTATACTCTAACACCCACTATGAGGAGGAGATCCTCACTTGCATGGGGACTAAAATGGCTAGCATTTTTATACCAATTCTTGAATAAAAATTGATATTTGTTTTTATGGGTTTATTTTCTAAAGCTTATCAACCCTATGCAGGTTATTTAAAGCCAGAAAATGTTTTTAAATTATAATTTTTTTATAAGATAGTGATACAAGTCTTACTAATCAATCAATAGGTGGAAAAGAAGTGGATTCATATTTTCCCAAGGGTATGTGCACACAAGTGAACATAATGAACCCAACTGAAATTGGAACTTGGCTCTTTAACTAACAATTTTAAGCTTTTATCTATTACACTGCCTGCACGTCCAAACTTATAGCACCTGCTATTCCCAAATGGGCATCCATCAAGATACTGACCAGGCTCAACATTGTTTAACTTTGGTGATTGTATGGAAACAGGTTTTTCAACGTGATGTGGCAACAAGCCTTTGATATTTGGAAATCATCTAGAACCTATAGATTACTGTAGATATACTGATATATTTTCATGTGAACACATTATGGGGATGCCCCACATGATCTTAATATACGCATCAACAATTACCATAAAAGCATTAAATTTATACTAGAATATTCTACAAAAATATCTTTTTTAGATATCACTAACAATATCAACATCACACTATACCAAACCTATAGACATTTAAGTTTAAAAAGTAGCCACCCAACCAAGCTAAAGAAGCCCAATGTCTATGGATTAAAAGAATTTGTTTGGATGTTAAAGAATACAATATACATATAGACTCATCAATTAACCGCTTCCTCAAAAGAAAGTACCCTCTAAAAATAATTGTAAACCAGAAATAGTCTTTTAGTCTGCAAAATTAAAACACATAACCTACAAATAGTCATGGTTTAATTTTAATCATAATATAGTTCCAATTCTTTAAAAGTGACTTCCTGGATCTTAAACTAGATCCATTAATTAATAATGCATTTTAGAACATGATTGCAACCACCCAATTAATTATTATTATTCAAATCTTCCAAATTGAAACAATCAAATGCTCCCTGAGACTAAATCTGTAAATGCATTGTCACTGATATAACTTGCTTATCTCCAGGTCAGTCAGTTTAGTGCCATATGTGATACATACTTAGGCGATCATGTCTCAAAAAAGACATGACTGACTGGGCAGATAATTTTCTGTTTAGTAGGTTGCCATTACTTTCTGCAGTAGACTGTTTGCTAACCAAGGCTATAGAACCCATTCTATCCTGCTATTTAGCCTATAGCTGGAGGGAGAAACGATGGATTAATACCTTTCCCAAAGATTATTTGTGCATAAGTGAATGCAACAAATCTGACTGGAATTTGAACTTGGATTTCTGATTTCTTGTTCCAAGCTGATATCCACTGCACCGCAATGCACATACATAAACGTTAAAATACCCTCTTCGTTTTACTTATGAAAGCTTTAATATAGCTTATCTGGTTGATTACAATGTTTGTGACAAAGACAATTATGTTGGTGAAACTGGCTCTGAATTTCCAATCACAAAAAGACAATTAGGGATAATTTTTATCATTGACTATATCCTTAATTTACCTACTTGTAAGATAGACAATGTTAGATGCATTCTCCAGGCTTCTTTTGATTCACTCTACAGCTGTAGGAAAGTTGAAACCAAAACTTTAATACCCACAAATTAGTATTAAACAAAAACTTAGGTGTTGTCTATGATTATACTTTTACAAAAATAATGACTAAAACAGCTAATTTTCAGTTATAACGTTTGGATAAGACCAAGATTATGATTGTATACATACATGTTATGTTCCCTTATGAATAATCAAGAGTAGTCTCCCTTTGTTTTGCCACTCTCTTCTTTGAGAGAGCTATTTCCATTTATTGAGATTATAAAAGGACACTATATGCAAACCTTGTATTCTTAGCTGAATAAAGCTTTCTTAAAGCTACATACACCTGCATACTTTTGTCATTACAATACACACACACACACATACACATCTCATTATTATTATTATTATTATTATTCTATAATCACAAATCATATCTCCATTACTTGTATGTACTTATTATTTTCTAATACTCTTCATTTTATATACTTGCATATACACTTAACTATTGTAGAGATAAGACAATGTGAAAAATATTTTCAGTTACAAGTTTCTCCCCTTATAAAATGTGTCCTCAGGCTGGAATGAGGGACAAACCAGTGGAAAGGGTGCTTAAAAAAAAAATAAGAAAGAAGTAATTTAGATCTGATGCTTTGTCTGAAGAAATTATTTTTGTAGTGAGATTTAATGAACACTGGATTTAAAATTTAGTTCAACGTAAGTAGGCCCTTATTTTTTTCCTGTTCTGTTGGTTTCTACTTTCTGACTATATTTCCTTTCACCTTTAATTATTTAACATTTTGTTTTCATTTTATTTATTCATTTTAACTTAACTTTTTATCTAAAAAAAAAAAAATGGTAAGAGGGAAACCTTTTATATCAACATGTTTTGTATCTTGAACTTTATCAAGGCAAGTGTAGAAATTATATTTAACCTGTATTTATACAAAGAAGTAATGTGGAGAAACAATGTTAAGCGTACAAATTTTGAATTTGAGAATACTGTAAAATATTCTAAAATCTTAGAGTATAAAGGAAAGGTAAACTATGGAGGGCACTAAGTGATGTCAGTTGTTTGTATTTGAAAGAAAGTGAATTCATGTTACTGATGTTATTGATTTTCTATGTAATTATTAATTTTATATATTTTTAAAGGACATAAATTAACAGTTTTCTTTTAATTTTTATGGCCATGCATAAATGTTGGCTTGAGAAAGGAGCAATTTTTTAAAAAAGGAGATATTTGAAAAAACTCATTATCTCACATTATAATAATTTCAGTAAGACACTTCTTTCAAGTGCCATCATAATCATGGCTCTCCATATCATCTTGTTGCATGTAGCCCAAAGTAACAATTGACCCTTTACTCTTACTCTGCCATTCAGTCATACAATCTTGTTAGGTAAGTTTCTGGCTATTTCCCCTTTACACCCCCTCCCACTCTTGCATTCAATACATCTTTTATCTTTTTTTCAGAGCCCTCTTTCCTCATTATGTATCCCCAAAATTTAAACTCTTTCTGATTTTAAGTATAAGTGTTCTTCACATTGTTTTTACAACTTCCTTGTTGCTAATATATTCAGTTCATGATATTATTCTCAACATCCATCTATAGAATCGCATCTCTGTAGCTTCAAGAGCCTCTTCTCCACTGATAAGGAAATTGCTATAGGACGATAGATATGCCATAGAAACAAAAGCGTGCTAAACTGGGGACAAAATTTTCCTCATCTCTTAATACTCATAATTTCTGTAAGGCCCTTTGTGCTTTTGAATTTCAGCCTCACATTTCATCTGCCATTTGTTACATACACTATCCTAGATAATTACATTTGAGATTTTCTTTCAATGAACAGACAGTATATTGCAAAATGTCACAAAACTTTAATGCTGAATACATTTGTCTTTTAAATTTATGAGCCACCATCATAAAATAAATTTATTTGGTTACTATATTCTGGTTGGAAATTCATTGTCATGCTCTTCTTTAATGTCAGAATTCTTTCATGGATGTTAGTACATTAAAATAATAAAAATACAAACAATAAATTTCATAAAATAATTTTGTAAGTTCAATGAATTCACAAATGAATACTTATAAAAACAAGCACAAACTTCCAATAAAAAGTAATATGAAATAAGACTTGCTTTCTTTATAGTTTTTTTACAGAATAATTTTAATAGGATTTTAAGCAAAAAAAAATAAATTGCGCAAATTTGAATACCTAAGTATATATAAAAAAAAAAAAAAAAAAAAAAACAGACCACCAACAGGAAAGTATCGTATATCATATCTTACAATGGCTCTTTAATTGAATTCTTTAGAGAGAAGGAGAAGAAAGATGGAAAAACAAATTCTACCAAATTAGAGGCCAATGGTCTCAATTACCTCAATGAGCAGATAAGAAATAAAAAACAATTAAAAAAAATAACAAAAAGAAAAGTATAGATCTATTCCAGCATAAATTCGATTCACAATAAGTCTATATTATGCTAACAATAATCAAGAGAAGTGAATACCTATAATAAAATAGTAAAATCAATAACAGGAATAGTAAATAATTTGATTGACTTTACATTATTAGGAAATGTTAATTCAATAAAAGATGCAGTATTTGTAGCTGGTGATGAATGAAAGACAAGAGATATACTGAGTTATTTAGGAGCTTCAAGATAAAATACTTCAATTTGTGATGGGAAATGCCACAAAATTAACTGGCTGATATCCCCCTAGTATTTAGTATAAACATGTAAAATCATTGATGTTCAATATAAAGTTCTGTAATATCTATTCACTTATGCACAAATACCCTTTGGAAAGGTATTAATCCATCTCTTCCCTCCAGTTATGGGTTAAATAATAGGACAGATTGGGTTCTACAGCCTTGGCTGGCAACCAGTCTACTGCAGAAAGCAATGGCAACCTACTGCAGGATAATCTGCCCAGTCAGTCATGTCTCTTTCAAGACATGATCACCCAAAGCGTGTATCATGTATGGTACTTAACTGACTGACTGAATATCTATTCAGCATAAAGTTATAGCAAACATTAATAGTAGTTTGTTATACAGATAAGGTATCATATTTATAAGAGAAGATCTCTATACCTAATACCAACTTTGTCTTGCTTTAGATGATTGTAAGTATAGTAATTGCAGTTAGGATGGAAAAAAACAAAAAGCAAACTTTTCCTATAGGCCAAGTGTCATAGAAATTTAGTCTAATTGACACATAAGAGTTCAAAGCAAAATGTCGTGAAAAATTATTTTTTAAATTTCAACCCAAGCAAGGCAATTAAGCCACTAATGCATAAGAGTGAAGAAAAAAAAAAAACATTATTAAGGAGAGAGGCCAATAAAAGAACAGGATTCAAGAAAATGGAAAATAGCACTGAATTTAAATTTTGAAGATCAAATTTGAGTGGAAAGCAAAAAGCAGGAGGAGTGTTCCACAACCAAGAAGTGCAGAAAAAACCGTGGATATAAAATTTATGGTTACATCTCGCAACTTCAATTGTAAAATGAAAATATTTATAGAAAAACACATAGAAGCTATATAACAAGGGTGGGAAAATGACTGAAGCTTCGATGCCAAATCAGGAACAATAACAATGCAGTTTCTTTTGATTTTATCAATAAATTTTAAATACATAGAAGCACTAGACCAGATATGGCAGCAATATTCAATGCATGGACTAACAGTAGACTTATAAAAGTGTAAGATAGATTCTGTAAAGAAAGATTGTCTAGCATGGCATGGTAAAATAATTTTTCTAGCAACTGATTCAATATTTTTTTTTCCATTTCATATCAGTGGAAAATGTTAGCCTGAGAAGGCACAATGAGTTACTTTGTTGGAGGTTAGCATCAACCGTGCTGGTGGAAGGCAAAAAATGTTCTGAGACAATTAAAAGAGAGCCATTTCATTTTGAAGTTGTTAAAATTGACATTTTCTGCTCCAGTTAACAACAGATTGAAGTTTATTTTTTATAACACCTGCCAATTTGTCCTTATTGAACCTATCAAAATTACCATTAAACCAGGAGTAAATAATTGTATTAGCATAAATACCAAGTCGAGAACTGATGATACCTTTAAAACAAAAAAATCCTCAATTGAATTAATTTAATTTTTATAAATATCTTATGATGAATTTCTATATTAAAATGACGGAAAATCTAAATGTAATCTAATTGTATAGGCAGAGAATTTTGACATGAACGTTGCATATGATTGTGATGGACACAGAACAAAGCAAGATATAAATATTCTTACTATTTAATTGTGATGTAACATTGATTACACTACTTTCAATTGAGAACTTCATTTGCCTACAAAGGAGAAATATGAAGATGTGTAATTCATTTTTGCTTTTTAATTTCTCTTTGAGCTTAAAATAATGAAACAAAAGAGAAACAAAAAATGCCAAGATTTGATAATATTCTTGCTGTAATTTATTTTGCCTCACAAGAAATAGAAGATGCTAGAGAAAATGTCTCAGTTCTAGACTTTTTAAAAAATTAATGAACAGAAGGTTTTTTTCTTTTTACCTCAATTCTAAATTCTATGAGATTAAATAGATGTAAAGAAAAACAACTTCAGGTTACATGTAAGCACTCAATAAGTTCTGGGTCTGACATACAGATGGCACCACTAATAAAAAATATGATATTTAAGAAGTACTAACCTTCAAATGGCATGCGACAAAATTTGAACCCAATCAGATTATTAATTTACAAATGACAGTTATTAAAGTGAAGCTACTGTTGAAAACTTTCAAAACAATGGAAAAATCTAAATTTCATGTATTGAGAAAGCATTGTTTTCTGATGGGAAAAAATACTATTCAAGCAAAGCAATGGCTTGATAAGTGTTATCCAAACTCTGCTCCATCAGAAACAATGGTTAAGAGATGGTATGCTAACTTTGAATGCAGTTGTATAAACACAAATGATGCTGAACACTCAGGTCGCCCAAAATTGGAGTTGTCTCGGAAAACACCTAAAAAATCTACAAACTCGTTTTGGATAATCGTAAATTGAAGTTGCATGAGATAGCAGAGGAGTTGAACATATCAGAAGGCAGTGGATTCACCATTTTGCATGAACATTTGTCAATGAGAAAGCTGTGTTCAAAGTGAGTGCAGCATTTGCTCACAGTTGATCAAAAACATGTTGACGATTCAGAGCATTGTTTGCAAATGTTTCAACACACCAAGAAGGAATTTTTGCATAAATATTTGACAATGGATGAAACATGGATCCACCACTTCATTCCAGAGTCAAATCGGCAGTCAGCTGAGTGGACAGCAGCAGATGAAAGTAGTCCAAAGTGACCAAAGACGCAAACATCAGCAGGCAAGGTTTTGGCCTCCGTATTTTAGAATGCGCAAGATATTTTGTTCATTCATGACTTTTGTAAAAGTCAAGGTAACTTACCGGGAACATCATGGCTGCCTTGTAAACTATCATAGCCTCCTCGCAATGGTGGGTGTCATGGCCTCCTCATGTTGGTAAAAGTTAGACTTGGATAACCTCTTTTATCAAACATCCAGCCAATGGTAGGCCAGCAAATGGATTGTCTCACTCTGGGCAATGGACTGGCCTATTCTGCAATAGATAGGCTCAAATCTCTTTCGGGGGTGGGGGGGGGGGGTCTGGACATTTGTTGCTGACACCGTCGAACTACCTATTCATCAACCTTGAGAAAGGAAGAACCATCAATAGCAAACATTATATAGCATGGGTGTGTTTGAAAGAAGAAATTGCCAAAAAAACAACCACAAATGAAGAAGGAAAAAGCGATCTTTCACTAAAACAACATACTGTGTCACAAGTCAATTGTAACGATGGTAAAACTACATGAATTGCACTTCGAATTGCTTCTGCATCCACCCTATTGTCCAGATCTGGCTCCCAGCGACTACTGGCTGTTTGCAGACCTCAAAAGAATGCTCCAGGGAAAGCGATCTGACTCCAATGGAGAAGTGATATCGGAAACTGGGGCATATTTTGAGGCCAAAGACAAATTGTTCTACAAAAAATTGTTAGAGAAGCATTGGAATCAGTGCATCACCCTGGAAGGAGATTATGTTGATGAATAAAGTCAAATTTTGCCTAAAAGTTTTGTTCTATTAGTTTGGCCCGGGATCTATTGAGGGATATGTTACCTTAGTCAAACCTTGTCATTAACAAGAAGTATTACTCAATAATAATAAGCAAACATAATTCAGGTTACCATAACAATGGAATATATCATCAGTGTTTGAAGGAGAGTAAGTTACAAATACATGTTTCTCTTATTCCTTTGGTTACATGTCAGATTTCTTTTAAAGGATTTAAAAAGAAAGATTTTATTTTAAATTAGTATTATCTATATTTGGACTAATGTGATAATTGTTGGCATTATCACAATATTTCAGCTTTTGTGCCATTCAGCCTTTTTCAGATGTCTGTCAATCTAGATAATCTTTAAGGAATTTTGAGTTAAACACTTTATTTAATCTACTGTCCATATCTCGGGATATTTCATCTTGTTCTTTTTTACTATTGCTTAGTTATTGCTAGTGCTGAGCTTGTGCCTGTACTACCCATCCCAGTGATGGGACTCACTATTACTATGTTATCAAATTCATGAACCAACACTTTAATCCACCAAGCAATGGAACAATCCTGAACCTAGAACTTGGAACCTTCTTGCCTGCTGCTGATGCAGGTACTGCCACACTTGAACACCTTCACTGCTGCTTTCCTATTCTTACAATTATTAAAGCCTTACAGTTATTTTTCTTGCTTTTTTTATTTTAATGGCTTCTATATGGTATTTATTTCTATGCTGGGCCTACTGAGAAGCCCTCATAGTCTAACATATATGCTGATTTCTTCTTCCTTGCTCAGTATTTCTACTTCATTCCACAAACATTGGTAACCGTATTTTCCTCTCCATACATGATTACGCATACTAATTGGTGTATAGATAAACATTCAACATTATTTATGCAAAATCATAATCAATACTATTACAAAATTATTATCATTATTAGAGTACAGTTACACTAATGAAATAACATTTGAAAGAAAAGAAAACAGACATGTTATCCATGTAATTTTAACCCACATAATAGATTTGAAAATGTTCAAGTTATTACTTGAAACCTGGTTGGCCACTGACATAAATCAACTAAAATATTTAGTTGATGCATGTCAAGATGAAAAGATTATTCTAGAAAATGTAATGAGGGCATGCTGAAAAGTACTTGGCTCAACTAAGAGAAAAACAAAAACAAAAAAATTCTGACATTTGGTTAATCGGTTTTTGGGAAGGCTGAGAACTTCTCAACACCCTAATTCAAGCAGTAAAAGTTCAGATATTGCTGCAAATATGGTGAGAATAAAGCAATGTACCACAAAAAAAAAAAAAAATCTAAGATCAAAGATTCACACGCTTACAACCATATCACATTAAAACACTAATTATTGTTTGATCACTAAAGTTAAACAGTATTGTGCCTGGTCAGTACCTAGATGAGTGATTGCTGCTTGGGAATACCAGCTCAGAATGAGAAATTGGACAGTAGAGTCCCAATTCCAGTTGGGTTTGTTACCTTCACTTATACACAAATACTCTTGGGCAATCATGAATCACAAAAGAGACATGACTGCACATCCAGCCTTAACAAGAATTGGGCCAACATAGTAGAGATTCCTACCCATGAAAGGCAACAAAGGATATTCACAGGTAAGGAAGAAGTAGTTTTACAATTTAAAAATAAAAATATCAAAAAGTGATCAGTGGCATAGAAGAGGCAATTGTTTGGAATAAAAACCAATTTCATTTTTATATTTGAAACATTTTTCATAAAATAAAACAAACTTATAATCAGATAGTTCAGGAATATGATTTTATAATATTACTGTAATCTTAGATTGTTTTTTAGACAAACTCATTTGTGTTTTGGTCCAACTACTTGAAAGCTGAAGAAAGCTGTAAAATGGATTGGTTAAAATGTTGTAATAACAACACAAAGGAGTTCAACAGTTCAAAGTTTTGAATGTTAATGACTCTTCAATGTGAGAGAGAACAAAATTGCTGCAAACATGTTTTGTATTGATTCTTCCGCATTAGAAATAAATTTTGATTTGAGCTTTGCTTCCATATATAGAAAGATATTGAATATTTGGTGCTAAATGCTGAATCCAATCAGAACAGCTATTGATCACTTTTAAGAATTATCTGTTCACTTCTAAGCTAATGTAATTATTAAATAAAGTTGTATGACTGCACTTGGAAATCCATGTAAAGATGCTGGAATATTTGAGATTATTTTGTTTCCTCTTCTGTTGTAATATTGGGTAGTTCAGAAAGATCATGCCAATTTTTAAGGGAAATTAAAAAACAAAATAAAATTATGCCATTAAATATTTATTGAACTAAATATGAACCATTCTGTTACACAACTTTTCTAAGTTTTTCTTTCAAATGAAAGATTTCATTTTACTGGGATTTTTGTGGTTTCTTGGCAAAAAACTCATTAACATGGTTTTTTTATGTCATCCAAAGAATTATAATTTTTACCATTGACATAATTTTGCAAGGACAAAATCCAAAGGAGCAATATCTGGTAAATATGGCAGATGAAATAATATCCTAGTCAACCTGTAACAACTTTTGCCAGGTCGCCAAAAAAATGTGAGGTCTGGCATTATTCTGATAAAAAACAACACCTATCCTTTTCACCCATTCTGGGTGTTTTTCTTGAATTGCTACATTTAATTCATCCAGTTGCAAGCAGTACTTTTCAGAATCAATTGACTGGTTACTTGATAGCTCATAGTACAATTCCATTCCAATCCCACCAGATGTACAGCATGACTTTCTTAGAACGAAGACCTGCTTTTTAAGGTGGCTAAAGTTGGCTCACGTTGCTTAATACAAGATCTTTTTTGCTGAACATTGTGGTGAACAATCCATTTCTCATCATTCGTCACAATTTTATTAAGAAAAGGGTGAATTCCTATTACATTTATATAGAAAATCACAAATAGAAATGTGATCTAAAAGAATCTTTTCAATCAGATCATGTGGTATCCAAGCATTGTTGTGATATCAGTACCCAAGCTCATTGATAAATAAAGTGTTTCTGCCAATTCCTATGTTGCATAATGCATGTTATTCTCAATCAATGCCTTGGTTTGGTTATCACGTGTCATTGCAGGGGTGGGGGCTGTGCCTAAGCATTCTTCATCAATAAGGCTACAATCACAAACTCTAAAACCACTTCTGTACAGTCCTGTTAGCTACAGCAACTTTACCATATACAGCACATCTTTTTGTTGCCTGTAAGGCAATTTTTGCTTTTATGGTAATAAAAAAAAAAGAATTTAGTATCTAAAATGCACCTTATAATCTTCAAATTTCATAGGGATGCAAAATTGACATGAATTAAGTAATTTTAAACTTTCTTTCTCAAGAGATAGTTTGAATCGTGCTCTAATCGGAAATGCTAGCATATTATATCTTTCAATAAATTGACGTGTTCTAACATGTTAGAACATGGACAACTAAAAATCGGTACAAACTTTGCGGACAACCCAATAGTTGAGCTGGAATTACTATAAATGAACAATAAAAGTGAGGGTAGCATTTCTTTATTTATACAGACAACCAGCCTGAACATGTAGCACCAATCAATATTGAAAGAGAAGTACAATCTGTTGTCATTTTTATTAAATGTAACTGACAAAGGTTTGGATGATATGTTTAATGTTCCTCATTAGAATCCATCTTGCACATTTAAAAATCTACCAAGTGTCCGTGCATTGAATACTGTTGCCATATTTGATTGGATGCTCCTGGTATTTATCTTGAAGTTTTCGACAAAATCCAAAGAAGGATCTGCAATGTAATTGGTCACCACTTCAGTCACTTTTTCACAGACGTAACCTGTCTTTCCTCTGTCTTTTCTGCAAATATTTTCATAGCAACTGCCCTGGTCAGCTTTCCTCCCTGGTGCCCCATCCATATAAAAAAAGAGACAATTTAATACTTTTCCGAAGGGTATTTCCCCATGCAACGAATTCAAGTGGAATTCGAACTCGGCTCTCCAATTTGTCATTCCGAGCCAATATCCACTGCACCACAACGCACATCCTATAATGGTATTGATTGTAATATTGACTAAAAATGCTACGCTATTGGATATAGAACCTGCCTGGTTAGTTACCATTAATAGAAAGTAAACCTTTCTCCCTCTTTCCTGTCACTCTAGCTGAATATTCGTGTTTTCCCACAAACAAGTATGATATATGTATAAGCATGGGATTACAATCAAATCACGCAAAACCCGTCACTTCATGCTTGATCGCCGAAGTTGAAAGTCAGTGAACCTGATCGTGATTTGGATGGTTGGAAACTATGAACAACACCAAAGTGATATTTAATAAGAGTTACCAACAATCAAAAGAAAAAAAAAAAATATTGTAATTAATATAGGGACAAAGGAGTGACGATTAGGACGCCGAGGCACTGGGAAATATCCTGGTGAGATTGTGGGTCGGTATTGCCTCGCCAGAAAGTAGGATTTTACTCAGGTGCTTACACCAGACTGAAGCCCAAGCTGCGCTCATAGGTATCATAATAATTCAATGAGATCATGGCTATCCAAATTTTCCTTTTCTTTGATATGTTCGAATTGAAATGACTTTTGGAGAAAGATAGTGCTGTCAGTTTTTGTTTCCTACTTCCGATGAGTTTCAAGAGTTTTTCTCTTTGGTTGCCATTCAAGTCTAGAGATCCCAATCTACATTACAATTTAATTCACACACACACACACATATTTATATATATATATGGTAATATTTTTTATTATAAGTTTATAATAAAAACAGTTTGCTGTAACACAAGAGCTGTTGATATTCGGTGCTATATATAATAGTATAACAAAAATATTATAATAAATAATAATATTATTATAATAATAAAAACTCTTAATAAAGTAAATCATTACAAGCAGTGGCTGTCTACCTATTAGTTTGTACTACTTCTAATATATATATATATATATATATATATATTAGGTGAGCTGATTTTAAATCTGACACCGACAGCTCTAGTAGACAAACACATACATATGCACATGGTGGACTAATGGGTCGCAGCAAGGGTTGAAGAATCGGAGTTCGAATTCCTGTCGAGTTCATTACATTCATTTATGTGAATTCATCTTTTCTGTTCCCAGCCATGGGTAAATAGCAAGACAAACTGGGGCCCGGCTAAAAGAAGGACTGCAGTGGGTCGGTACTGTCCCCTTGTTCTCTGTATTTCCTTCTCCCAAAATGTGTGGTTGGTTCTGGTTCTGCACAAGCCTTCACCACTATAATCAAATATTGCGGGCAGTCTGGCTGTTAATTTTAAGAACAGAGCTGCTTGACATATCCAGCAGTATTTTATAAATGCACCAATTTCTGGCTTGATACGGTAATACTATTTTTGAAAATAGCCGGCCATTCGTATCCAAGGATGCCCGTCTTCCAGGTCGGCTAGCTAACCCACGTTGCAGACGCTTGCTCAAGCACGTTTGGGGTTTATTCAAAACTCACAAAGCCCAACTCTTTATACTGTTACTATGTTGAGCAGATCTAGTTACAGGTTTTGGATGAGAGCGTGTTATCTGGCGTTATCAAGTCTGAACAAGGGTAATACACTTAAACCCTCGGTTACGAGGACTTGTGTTTTTGAGCTGGCACAACCATCAACAACTCCTCAAAGGGAGCCGTCTACGCAATTTAACTCACAAAGCTTGTGTCAATCCTTGGTATGGTTTTCGGTCCTTTTTCTAATGCACAGCATATTGCGAATCCCTCCTCCAGTCCGATAACATCACGAAGTCACCTTTCGGACAAATTGGCCATGGTGAAATTCGAACCCAGGCTTTAGGGCCAGAAATGAAACGTTCTAACCACTTGGCCATTAACATAATTTATATATTTACCGTATTCCTCCGCCACTTTTTTTGCCTTTCATTCTATCTTGAAGAAGCCGAAAACAACAGACGTTCTTTTGGCGAAATGCGTTGTACATTGATTTTCCATTTTGTCTCATTATCTTCACTACTATTTTCATAGAAGTTGATAGGTTCGCCTATCGCCCGGTTTCCAATCTCCCCAGTCTCTTGAACAAGAGTAGTAGTTCATCCTTTGTTTTCTGTTAAGCACAGGATTTCTGGTTTCTTCTAAACTCTCATTTATTCTCTTCCACTCTCAGTAGCCCCTTGCATCTTAGTGGTATTATCGCCGTGCTTGGGGTGAATTGATTAAAAACAAATAAAATAATAAATTATAACTGACATTCGTATTGTAGCTTACATAATAAAACCATCAATTTTAGGCATTTGTCGGGTCTGTTTTGGGTCCCCAATCAGCTCCTGAAAGTATTATTTTCTGCATATTTATGTTTGTTCATGTTTATATGATTTTTAGCATATGATTCCCACATTTTTAATTTTTGTCCTTCACTCCCAGTACGTAAGTGATCATGTCTTATTACTGGGCCTTTATTCTTTTCAAATACTATCTTCGAATTTTTTAAGACTTTTTGGAAAAATAGCTGAATAATTTACGATTGGTTTTGGAATTCAAGGTTATCTTCGTCTTTGATTACCATCCAAGGTATTTTTTTACTCATTTCACCCCAAGCACTGGTGCGTAAGGGGTTACATAAGATGAGAGGGATCAGAAAGAGGAAAAGGTGATGGGGGTGTCAGGAAGTGGGTAAGAGAAGGATGAGAATACTGGTGTAATGGGAGTGGAGTGGATGGAGAAAAGAGAATGAGAGAAAGTATGAGTCAGTGAGATAGGAGATGCCTATTGATCTTATATTTAAATTCTTGGAGATTGTAGCTGTCGGGGAAGCAAGTATACGGAAGAGAATTTCACAGGCGGGAAGTACGAGAAAAGAAGCTAATAAAGTAGAAGTTTCTGTTACATTTTATTGGTTTCACTGTAAAAGAGTGGAACCTAGTTGCTAGTCTAGTAGCTCGAGTAAATTCATACATAGGGGTCACCAGTGAGCTAAGTTCATTGGAGCAGAAGCCGTGAAAGTATTTATAGAAGAGACACAGGGAAGCCACATTACGCCAGTAAGAGAGTGACTGCAGCTGAGCTGCCAAGTCGGGATCGATCCCATTACAGATTCTCCGTTGTATTTTCTCAAGAAGCCCGAGGAGAATAGCAGGGGCACCCGACCAGATTAGGCAGCAGTTTTCAATATACGGTGGATGGTAGATTTACATATATGCAGGATGGATTCAGACGGTAAAAAGCTTTCTGGCCCTACACTGTGAACCTAGCTTCTTAACAGCGGATTTAGCAATGAATTCGATATCGTCATTCCACTTGAGGTCTGCTAAGAGCGTTAGGCCAAGGATACGCAGTGTTTTGCTTTCAGGGACTGTACACTACTATTTAAAAAGCGTCCATATTTTAGCTGGCATAAATAGGTCTATTTTAGGTATTTTCTTGTGTTCCAAATTTTAGTATTATTCTAACCATTATTATTTTATAAATATTAATAATTGTATACATCAATATGTCTATGTCTATATGATATTGGTATATTTGCGCCCTTTTTAATGTCATGATCCCAAATTAGGTAAGTGATCGTGGCTCTTGATTCTATTTCGTTACTCTATGCAAATTGTCAAGACTTCTTTGAAAAGATAATGGCGTAGTTTTACATTGCTTTACCCATGGTTTTAAATTCAGAATAGCTTTTTTTCTAGAGTGGCTAACACCCATGGCTAGAGAACCCAGTTTCCCTGCAAGGATGAGGAGAAATATATTCGTACTCGTCTATATTTCTGAGATGGAATATTGTAATTATTTACAATATTCGGACTGTTGTACTTATCTTAGTTGCCATATTCACGAAGTTTCGACCGTTGTCTGCATGGCCAGTCGATAAAAGCGTTGGTTTGATCCAGTGATTTAACCCAAAGAGTTGTGAGTTCTATATCTGGCTATAACAGTGGTGAACAAATAACTTGGAGATTTGAGTTAAAGGGAGATAACTGACCCATCGGGAAGTAGCATGAATCAAGGAACAAGAACAATGTACCCCAGTGAACGAAATAAACGGTTCACTTCAAAAGTCAAATTACTTGAAGAAGGTCGGAGCGTAAAACGACCGAAATGTGAATATGGAAACAGAATTGAGGACAACAGTATGTAAATATTTTTATTCCTTTTCCAAAAGTATTTTGCGAGAAAGTGAACGCAAATCACGAGACCGAAACTTGAACTCGTCACGCCCTACACGTTAAGACCCATCAACGCTTCTGTGACTAATTACTTGATATGCTGCCTCATATTTGGTAAGAAACTATATAAAAGCACTGACGAGAGAAACTTAATACGTAATCGCTTTTACCATGTATTTACTCGGGGTTATCAACCGACATCTGACACATAGAAAATCCTTGATGTAATCTTTTCATTATTTAACAGTAAAAATCCATCAACAGCGGCGTGTTGAGAAGGAAACTGTAAAGTCTTGAGTCAAGTTAGGTGCGCTAACAACCCGTGCCTTAACTGAAAATCATCGATGATGTCACTTAATCTGAATGACAAGCGTTGGCGTGCCTAAAAACATATTTAACGAGGGTCACGGTGTCTAAAAGGCTCGTCTTAGGCATGTATATAAAATCTGTTTATATAATTCGTGATATCATGGGCAGGATTCATTCACTCATATCTATTACATGTATTGCGGCACAAACATTTTACATTTTTTCGTGGTAAATGAAACAATTATGACGGTATCTTGATACAAACAAGGCTTGCAGGTTTAGTGAAAGATATATTTTAGAGTATAACCTTAAACACAAGAAAACATATTTGCAAACATTTGCTGAACTACTATGTAATAATTAATCTCCAATATGGCAGTAAATGCGGGGCTATTTCCTCGCAGACGCGAAAGAGATTTGAAGCGAGATAGAAGTGCTTCCATCGATAAACGCTGAGAATATAATGTGCAGAGTATGTGAGCAGTGAAGAAGTTGTTCTTTAAAGAAAAGTGATAAAAAGAAAACTTATAATTTCGGCTATTGGACAACATTTGCTCGGCAGACATGACTGTGTTTCCTGTTACAAACACACATGTTCTACGATTCTGTTCAGCGCTCGTTCATCTTACCATCTTCGAGTTCTTGAGGCTGTATACATAAAAATCCCCCAGCCCAGTCTGTGCAGACAAAAGGAGCATTTTATTCGCTCCTTACGTTTGTTGGAGGGTTTGTGAGACCCCTTTTTTAAAACTCTTGTGGCACTTTATGTTTACACCCACCTACTTACATTTTAATTATTTTTTATCAAAATTTGTTTTTAATCGAGTTTCAACTTCCCTTCTCAAACGTTATATTAATGTGTCCCCGATTATCATTTGAATTTTGTCAACGTACACCTTTGAGAATGTGTTGGCCGAAAGCTTCCTAATAGATCTATAATTGGAGTGGTTAGAACTATAATTGGAGTAGAGAGATCTATCTATCGCCCGGTTCACACTCCACCCACATCTATTGAACAGGTTAAGAGGCTCATCCCTTGTTCCCTGTTTAGGATGTGGTTTCCGGCTTTCTCTCTTCTAATCTTTTCACTCTTACGTAGCCCCCGGCACATCAGTGGCGTTACCGCCTTGCTCGGGGTGATATGATTAAAAAAAAAAAGGTATAAGGTGTACTATGATGTTTACATTGTTTATATATTACGATCAAATATTCATGATTTTTTAAAATTTAATAAATGTTTATTTACATTTGTGTGCTAAAATAAAAATAATAGTTCAAGTAATAAAAAAAAGTTTCTTCGGCCTTAATCAGCTGATTTGGAAGTTATCGAAGGTCAGTCAAGAACATCTTGTAAACCTAAATAATGCAAATGGCGCATGATTGCTAGGTTTGTATTTTATAATACAATAGTAATGGAAGAATAAATACAATATTATTGAATACAGTGAAAGAGCCGACTTCGAATTCCAGTTGAATTCCTTGCATTCACTTACGCACAGGTGCCATTGGGAAAGGTCTCTTCCCTCCAGTTATGGGTTAAATAATAGGGCGGATTGGGTTCTATGGATTTGGCTGGCGGCCAGTCTGCCGCGGAGGGCAGTGGCGACCTGCTGCGGGATAGTCTTCTGCCCAGTCAGTTATGTCTCTTTCGAGACATGATTGCCCAAAGACTTCTGACTGGGCAGAAGATTGTCCCGCAGTGGGTTGCCGTTGCTTTCTGCGGTGGACTGATTGCCGACCAAGGCTGTGGAGCCTGGTCTGTCCTGCTATTTGGCCCATATCTGGAAGGAATAGACGGATTAATACCTTTCCCAAGGGTGTTTGCGCATGGGTGAATGCAGTGGATTCAACCGGAATTCGAACTCGGCTCCCCGGTTTCTTGTTCCAAGCCGATATCCACTGTACCACAACGCATATCCTTGTGTAAGTATTAACCATTTTTACGGTTAATACTTACACAAGGCCAGGGTGTACGCTCTCGAATTCCTCACATTAAACCCGATCTTGTATCGCATCACGTCTCAGTCGGAGAGACGGGGTAAATATTACTAACTTATTAAAGAAGTATGTTAGAATAGATGGAAGAACAGAGAGAAAGAAAGGTTGTCAACAATCAAAATGCAGGAAGTTGTGGAAGGCCATAATCAGTCATACTCTGAAATGCGATGGCACGCGAAAGAAGAAAAAGTATTCCTTGACATTTTTTCTGAATATGAAACTTAGATCCCATATCTGCCGCTGAGCTATGACTACTTACAATAGCCCCGGCTCAGTACGTAAAAAAATGCCCCACGTCTTGATATATTTACCTTTTCTGTTTAAAGTCAATGTTCACACATCTCCCTATTTACAAGTGCTTTGTTTGGAATGGGATAACGGTAGTGAGTATACCTGCGTAAGTACTCTCGTCTAAGAAGAGCCCAGACCTAATTTTATTTTTGTTTACTTCTTTTTTTCCTTTTTTTTTTTTTTTACACACAACACTGACTCTCCCGTTCGGCTGGTAACGGGAAACGTTTTTTTTTTTTTTTTATTCGCAGTTTAAGCTAAATATATACATACTCGAACAAAGCTTTATCTTTAAATAAATAAACAAACTTGCTTTTTAAATTAAATAAACTCTGTGATAATAGCATATTAACAGGATAGTTTTATTTTTTATGTAAAATTAATCAAACGGTTAATACTTACAATGCTGGGTACTAAATGCTGAAGTGAATGTTAATTTTAAAAGATAATATACCGTTCTCCTGGATGTACGTTCTCGTGCAATGGATATCGGCTCGAAAAGAGAAATTGGAGACCCCAGTTCGAATTCCAGTTGAATTCGTTACATTCACTTACTCGCAAATACCCTTGGGAGAGGAATAAATCCATCTCTTCTACCCCCAGCTATTAGTTGAATAGCAGGACAGATTTGGTGGGTTGGCAACCAGTCTACCGCAGAAAGAAATGGCAGCCTACTATTGGAAAATCTTCTTGTCCGTCATGTCTTGAAAAATACATGATCGCCCAAGCGTGTATTACTTGTGGCATTTAACTGACTGGTACCTTTCCCTCTTTAAAGATTGGTGCAATACAATCTTCTTAGAACAGTATTTCTTAATTTAAATCAATGGTTAGCATTCGCATCACAAAAACTGTAGAGAAATTATGAGTTCTAATAGGTGTTCTATATGTGTTAATACTGCCGAAAAATGAATGTATTGTGGCCTCCCTACTTGTAGATAATGATAATCAAAGTAGTCTTGTTGATAATTACACTTGGGTTGTGAGTGTAATATACAAATTGCAAATTACAGATACCAAAATCAAGCAAGTACATATCTTGTGTGATTTAAATATCTTGTGATGATTTTAATAAAAGACAGGCAGTATGACATTAAATTCCGAAGGTGCGTTCAGATAGTGAAAGACGCCTTCAGAAAGCTAAGCAAAGTATTAAGAAACACGAAACAAAGAAAATGACACTGAAGTGTTCCTCAATGTCAACCCTCTTGCATGGCAGTGAATGTTGGACATTCAAATAAAAAATGAAGATACTTGAAAACAGATATGGAGTTCTACAGAAAGATGCTGAGAATCTCATGGACCAAACATGTGAGCAACGACGAAATTCTAGCGGAAATGGAAATAAAAAGACACTTATGCTTAATAGAGGCAGTTGAAATTTATAGAGAACGTATTGAGGAAAGAGTGCTTGAAGAATTTTAAACTTACAAAACAGAATGAAAGCAAGAGGGACAGAGGAAAATAATCCATAAGCTACCTGGTAATGTCGTGTAAATGCATGAAAGAACAGGGCTTAGGAGAGATAACAAAAAGACAAATTTTATCAAGAGCTACACAAGAAAGGAAATCGTGGACAGCCATAATCGTCTACGTTCTGAAGGAGCATGACATATAAAAGCAGAAATGAGTTCGATCCTAACTATGGGGCATGTACTTGAACCAAATTTTATAGAGACAATAAGATTTTTTTCTATTAAAGATGTGTTTGTTTAGAGGCATATCAACACCTTATGGGTCATTTAATGCTGACATTTAATTTTTGGACGCATCACTAATTTCTTTAACAAAAAAAATGTATTGAAGGTAATGTGTTTAACTATGAAAATATAATGTTGATATTTTTACAATGAAATTATATTTTTATGCTTTCATAATGTTTTGACTCCAGTTTGGGGATTAACTATTTGCCCATAGCTGGGACCCTAACAGGTGGTACCACAACCCCGGGTCAGGATGGACCTGGCAAAATCATCAAAACCTCCCAATTAAAAGCCTTGCTGCCGGATGCAGTGGAAATTTTGATTTTGAAAACATCATCAAAAATATCATAACGTTGATTGTTTTGTAATTTTCTCCTTATAAATTGTCATGAAATTTCTTTCTGGTTTAAATAGAAAAATAAATAGAAAAATACCATATATAAATAAATATATATAAATGAAATATAATATAAATAAAATAAATAAAATATATAAATAAATAGAAAAATAAATAGAAAAATACCATATATACGCGTGTATAAGCTTCATTCATGTATGGTGCTGCTCTGGAATGTTTATATAGAAAAATAAATAGAAAAATACCATATATACGCGTGTATAAGCTTCATTCATGTATGGTGCTGCTCTGGAATGTTTTTTTGTGAAAAAGCGGATGTTTTTTTAATATAGTTCGTGTATAATGCGACCCCAGCTACTAGTAGGCCTACCGTAGTCAAATATTGCCGTGCTGGGCATCATCCTGGGAATATTTTATAACAAACAGATGGTCTTCGTTTCTTTTTTGTACTAATCTACTATAAAGTGGTGAAAAAAATTACAGTAAAATATCTCATAGGAAGATTTAGATAACGTATTTTTGTTTTTGTTCACGTCTGATTTTTAACCTCTTCAAAAAATTACCTTTGTATAGTGCGGCCCCTTATTTTTGCGTCAAAAGCTAGTCATAAAATTCGTATCATACTCGAGTATATATTGTAATCCATGTGTTTTGATTTTATTTTTTTAAATACCCTATATACTTGAGTAGAGTGTGAGATTTTATGATCAGTTGTTTTTTATGCCAAAAATAGGGGTCGTACTGTGCACGGATAGTTTAAATTTTGAAGAGGTTAAGAATCATCACAAGTCAAGCATTAACGAAAACAAAAGTACGACATATAAATCTTTGTATCAGATATATATTTCTAACCATTTTGGAGTAGTTTTGTGCAAGGGGGAACGAGGACCATTTGTTTGCTATATGTCTAGGTTCATTTCCAGTGTGGCAATACGATAGACCCACTAATATTGTTCAGAAGCTGGGGTCACATTATGAAAAAATGTGGTTTTTCACAAAAAAAAAGTTTTAGACCAGCCCTACTAAATAATCTTATAAACGAGTATATACGGCGATTTTTTTTTTTCATTTTTTATTTTTCTCTATAACCAAGAAAGAACTCTCACCCACGTCTATTGAACAGGTGAAGAGGCTCATCCCTTGTTTCCTGTTTAGGATGTGGTTTCCGGTTTTCTCTTTTCCAATCTTTTCACTCTCTTTTATTTATTTTTTTTCAATTGGAGTAGATAGACTAAACTATCGCCCGGTTCACACTCCACCCACGTCTATTGAACAGGTGAAGAGGCTCATCCCTTGTTTCCTGTTTAGGATGTGGTTTCCGGTTTTCTCTTTTCCAATCTTTTCACTATTACGTAGCCCCCTGCACATCAGTGGCATTACTGCCTTGCTCGGGGTGAAACGATTAAAAAAAAAAAAAAAGAAATAAGCTTTTTCTTTTATTATAATTATTTCAGGGGTTGACTTGTTGGTTAATTATGTGTAATTCTAGAGTGATTAGCAATGCACATCAGTGGCATTACTGCCTTGCTCGGGGTGAAACGATTAAAAAAAAAAAAAAGAAATAAGCTTTTTCTTTTATTATAATTATTTCAGGGGTTGACTTGTTGGTTAATTATGTGTAATTCTAGAGTGATTAGCAAACAGATCCGTTAAGTAAAGTTTATGATAAATGGTGATTCCGTAAAAAGTATAATAAATGGAGAATCGGACTTCTTGGGTGGTCAGAAGGACCAAATCCGACCAAGTCCACAAACGAGATAAGTGGTTTTGGTAAGACTCAAGTGGGAATTGTCTGCAAAAAGGCCACGGGGAACTCCAAATTCATTTTTAGTACCACTTGAGAAATAGTCTCCCACAGAGATTCGGAGATTAGGCGAACATGTATGGTGGTCAAGATGATTTCCATATTAAAATTAGTGAACGGTGCCTAAACATTGTTTAGCCCTGCCCCCTCTATATAAGCAGTCTGCACGTTGGAGTAGGGCACATGGGTGCAGACTGGCAGTTGGGCACAGATCAGCAGTTGGGCACAGATCAACAGAAATCAAGAGAGATGAAAGAGTCTGACGACAGATTGGCAGAATATGGTGAAAATGGTTGGGTGAATCAGCTGGTCTAGTCTGTGGTTGTCAGGCATCAAGAAGTCTGATCCAAATTATGAGACAGATAAAGCCCATACGAATCTAACTCTGTCAACAAAGCCGAGGAGAGAAACCACTATGTATTGCGAATAGACGAAAAACCACGAAATTACCACCCTTAGATCAGTTGGAGTTATATCTGACTGAATGCGTCTTTCTCTCTTTGTTACTTCCTGACCCAAACAAATGAATTTCATTCAAAAACTTTGTATTCGTGTAATTTCTTTGGTAGCAACATAAAAGCGGTAGTCTTAGACTCTTTGTTACAGGAACTGGAAGTGTTGCTTATATTTCTTTTTCTTTATGTTCTTATGGTTGCAAGGACATGAAAAAAGGACTTATTCTGCATGAATAGTGATTTCTTTCAGTGTAGGGATCCAGCCATCTCATTCTTTACCATCGGACTGTCCTGAGGGACCCAGAAACTGCTGTTTGGATCAAAAATTCATGTGGCGAATAATGGTGGTTTCTTCAGCTCACTGGAGGAATACCAAGTGGTTTTAAATTTTAACAGCCAGAACCACTGGAGAGACTGGACATAGCTGCCGGTGACAGGATTCCCATGTTAGATACATATACACCTGATGATTGCCTAACACATGAAACTGAGTTGTAGCATCGACATATGATAATATGTTATATATATATATATATATATATATATATATATATATATACACACACACACACACACACACACACACATACACATCACACCTAAATATTTTAATAATAGCATTTCCCATTTATTTTGAAATATTTTAATAATAGCATTTCCCACTTATTTTTTGTCAATTGAAAAATCAATCAACAGGTTGCTTCCAAAATAATGCTTCCCATTTTATAAAACTGGCTCACAATATGGTGGAGGAGGGGGATTATGGAAGTAGTGTAGCAGTATCAGTGTCAGTTGATTAAATGGAAAACAGTTGACCTGTCACAAAATGGATAAAATGGATTGAACATTTATCCCCCTCCCCCTGGTGGTCTTCACAAGTAGATATCAAGCAGCTCAAACAAAGAGAGTCACTGTATGAAGATGAATTACTATTGTAGGCAAAGATGACAAGACAATGAACAATGTTTTCTATAAGACAGTGGATACTGCTTGCAAAAAGTCAAACGAAATGGGCCCATAGAGAATGATGTGAAAGAAAGGCTGCCTATTAGACTGTTCCCCTCCAACACCTACACCTCAACTTGGCTTTGCTCATCTATAGCAGTAGGTTACAACCCAAGAATAAAATTTGCTTACTGCTTCAAATTTTGGGAAAAAATTTTTTTTAGAAAAAGTTGCAATCTGAGAATGGTCTGAGCTGCAATGCTACAGTAGATGTTGAACCATCCAACCAATAGCCCATGACATTTTTAACTCATTACAGGTAGTAGCTGAGTGTCGGTCTGGCAAAATGGTGTCTAACATGAAAGTAGATATAAAGCAGAGATTTTTCACTGAATTCCTTCAATTGTAAAAAATCTTATCCATTGATATTCCTTGAAACTGTACAAGTGCAGCATACAGGCTCTATTTTTATTGTTGGTGAAAATCTATAATCAGTATTGATGACTCTCTGAAAATTTGTATTATTCAACAATGTGATTGTGTTTCTGGTATTTTTGTTCAAGTGTCCATGGAAAATAACTAAAAGACAAGACATTATATTAAGGGTGTTCTGTGTGTGTATTCATCATTTTAAGCAATTGCTTTATAAATTTAGCACTGGATGTAAGATTAAAAAAAATTATAGAAATATAAATATGTATAGCAACAGTAATAGTCATAAGAAAACAGTGAGATTTTCAAAATAAATAAACATGTATGATGTCTTTTTTTAAAAATAAGTCTGACAGGAGTCAATTTGAAAATCACATTGGAAGTTAAACAGTTGTAGTTACTGGAGAAAAAATGATTTACTAAAAGCCATTTTCTAGAACTGAAGACATGTCAACTATATTTATACTTTATTTTCCAATAATCTGGAGAGAGTGATTTCTAAGACATCAAAAATACAAACTTTTAAAAGGCAACAAGAGGAAAGAGCAAAATCAGAATAAAGAGAAAAAAAGAGAAAGGTGAAAATAGGTGGGAAGATCAAAGAAAGGAAAAATATTATGATGATGATGATGATGATGAAGAGGAGAAGCAGGAATGGTGCATCATAAGTCAGCAGTAGCAAGTTTGAATGATGATAAAATCTCTATTTGGTCACATCTGCAAAAGCATTTATTCATATAAGCCATGAGAAGGTATCATCAATAAGATTGTGGTTAGCATGGTGCTATAAGCAAAAAAATCAATCCCAGTAACATAAAGAGATTATTACATCTTTTTATGATTTGTAATGTAACAGAAACTGAAAAAAGAAAAAAAAAGGCTGCCTGTAAATAATTGATTTTTACATGTTTATATTATTCTGCTAGAGTTTTGATCAAGATGGAGGTTCACATGAATGATAAAATATTGACTGAAAATAGCAAAGGATGCCAAATATATGAAAGGGGCAATGAGAAACTCGCCGAGGAAAAGAAATTCATTATAGTTAATCAATTTTTCTTAAGATAATGTTGCAAGAAATTGTTTTGCTGAGGTGAACGTGTGTATAATTTTGAATATTTTAATTCCACTGTCTGAATTAGTGGATGTCTCATGTGTTCATTTTTTTCTCTCCAGTTTATTCTTTTGATGTTGGTTGCCTCTTCCAGACTTTTTATCTTATCTGCACCAGAGATTTGTTGAATAGCCTCAAATATTCTGAGAATGTTAACAAATATGAGAGGCATCTGAAGAATATTGAAAGGTACAACGGTCAAAATATTTTGACTATAACAACCAAATTGAGGACACTTGTCCCTGTAAATCAGTCGAAAAATTCAGACAGAAATGCAAATGAATTCAAAAGCTGTTTCCATTCACAGAAGCAAATTTCTGCATAAAGATATTTTTGTTTTTTTAAATTCTGAGATCAAATCAAGTCTTTTTGCTTTGCAAGGAAGGATCTCACGAATTAACTAGAATTACCTAGAAAACAAATAAAAACTATCAAATGAATGATACACCTGAGAAAGGCTAAAACAATTAGAATAGTAGTCTTACTAAACTCAGGGAATAAATATAAGACATTGTAGAATTTTAGACAATATTTTTCTATTGACTTATCAAAATGATTTCCATTAGATATTTTATTGAGAGCAATAAAAATTAAAAAAAACAATCTCTTCGGGATTTATCACTTTCAATTTAATTACATTTGCTAACAACCTAATTTCGTAGAAAAGGAGATAATATTCATTAAGAACTTTCATAAATTTTATGTATAAAAATGGCTTCAGTTTAAGTGCATGCTATGCTTGAAGAACTCAAACTGTTATCATTTTAAAGGCAAGAATTTCCTGTTCTATTCTGTACAAAAAATTAAATAAATAAATTCTTGATGATGGAGTTCAATCCTGTAAGCAATGAGGTATGTCATCATGAAAAAAATCTTCACATTGTATTCAGCAAAACATAACAATTATTAAAATAATAAAAATAGGAACAATGATCTGCATTTTTAAGAGCTACAGAAGAAAATATTTTACAATGAAACTATTTCAAATGCTGGTTTCAACCACTCATGAAATCTTGAGCTCTTTCTGCAAATATTCAAGGAAAGCAGAATGATAAAAATCTAACCTCATTGATTGAATAAAGAATTCAGTTTGAAATTCAAAGAAAGTCACCAAGTACAAAAACATACACCTGAAAAAGTTCATAGAGCACAATGGATAAAATATTGTGAGTACAACAACCAAGACAAATATGCTGACTCCAATAGCAAAGCACATAATAATGACAATTTTCAAGTTACATATACATTAGTCATTTCAAAATATACACAAAGAAATTTTCATATAAAGTACATATAGAAAACATTGAAATCCATTGAAATGGCATGAGAGCCTGTTAAAAGTTGAGAATTAAAAATTTAACATAAAATATTTTTTTTTCTAAACATATACTGTTAAATATAAGAGACAATGAATGTCTATTATGTTTAATCATGAGCCATTCTAAACATCGTATTTTGGCTTTAATTTCAGGTGAAAATAAAAACAAAAATTCAACACTTGGATACTTTTTTATTTAGTTAGTTCTAAGCTTTCAGCTCACATGAGCCATCTTCAGAGAGGTTACAGAGACGTTAACATAAAAACATCCACCATCAAAGATGAATTTATGAATTAATTTTTGTATTTGTTGACTAAAATCTTTTAGAAGAGTTACATTCCCCAAGGAGTCCTGTGTTTAATAAAACAAATTTTGGAAATAAAATTTAATTTCTTGAAATTTCATGAATCTAACTGTAAAAGGGAAAGGGTAACAAAAAAAAAAATTATTAAGATTTTTCATGATTAATAATTTAAAAAAATAATTTCATTCATTTGTATATAAGTCCTGAAAGTTTCATTAAAATCTGACAATTATTTAATTTTTACAAGAATTTCCAAATGAATGTGATTTTCACCAGAAAAAATGAGTTGTGTAATATTATATTATCCATAGTAAACTCTGGTAATGATTTGGTTACCCGATGAAGAAAAAAAAAGATTTTTTTGCCAAAATTTCAAACCTGTTAGAAAGGATTTAAAACTTTAAAAAAATAATGAAAATTTACTTTGATCTTTCCTCTAAATGATAAACATTTTGATGGAAAAAACTTTGTTTTTATTATGTTTGAGGCTTTTTTTCTTCATACTATGCTGTTTTCAGCACATTAGTACAGGTACCTACTATACTGATTATACATTAAGTACCTCCAAAAATTGACAAAAAAAGTGGCTACACAAGGCTGAAAATGAGTTGCTTTTTGCAGTGAAAAAACACTGATTTGGAAATTCTTGCAAAAATCAAATAATTGTCATATTGTAGCAAAACTTTCAGGACTATTAAAAAATTGATGAAGCAATTTTTTAAATACATACTTTTTTTGAACATTTGGACCCTTCCACACACACTTACTTTTATGAAATTGAGAAATCATTTTTTTGTATTGCTTAATGTTTATATTAGTTATAAAGACAAGTCCTTGAAAAACTTAAATCAATTTTGGGCATCGAACAGGACCCAAATCTAACCTGAATTGTAAAATAAAAAATACAATAAAACTAAGACATTATTTAATGAGAAAAGCTTTTGTTTATGAATAAAATATATTATGAACATTTATTGCCTTTGGTTTGAAATACAGCAAAGTATTTTGCTTATTAGAAATATTAAATTTACTTTTATTAGCTTGAAATTAAAACTAAAATAAAATCTTCAAGAAGATTTTTCATTTATTTTTAATGTCTTTTAAACCTTAGGTATTGCTTTTTTTATTTTTGGGAGAGAAGTTATTAATTATACATGCTTAATCTAAAACTGCAAATTTTATATAATGTTTTAAATACTGTGTAAATTTTATCCTTCTCTGGAAATTATAACTTAATTTAATTTTTATTTTGGTATCCTCTCAAGACAAAACATTGTATTGTATTAATAATTTTCAATAAAATGTTTTAATTTTTTAGAAATTAATTAATACAATATGTTTTAATAATGTCAGCTATAATTTAAATCTAAGTAGTCATTTTATGAAATCTTAATTTATACAGATTTTTAAAGTTTTTCTTCAAACAAACTTTATAAACACATTAAACAAGTTGTGAAAAGGGAAAATTGTAGATAGCGATAAAAAGCAGAAGTATTTTTTCAAATGAAAAACTAGAGGTAAATTAATTTTAGCAGGTAAAGTTTATAATTTAGATGATATTTTCTAAAAATCTTGTCAATCTTTTGAGTAGTTAGCAAATCTTCATGTTTAATCATTAAATTTAGTGATATGCAAATTCATTCTTTTTGAGAGATGCTGAAACTTACATGCCTTAACCTACTTCTCCAAATCAGTATTTGCAGTTTTGTAATTGAAATAATGATTTTGGGAAGCAAAGTAGCTAAAGAACTTTTCAGTACCCTCTCAGATATTTGATATTCCAATTTTGTAAGGAAGATATTTTCAGTATTTCTTAAAATCTTTATTTTGCTATTTTAGCTGACAGAATTGTTTTTAAAATCAACTCAAATTTGATTTGCAAGAAAATCTAAATAACACAGGCAAGAATTCCCCCACCCAATATTCCATGTGAAGTATCTTCAAAAGTAGTTAAGATTAGGATTAATCAGCACCTTGAACAGCATTCATTTTTGGACAATGAAATACAACAAACTTTCAAGTTTATTGTTTTTAATTTCCTCTCAGAAAAGAAGAAAGATTTTTTTCAGTCTGAAATATATTGAGAATATATGAAATAAAATTCCACTGTTAGTATTATAATCATTTTAAGGTAAGTATTCTTTTAAGAGTGAATGATATTAACAAGTGTGACAGATTGACTTTCTTAGATACCATATTTGTTCTACTTAATCTAGAAAAGCCATTTTTTATCTGCATCTATCTTCAATCTTCTGGTTCACACTAATTATTTTTTAAATAAATTTTTTCTTTTAATGAATCTTGAAACCAAAAGACTTCAAAAACCTTATATTTATTTACCTATCAATATCAACCTATAACCTTATAAAAGTATATCAGCAGCTGAAGCAAAAAAAAGAAAAGAAAAAAAACAGCCAACGAACCAAATGCAATAATCTGATTCTTGTAATTTATATTACAGATTAATCTAATATTTTAAAAAATGATTGAAGGTTAAATAGGTTATCTTTCTACTGAAACTAACCTAAAATACATTGGATTTTTAGTGCCCACTGTGAAGCAACATTCTTTAATCTCCTTGGTAATACAGCTTAGACTCATAGCTGTTATCAAAGAATGTTGGGAAGTCTTCCCTTTTCATTATTTTGTGTACAAGTAAACATTGTGGTGTCCTATTTGCCTATAATTTCATGATGAAAGAATAGTAAATCTAAATAAATGATCAACTATGATAATATAATCCAGGTTATCTGTTGGAATGTCACTGTTAACTGACTTGTATTGGGTTGTCCAGAAAGTTTATGCCAACTTTTAGTTGTTAATGTTCCAACATGTTAGAACACAAATTTATTGACAGATATAATATGCTTACATTTCTAATTAGAGCACTTCAAACTATCACCTAAGAAAGTTTAAAATTATTTAATTCATGTCAATTTTGCATCCCTATAAAAATGACAATTATAAGGTGCATTTTAGATACTTGATCCTTTTTTTATTACCATAAAAGCAAAAATGCTTTGCAAGCAACAAAAAAAGATGTGCTGTGTATGGTGATAATGCTTTAACTGACAGAACTGTACAGACAAGGTTTGCTAAGTTTAGAGATGGTGATAGTAGTCTTACTGATTAAGAACACTCATGCAGACACCGCAACCCCACTACAAATGACAAATCAAAACACTGATTTAAGAATAACATGCATTCCACAACATGGGAAATGGCAGAAACACTAAAGTTATCAAAATCCACCATCTATGAGCACTTAGTGAACCTTTGGTACTGAAATTGCTACAATGTTTGGGTACCACATGATCTGAGTGAAAAGGACCACATTTTTATCTGTGATTTGCAGTATAAATGTAATGAAGATGCACCCTTTATAAACAAATTGTGACAGATGATAAGAAATGGATCATTAACAACCATGTTCAGCAAAACAGATCCTGGGGTAAATGACATCAGCCAACTTTAGCCACCCCAAAAGCTGGTCTTCATCATAAGAAAGTCATGTTGTGTATCTGGTAAGATTGAAAAGGATTCCTGTACTATGAGCTTCTTCCAAGTAATCAGTAAAGTGATTCTGAAAAGTACTGCTTGCAACTGGATGAATTCATAGCAGTAATTAAAAAAAAAAAATTCTCAGAATTGGCCAACAGAAAAGGTGTTATTTTCTAGCAGGATAATGCCAGACCTCACCTTTTTTTGGTAACCTGGCAAAAACTGTTGCAGCTTGGCTGAAATGTTACTCCATCCGCCACATTCACCCTTCAAATTTTCATTTATTCAGGTCCTTGCAAAATAATCTCAATGGTACAAAATTTTAATTCTTTGGATGACATTAAAAAAAAAAAGCATGTTAATGAGTTCTTTGCCTAGAAACCACCAAAATCCTGGTAAGATGGAATCTTTAAGTTGAAGGAAAAAATGAATAAAGGCTGTGCAACAAAATGGCTCATATTTAGTTGAATAAATATTTCTTCTTATGTGCCTTGTCCTTTCAGGACATAGGTGATCATGGCTTTCCATGTCTCCCTATCCCTAGTGGCTCTTAGCACACTTTCTCCTGTTACTCTACCCAAACTCTGCTGTCATCCGCTTGCACAGACCTGCCAAGTATGTTACCTGCTGCTTTCCCCATCTCTCTTTTCCCTCTCTATGACTTGTGAGTATCAGATTTTCCAAGCCCTCCTTCCTTATTACATATCCCAGGAACTTTAGCTGTCTTTTCCTGATGCTCAAGACTGAATTCCTTTTTGTTTACATCCTTTCCAAAACCTCATCATTGCTCACATGCTTGATCCATGATATCTCTAGCATCCTTCTGTAGAACCAAATTTCAGTTGCTTCAAATTTTTCCTTTATCTTTGATAATATTGTCCAGCATTCACTGCCATATTTAAAAACTGACATCACATAGCAATTCAGCACTCTCTTCTTTGTTTCTAGTGAAATTTTCCTGTCTCTTAATATGCTACTCAGCTTCTGGAATGTGTCCTTTGCCATGCCAATTTGCCTTTGGAGCTCTGTGTTGCACTTTCTATCTTCAGTTAGAACACTTCCCAGGTATTTAAATTTTTGTACCGGCTTGATTTTAGTATCCCCCACCTGTATTTGGCATTTTGGGCTGCTCTTTTTGTTGATGACCATGCATTTGGTTTTCTTGCAGTTTATTTGTAGTTCTTTAGCATTTTATTTTGTGTTTTAATTTTTCTTAAAAATTGGCATGATTTTTTCAGACAACCCAATACATTTACAATGTGATATTTTACTTCAGCACACATGGGCATGTTTGTTTATTCACAGCTACAAGATTAATTAACTTGCTGTTAACTCAAATGCAATAGGGGGAAAAAATCCAAATATGCAAGATTTGACATGTCCAAGTCAATAGCAGAAAACAATTAAATTCCATCTGAAATGCTTTTCTTTTTGGTTTTAATCACTTTCTGAAAATGAATAAAAAACAAAAGCCAAGATTTTATAAACAAAAGAATATTAAGATCCTTTAGTTAATTTAAGACTACCAAGAATGCCAACTCACAACATAATGAAAATTAATTAGTTTTAGCCTCAGCTCTGAACTCAGGTGTTATCAAAGCCAAATTTGCTCCTTGAAATTGATCAAGTGGTTAAATAATAACATTTTTAAAAGTTGCCAATCAGTTGACAAGTTATTAAAATGAATCTTCTTAAAGACAGCAAAGATATTAAGGATTTTTTTTTATCTTTACATTCTACTTCTGAGTCATTCCATGTTAAATAACAAGGGTCTGACCATCACTGACACAAATTATTTTCAAATTTGGTACACTTAGAGAGCTTCATGATAAAAATTAAATGGTACTTATTTTACATATCTGGATCAAAGGGTTCCCCAGATATGACCCTTGCAAAAAAAAGTGAATTTTGGAAAATAGTCACAAAGCTTAAATATCTCAATTGTTTTTTTCATTCACAAAAGCTAAATTATATCACCCACATCTATTGAACAGGTGAAGAGGCTCATTCCTTGTCCCCTGTTTAGGATGTGGTTTCCGGTTTTCTCTTTTCCAATCTTTTCACTCCTTTTTTTTTTCAATTGGAGTAGATAGACTAAACTATCGCCCGGTTCATACTCCACCCACGTCTATTGAACAGGTGTAGAGGCTCTTATGTAGCCCCCTGCACATCAGTGGCATTACCACCTTGCTCGGGGTGATATGATTAAAAATTAAATTTTAAAGTACTTGGATAGATCTATTTTTTGTTTAAAAGGTCAAATAAGATAATTGAACTTGACCTTTAATTTCTCAAAAAGTATATCTTTAATTTTTTTTTAAATTTGACAACAAATTTATCTTCCTTAGGGCAAAATAAGTACAAAATTTTGTGGTGGACTTTTAACAGTGGCCTGAGTTGCTATTTGCTACTATATGCTAACATTCTCATATCTCCCAATATGGTCAAGTTTTATATTTTTAGAAAGCTCTTTGAATGCTGATGAATATTCACATTAGAACTATGGTCATAAAATCAACAGAATTTGTGGTTAATTGTTGACTAATTCAGTGGAAAATATATGAAAAAGTAACAGTGAAAATAATTACTTAAAAAAGTTTTATGGATTTATGTTAAGACAACATAAAATAATATGAAAATATACAACAAATGATGTTAATGGTTAAATTTTTGTTGCCATAATACACAAAATGCACAAAATCAAATTTTGGGTTTTTTTTTTATTTAAAAAAGTAAGTATTGATCTGAAAAAGTGATACATTGAAATGAAAATTAAAAAAAAAAATTTAACATTTATAAAGAGAATAACAGGTAAACTTATTTTTCTGATTGTTGGAATACATGTTTAAATAGGAAATACAAATTTGGATATGTAAACCACTTACTTTTTCACTCAAATTTTTTGATGACCAACCATGATTGTATTTTCAAGAGATTTATTTCCTAAAATATTTTAAGCATTTTCCATCTTATTTTTTGAAAGTTTAAAAGTTCTTTCAGTATCAGTAATTGGATCAACTAAACTAAGAATATTAGAATAATTCTAAATCAGTATATTTGGATGTAATGGATAACAGAGAGATGTGGGTGGTGGCTTTGGTTTTAAAAATGTCAATTTTACCTCTTCATTATCAGAATATCCTTCAAGCACACATTCTAACCACCAATTCTTATCATAGATTGCTGTTAACAAATCCCTTAAATCAAGCACTATATTGTCCAGTTCTATACTTTTTACTATTTTTCTTTCATTCTGAGTTGAGACTTTTTATTTCTACTTCTTACTGAGATACATGAATAAAATTATGCAGTTGTTAATTCCAGTAATTGTTGATGCATTTTTTAATCTATCTTCATTTTTCCATTCATTTGTTGAGGAATACAAAATATTTATGCCAGAAATGTATTTTTTTTTTTGCATAATCAAACTGACTTAGTGTCATTATTTTTTCATTATAGGGTCACTGCATGCTTGCTTTTGCTGTTAATATTTCAATAGTGACACCTAACCTATCACATGATTCTTTCCCATGATGTGTAGCGAAAAAGTGCTAGTCTGTATCAATATCAAAGTCAGCCTTATGCTTGCACAAATTGAAATTTGTTTTTTAATGTGAAAAATAGATCAGTTTTTTTTTTATTTTAAAATTAAGATATTTTTTCAGTACTTACTTAATTTTTTTGAAACAAATAGACAACTGTTTCATACTTGAAACTATCTGATATAATTTCAATATTAATATGCCCCGACTGTCATTTCTGTAATAACAACTAAATGGATATAATGTGACTTGAGAATTATTCCAGTAAAGGCCTTGTACAGCATCCTGCAAAATAAATTAAAGTTCTCAGCAAAATCTGCAATAACTATGACTTCACCATCCACCAAAGAACTTTTCTTATTTAGAACAAAATTTTGATTGTTCTTTGGCAATGAAATAATTTTTTTTTAAGGTTTGAAGGTCTGCACAAAGATCAGCCCTGACAGTCATCAAATTCATATTTTGATGCATTTGGCAAAATGAATAGTACAGTTTTTGACATGAAAATAAGGTATGTATTTATAGAGAATGACTAGATTAAAAAGCTAACTCATTTGACTGTTTGCTAGTTGGCTAACTGCATTCTATTTGATTATTGGTCAAAAAAGATAAAATGTTGAAATTCAAGTTTTCTTGTGATCCATTTTCTGTACTAATTTATATTTGTAGTGAAAAAAAATGCACAGATGATATCAAAAGAGAGAGATTGATTTTCCAATCCAATTACTCATAAAGATTTTTTTTTTCATCTTCATCACTGGCAAGAAATTTTGAGCAAGTTTTATATCAAGAAATTGTTCAAAGAGTTTATTTAGAAAAATAACAGAAAATTACTGATTGTTCAATTGACATGAAAGACTTTTTTTTACAATATTTCTTATTAGCATATAAAATGCTAAATTAGCTAAGAAAATAATTTCTTGTCCAGTGAATATTGGCTTATGAAGTATCTTCAACACTGGTTTTGTATAAATTATTAACATTCTTGCATACTAAATATAAGTGCCAACATTATATTATTTCCTTCAAAACTCAGTCACCTCCCCACCAAACATGGTACTTATTAAGTGTCATATGCTTATCATCTTTAAAATAATTTTCTCAGTGGGATCAAGCACTCCTGTATTTAAACCAGCAAGTTTTGAAGTTGAAAAATACACACCAGCATGACCATTTTTTTATACAGCTTCTTCATTGTAAATTGTACTGGAGACTTTATCTGGCAAGGTTGTACCGAACACACAAAGCACACTATTTTGCAAACCTGACAACTAACAAGTAGCAACAGTAGTCCAGAGACAGTAAACATCTACACAAGCATCAATCACCTCTGCACATACAGTTGCAGTAACATCCTGTCTAGTCAGCAATCTGAAAAAAGTCAGTAAGGTTGAACACACACTGTTTAAGAACTTTTGATTCACACAGTAAGTCACTTGTAAACATGAAGAAAATACACCCAATCTACACTTAGAAAGTTGTGCCATACGTGATATATGCTTTGGCAATCATGTCTCAAAATAAATATGACTGACTGGGCAGAAGATTATCCCACGGTAGGTTGCCATTACTTTCTGTGGTAGACTAGTTGCCAGCCAAGGCTATAGAACCCAATCTGTCCTATTATTTAACCCATAACTGGAGAGAAGAGATGGATTAATACCTTTCTAAAAGCTATTAGTGCTTAAGTGAATGCAAGGAATTTACCTGGAATTTGAACTCGGCTCCTTGATTTGTCATTCCGAGCCAATAACCACTGCACCACAGATGCACATCCACTCACTCTACACAACAGACAAAAAAAAAAGGACTTTTCTTTTTTTGTAACTTCAACTAAATTGTTTTATAAAATGTTGTATTTATTATTATTATTATTATTTGTTTTTTGTTGCTGGATGTGCACTGAATGTGTGGTGTGGTGTTAATAGATAATGGCTTTAGTATAAAAAGTTAGATCTCAGTTCAAATTCCAGTCGGGTTCATGACATTCACTGACATGCAAATACTCTTGGGAAAGATATGAATCCATCTCTTCTCCCATCTATGGGTTGAATATCATGACAGACTGAGTTTCTATAGCATTGGTTGATAACCAGTCTACTGCAGAAAGAAATCGAAACCTACTGTGTTAAAATCTTCTACCTAGTCAGTCATGAACCAAAAGAAACATGATTGCCCAAGTGTTTATCGCATATCACACTTGCCTGATAGATTATTCTGATACCCAGACAAAGGTGTCATCGATGTTGGCTTCAACAATTTTATTTTTAATTTCCTTGAATATTCTACATATACATTTGTCATTACTCAAGAAATGGTGATTCTGTAAATATACCTTCTAGCTGATATACCCACCAAACCCTAGTTGGAAAAACTGTTGTTTGTATATAGAATGTTAACATTTCCATTAGGTTGTCTACTGGGATTGGAAGGGTACAGTTCCAATTTTTTGTGAACCACTGATGGGCTTTATCTTAGGTTACACACAAAACTCTATCACAACATTTAAACTAATTAGATTTGAATAAAAACAAGCATCTTTAAATGTTCTTAACATAAAGCAAGGACTTAATTGTGATTTGATTACATCAATCCAAAATCTGCTCAATGGAGGTAACATGCTCAGCCCCAATAACTGACTATGAGCCTTAGGGTTAATGTAATTACATTGAAGTTAATGATTAAATACAATGGCTTTGTCAAAATAAAAGCCAAAAGGCTGCCTCAGCATGGGATAAAAAGGTTAGCAAGCTAGTCTGGTTGACTTTACAACTGATTAAGGGTGATTTTCTATGTGCAGCTCAGATGTGGCACAAGGCCGAAAGTATGGGACACCCACTGAGGATCGAACTGACTACTGAATAAATTTTTCATGTAAGAGCAAAAATATCTGAAAACTGATTCATTAACAGGTAGCAGGTAAGCAAAACTCATTCTCTAAATTCACCAATGAAAACTAATTTCTTCTATAAAATAAAATACCTTTTTAACGTCAATCATACTATTTGTAAAATCCATAATCACATTGTTAACAATCAATTATTAAATAGAAACGCTCAGTAGGCTTGACATATTTGAGAGTAATCAAGAACCTCTACTGGTAGCAAACCACCTGCATATGGACAGGAAACGAATTCAGCAGATACACAAACGTACAAAAGAGCATAAAACAAGGATGTGTCTTTTCACTGGATCTATTCAACTTGTACAGTGAGACTATTATGAAGACCCTAGAAGTTATGCTAGGATTCATCATCGGTGGCCACAATCTGAACAATAAGATATGCAGATGATACAAAGCTGATAGCAGACATGGAAAGAAAAATACAAGACCTCCTAAAGAAGGTAGCTAAAGAAAGTCAAAAGAAAGGACTACACATAATTACAAAAATTTAAAAACAAATGCATGGTCATCAGCAAACAGAGAAGCGCAAAATGCCAATTACAGGTAGAGGATAGTAAAATCAAGCAGGTACAAAAATTTAAATACCTAGGAGTGTTCTAACAAAAGACAGAAAATGAAACACTGGAATCCAAAGGCAAATTGGCATGGTGAAGGACACATTCCACAAGATCAGTAACTACAGTATGATTGAGACAGAAAAATTTCACTAAAAAACAAGAGAGTACTGGATTGTTTTGTTATGTCTATTTTTCAGTATGGCAGTGAATACTGGACAATCTCATCAAAGATAAAGGAAAAGTTTGAAACAACTGAAATGTTGATCTACAGAAAGATGCTGGGGATATCATGGATAAGCATGTGAGCAATGATGAGATTTCGGAAAGGATGTAAACTAAAAGGAAATTAATACTGAGCATCAGGAAAGACAGCTAAAGTTCCTGGGATATGTAATGAGCAAGGTAGGCTTGGAAAATTTGATACTCACAGGTCATAGAGACGGAAAGAGAGATAGTAGAAAGCAGTATGTAACATGCTTGACAGGTCTGTGCAAGTGGATAACAGAGCGGGGTTTGGGTAACAGGAGAGTGCTATGAAAACCTACCAAGGATAGGGAGATGTGGAGGGCCATGATCGCCTACATCCTGAAGGGACATGGCACATAGAAGAAGGTAGGGACAATTGTGTGGAAAAAATAGGAAATTTGCAATAATATGTTTTTTTTCAGCTTTTCTTATAAAAATAAATAATTTCAAGTTTTCTTCGGAATCCAGCACTTAAAACTAAAAGTTTTCTTTTCCCTTATAACAATCAAAAATAAAATCCTTCAAAAAAATAAATAAAATAAAAAAATAAAATGCAACAAGTGACTTGGTCTTGTTACAGATTTTTTTAGTGAAAAACATAAATCAAATAAAAAGTGAACTTTTGTTATACTTCATAGCTAAATGTTTAACTGTATTTTAATTTAAAATAAAAGTTATGTTTAAAAATAGAATTAAAAACATTTCATCTTTAATTAAAAAAAAAAGATTAATTCTCCTTAAACATCGAGTAATTTTCTCAAAGGCAAAATTGAAAATTTCGAAAAGTTTCATAAATTTAAAATAATATAGTAAAATAAAACTTTTTATTTTATTTTAATTGCCATATTATGAAAAATCAGTGAATTTTCTATTTATCTTTTTTAAATCGTAATAATAAGAATTAAAAAAATATATTCAAAAACTGAAAAATAAGCTTAATGGCAAAGCTCTAAGTTTTTTTTTATGATTATTAGACTAATAATATTAGTTAAATTTATAGATCACTAATATTTATTTTGAAAAAAAAGTTTTTATTAGTAAATTTTAAATCTGAAAAATGAATAATGGACTGATGAGGTGAAAACAACAAAAGTTGATTTTGAAAACTTAACAGCACTTTACCTGTGGCATTTGTCAAAAGCACTGGGGTCTCGTTTAGCCAACACCTTAACTTTATCGAGTTGACCATACCAAGCAGCTTTGTGTAATTTTCCCAAATCTTTATCCCGGACATTATAGATAGGACCCTGTTCTTTGTCGTCATTATTCCTGCTCACCCAAGAAGCAAAACTTTCGTCATTCTCAAGACCTTGCGTTCTTTTCCCGCCTTTATCATGGGACAATCGTCGATTGCCGGGCGATTTTTTACCCAGGCTTTTAACAAACTTGAGCATGTGAATCTTTAGCGTGTTTTAACCACAAAGTAATTATGAACTATTACATGATAAAACTTCTGAAGGTCTTTTACGAAGAGAAATCGAGATTGAACTCAAATCACCGCCATTTTGGGATGCTATTCAATTGTTTGTCTGTTGTCATGGAGTCGCTTCTTACTTTTCATTTTTATATGTAAATTTAATTTATTATATTTTATTAATTTTATAGAGTAAGAATTGCTTTATCTGTTGTTGCAATAATTATTTGATAAGTTAGAAGAAAAAATGTATTGTATTAATAACTGAAAAACAAAGAGGGGGAATGCCTATTGATTCAAGGGAGATTACTACCGTAAAATTTTCAGAAGTTAACGAACTTGTGTAATAATTTAGAGAGAAAGTGGGTTTCAATTTTTATCTTTTTTTAAGTAAACAAACAACCATTATTTTTAAAGTTTTAATTAATATCAAATAAAGGTAAATTTTTATTATTACACTTGTCTCTCTTATTTGCCTAAAGTGCATGATCAACTGCGCTCTTCGTTTTTATCGGCCTCCCTACTGAGGCTGAAGGCGACACAAGGTGATTATGTGGGTGATATCCGAGTCCTTAAGCTCGTCCAAAAATATCCCGTAGACCCGGCACAAGAGAGAATTGGGTTTCTGTCTATTTTCCCCCAGAGGAGAACTCACTATTCGGCAGAACTTTGTCTGGGTTCCTTCTGACCAAAGGCAGTAAATCAGACAGTGACAAATGGAAATGCAGTCTGAGCTTCGTGTTATTTTGTCCTTACTTCATTTCATTTCATCATTGTCAGTGGCCAGTTGACATTAATGTTCTTTTATAAAGAACATAAAATAATGATGAAACGGTGGTAGTGTAAAATTAATATCCAAGAGTATTGAAGCAACAGAAATTTCACATGCTAAAATATAGTTTAATACTCAAAAATACTACTAGTTATTTTGAGTATTTCCTGATATAGCGTTGAATTAAAGTATAATCTGTGGTGAATATGAAATAAAAATAACTCTCTTTTCTTAACTGTTTTCAAATTCGCGAGCCAGTGCGAAAATTTATTTTTTTGCCAATAGAAAAAAAGATTGACTCCATTCTGAAGAAAAAAGACCAAGACAAATTTTGTGAGCCTGTATGAAAGTTTTAATAACCAATGAAAAGAGAGCAATTTACAAGCTCAGAGAAAGTAACAAGCCTATGTCAAATCGCTTTTTGATATAAATAAAGTTGAATCAGAGAGAAACGAGGGAGCAGAGAACAGCTTCAAGACTGGACACGATGGAACAGAAATTATCCACCTCCGTTCAGACACAACTGCCCCTGTAACCCGTATTTGCACTCTTTCCTCATTGTCTTTGCTGTTTTTTATACAACAAAAGTTATTCTTTCAACCTTCTGATGATCTTTAATTGTGGGGACTTCGGTTGTGTCTGGTACAAGGCCAATTTGATAAACATAATCGAGGTCCCTACAAATCAAATAATTTATAGAAATTCTTATTACTTTCTGATATAAAAAAATAGCAAAAAGGAAATGTAATAAAAAAAGATTTAAAATTACATAAAGCAATTAAAGCGTAAATAAAAAATAATACAATACACTAAACCTGTTCATTTCACATGCTTCTGTTAAAAAAAAAACATTTATTAAAAAGAGAAAGTTACTAATTATTTAAATAAAGAACTGCTACAACGGCTAAAAAAATGCTTGAATAAAAATCGATGTCTAAAACTTTGTATATGCGAAGCTCAAGTTGCTGTAAAAATATCTCCAAAACACATCCTAATGGTTTATAAAAAAAAATACATGTATAAAATTTGTTTTTCAAAGATTTATACAAAAAGAGGTTCAAGTCTTATGATCTAAAAGCTCTCTAAAATAAAATTTGCAAACAGGCGTGTTTAAAGATTACATTTTTTAATTTTTTTTTAACCAATAGTGAAAATAAATTATAGCCCCATAGTATCAAATTTCTGATTCAATTTTGAGCTGATTTGTCGCCATTCAAGACAGAAGTGTTTCGGCATTCAAAAATAAAATGTTGACTGGTTCTGAGAACTGAGCTTAAATGGAAAAAAAGAAAAAGAAAGCAGAAATGTTTCAGCTTTTATTGGCAAATGATCATTAGCTGCTTCTGGTAACTGAAAAAATAAATAAAGAAAGAAAGAATAAAAGATAAAATCCACCGACACAAAGAAAAGGATGTAATAAAAGAAAAAAAGTAAATGCAGAAATGAAAAAAATCTACAAATTTATTGAGGTATATGATTGTGTTTCCATAGTATGTGAAAGTTTGTTGCAAAATTAGTGGTATTTGTCGCAGTCTAACGCTCCTGCTTGTCAGGATATAAACAAAGGGGTGATCGTGCCTTTCCCTTTCCACCAAGGAAAATCATCGACAACTAGGAAGTTGTTGGAACCTTATTCAGCGTCACTTTTTCGAAACATTGCCCGTTTGAGGGCATGATTAAAGAGTAGTATCTGTGCACGGCTCAGATACTCACTTTCTGCTTTTTGGCCGCCTGAAGCACTCGCCACCTGGTAGCGGGTGTGTAAGATTGAATGAAGAACAACCAGGTTTGACAAGCTATGACCTACTAAAACAAGCTTAGTGCCAAGTTACCTCGTAAGCAGAGGCTGAGTAATCTGTGACTAGCGGCCCAAGCGTATGCACTCGGGTTACCCACATTAAAAACTGACCTTGTGTCACAACTTGCCACAGTGGGGGAGGCTGGGTAAATAAAGAGCCTGATCAAAGTGTACTATCTGTGTACTATGTGTACATTACTTAAATATTCATTTTCTGCTCTCCGGCCGCTGCCAGCTACGTGTACGCTTCATTTGTGATCCCGCTACTCGCGGCTGATTTCTGGAGCCGATTATGTCTTAGCAGCCGGTGCTACTCTAGGTTTGACCCTGCTTCGGAGGTGGAACGGTCTAGTCTGCCTGAGATTCCGCTGACCCACGGCCGATCTGGCAAAAGGAGATGACAACTGTTCAACACCAATTGCAGTGACTTGCACATGCTAACTCACAGTGATCCCGTTTAACTACAGTCGAATCCTGCAAAGGAAGCGAAACACGTGCCAGCCCACGGCTGAAGTGCACACGTGCTAGCTTGCCGTGGTTTCGCCCGTCCGTGGCAGACCTGCCTGAGAGCGAACATGTGGTAGGTCATAGCCAAACCCTTCCGCATCAGACTACGCTCAAGCTTGTAGCCAAACCGACCTCCGCAGGTGACGCTCCAGTTTGTGGCGTTCATGCCAGACGCTGATGACGTTCTATCCTGTGCCATTCCTGTCGACGACGTCCCAGCCTGTGCCATTCCTACCAAAAACGTCTCAGCCTGTGCCGTTTCTTCCATTCGCTGACAACGTTCTAGCCTACTGCCATTTCCGATTTTCGGCTGCTAGCTTGTTATCGCTCGTCATTTTTATCTTAATAAATTTGCATCTTCGTCTCAGTTTCCTCATTGTCTTTGCTGTTTTTTATACAACAAAAGTTTGTGAAGTCGACATCTTTACCGAGGTCCTGCAACAAGTGTGATCACACCTACCAGTGTGATTACAACTGAACAGTGATCGAGTCGTGTGAAAGCAAAGCAACAAACATGATGGTCCCTTAATAATACTGCTGGTCAATCATCACACCACCAAGAACTGGTTCCTTCAAACAGAAGCCATTTTTTCGATGCTGAGGGTGAAATGGCAGAGATGTGACAAATGTGATCCAGAAACTCCCATCCGATATCATAGAGCAGATATCAGACATACTCGCGGATCTATATCTGAGTCTGAGCTGTACAATTACCTGCAGGACGCCATCCTAAAGCGTACCAACCGCTCAGACAAGGATATTATCAAAGAGATCTTGGAGAACGTCACCAGAGGTTAAAGGATGCCATCCCAGCTGTTCTGTTACATGAGAAGACATCTAGGCAAAAATTCTGTGTTGGAGGAGGTCCTCCGAGGCCTATGGAAGTATCAATTACCTAAAACCGTAACACAAATCATCGCCCTGGTGACGCGATCTATAGCCCTGGACGATTTGGCTGAATCTGCCGACTTGGTTTATGTCTGAATCAACCAAGATGTAAACTCGGTGCACACACCCGACAACACAAGGCGTGAGCAGAGCCCAACAGAGAAGGCGTTGTTCGACATGCAGAAGCATATACGCGAAATTCAAATATCTCTGTGCCAACAGCCGAGGAGCCCGACACCCATCCAACAGAGAAGACGTACTCCAAGCTGAGATAGACGAAATGATATGGTTGTATGCTGGTTTCATCGCACATTCACCTATGAATCCAGAAACTGCAGACTTCCCTGTTAAACACCAATCGGCACAGGGAAAACTAATAAACGGCAAAAAAGTGACAACAGATTCATTTGCACAATGTTGTCTTTTCTATGTGTGGGACTGAAGAAATAAGCTGAAATTTCTTGTAAACATGGGTGCAGCCTTCAGTGCGATACCATACGCAAATGGACCCTCCACTAAGCCAACCCTGTTCAAAACAGATAACGGTTCCATCATAGATATCTAAGGGAGTAAACCCCTCACCTTGAATATTGGCATGCGACGGGATTTTACCGGGACTTTTACCTTAACCAATGGGAAGGTACCCATACTTGGCGCAGATTTCCTATCGCACTTCAAACTAGCGATGCATATGAACCTGAAGACCCTGTCCGACACGATGATGAACATCCACGCCATAGGAATCCCTGTACGCCACATCACCACAGGAATCAGCGTCGCAACTTCCCATGGCCGCAAGTACGTGGATATCCTGAATCATCAGCATGTGAACATTGCACAGCCATTCAAAGCCACTGACTTGGGTAACCACCATACTCATCACCACATCAAGACAAGCAGTCAACCTGCACACTCTCACCCATGACGACTAACGCCACACTAAATGACGTATACCAAGAAGTAGTTTAAAGAGGAACAACGGTATCATCCGCCCTTCCGACAATTCATACGCTTCGCCACTGCATCTGGTACTCAAACCTAGTGTCACGGAATATAGAATAGGAGCCAGACTGTGTCCAGACCGCAGAGTACCCGCATCTTTTTCAAAATTGATCTAACCAAAGCGTATCATCAGATCTCCATAACCCAGAAAACATCCAAAAGACGGCCGTTACAACACCATTTGGCTTATACAAGTTCGTAAAAATGTAATTCGGGCTACGGAAAGCTACCCACTTTTCAACGTCTGATGGACGAAGTTTTGCACGTTTTTACTGTACGTGTACGCGTATATCAACAACTCCCATAAGCAACACCTGAATGAAGTGTTCCAGCCACTTTCTCACTACGGCTTAAAGCTGGACCTAGAAAAGTGTGTTTTCGGGTCGCCCAGCATCAACATTCTCAGGCATCACACCAACGCTAATAGAATTACACCTCTGCCATATAAAGTTAGCTCAATCCAGGACTTTCTAAGGCTGACGTCTATAAAATAAATCCATTTCATCAGGATGATCAACTTCTACTGATGATTCATCCTGAATTGTTCTACTATTCTCCAGCTCCTGCAACAGAAGAAGAACAAAGTCATCACATTGGAAGGTGACGCCCTACATGCGTTTCACACGGCAAAAACCGTGCTGGCGAATGCCACCAGACTTTCATTCATCGACGATCCCTGTCAACGAATACAGTAGTGGGCGCGGTGGTTGAACAGGAATTTAATTCCCAGTGCAAACCTATTGCATTTTTTTGACTAAGCATTCGCCCGCCCAGGCGAGATATTTAGCCATTAAGCACTTCCGACAATTACTGGAAGGTAGAGATTTTACCATTTATATGCGCCATAAACCACTGATGATCGCAATGAGTACGAATTCCGATAAGTACACATCCCATGAGATTTGACACACTGACTGTCTTAATTTTCGATCGACATCTGACACGTCAAGGGGAAAGCCAACGTACTTGTAGACACGTTATCCTGAATGAACTCCCTTGAGACCGACGTCTTGAGTCAGGATTTGATAGTAAAACAAAAATCCGACTCAAAACTACAAGATATCCTCATGAATACGTCCATGAAGCTTCAGGAGTTTCCAGCATCCTTCAGCAACAACGCTTTGAACTGCGACGTCAGCCTCAGCTTCCCTAGCCCTACATTTCCACTACACTTCGAAAACAAGTAGTCAAGCAACTACACAGGCTGTCATACCCTAGTAAATGAGCTACAGTTAAACTCATTGCGGACCATTTTTTTATGGTTGAACATTAAATCACACAGCGACACACTAAATCCTCTATTTGTACTTTCAGTAATCCTGATGTATGGTTCTGATTCTTCTCACCTTGAGGAATATGATAAAGAAGGATTTTTGCCAAAGTTGTTTTTGGCATACCACTTTTGCTCCGGGACAGTAATTCAATGACTTCCTCAACAGGTATCCAACTCTGACAACACCCTTTATCCAAGACCTATTGCACAAAATGGCACACTTGAAGTACTCACCTACATTACAGCAATCGACGAGCACCTACATCCTGCAGCAGCTACAAGATTGTGAGTTAGTTTTCATCAGAATTGATGTAGTAAAAAAACCACTCACACCAGCTTACTAAGTTCCCTTCACGGTTCTTCATGGCTCCAAGAAACACCTTACAATCAAGTGTGGCAACAATACTGATACTATCACAATTGATTGAACTAAAGCTGTTTTCTGGAGATACAATAACATGACGTAAACTGGGCACTGCAGAGCCTCGACAACACTACAATACCTTCTGTCTAATAGATCAGATCAGGTAGGAAATCTACTTTCTCTAGTAATTTGAGTAGAGACTATTTTTTCTAATTGTTACAATCAATTATCTAGTGGGAGGGCCTTATCAGGATACAAACTTTCCCTTTCCGCTATCGAAAATCATCAACAGCTTGGAAGTTGTTGTTCATAGCTAAAACCTTATAATCAGCGTCACTTTTTCAAATAGTTTGAAATAAAAGAATATACAATGATACAGGAAATGAGGCAAGAACAATATGGTTTTATTCAAGACACTGAAACCAGAAATGCAATGTTTATAATTAGAATGTTATGCAGAAAGACCTATCTCTATGTTTCATATATTACTCAAGGGCATTTGATAGGGTACAGCCAGTGACAACCCTAGGATTGCTGGCAACCCAGGCAAGTTGAACATCGGCACACTTACAAGTATTTTTTATTAAAAAAGAGAAAAACTGAAAATATAGAATAATGAGTTTACTGCAATATACAACTTTAAACAAGCAAAAGGAAACATTCATTATCATAACTTAAATGTTTTTTTCTATTCTTTACATCTGCAAATATTTTCATGTCACTTTCTATGCCTCTTTACAAGACCATTTTCAATTGACAAAATAACCAAATTATTTGCTGCACCTTTTTGGTCATACACTTTCCACTGACATGAGAGTGGAATGATTATATTGAATCAATTTCTAAGTCTGCTGCTAGATGAGTCAGTTCACAATGTCATGATAATTGTTTTTTTTGCCAGAATCTATCTTGCCAGCCATTTGACTTTGCATAAAACACAGCTTATCTAGTTTTTCTGCTATATATCAAAAAATTCTTAGCAAAGTCCAATGAAGAATCTTCATTTTTTTTAAAAAATATTTCACTAAAACAAGACAAAGCTACTAAGACACAAGAGATTATCAAATATGAAGGAAAAAGAAAAACATTATTAAGAAGCAAGAACAATAAAAAAAAAAAAAAGGGAAATAAACAAACAGTAGACATTGCATTTAAATTCTGGAAGACCAAAGTTAACTGGAAAATAAGAAGCCAGAAGAGAGTTCCACAAGTAAGAAGAACGAGAGAAGAAACTTTTAGCATTTCAACTGCAAAATAATGAAACCTTGTCGTCAACCTAGTGCTGCACTTAGTTCATAAAATCTAGGTTAGTGATTCCCAAATATTTTTTCCTATGGGCCACATATTTGGAATTAAAATTTGCTCATACCTCACCCAATTTTATGTGATAAAAAATGCATTTAATAATAATAATAATAATAATAATAATAATAATAATAATAAGCTATGAGAAAAGAGCAAGATTTTACAGCTATGAGAAAAGAGCAAGATTTTACAGGCAAAACAAGATTTTTCAAACCGATACAAAGAGATTTTACAGGGAAATAGGTAAAAAAAGAATTGAAGTGACAGTCTCCCCTAGAATGGAAGAAGTTACACAGTTCTGGGAAAAGATATGGTCTTGCCCTAAAGAACATAGCAAGGAAGTACATTGGATTGCACAAGAGATAGAACGAATGAAAAATAAACCAGAACAGACATGGGCTGGAATTACAGAAGAGGATGTTAAATTTGCACAAAAAAAAACACACAATTAGAAATTCTCAGGTATAGATAAAATTCCTAACTTTTGGCTATATTATTTAAATACAGCACATAAAAAACTAGCCAAAGAACTCCAAGAAATGGTTGATGATCCCACTAAAATTCCTGCATGGATGACCAAAAGAATTACATTTCTTCTACCCAAGAATGGTGACACAAACAACCCGAAAAACTACAGACCAATTACATGTCTTCCGACAACATATAACCTATTAACATCTATTTTAACAAAACAGACATATTTATTCTTAGAAAGAAATGACATGATACTGCTTGAACAAAAAAGGTGCAAACGTGGCTGTTATGGATGTAAAGACCAATTGCTAATTAACAAAATGATCCTGGAAAACTGCTACAGTACAAAGAAAAATCTTAGTAATGCCTGGATAGATTATCGAAAGGCATTCGATAGTGTGCCACATCCCTGGATTTTAAAGACTTTAAATATATACAAGATATCGCCCATCATCATCAATTTCATCAAACAGTGCATGTATATATGGAAAACAACCCTTTACCTCAATCATATAAATGGAACCTATAAGTCTGATGAAATAAACATCAAAAGAGGTATATTTCAAAGTGATTCTTTATCTCCCTTACTATTCTGCATATCATTAATAGCACTAACCAGTCAACTTAATAAGACAGAATGTGGTTATAAAATAGGCCAAAAGAAAATAAGCCATCTATTTTACATGGATGACTTAAAGTTATATGCTAAGAAGATAATGAGCTGGAAGGTCTTCTGCAAACTGTAAAATGCTTCAGCGAAGACATTGGAATGAAATTCAATTTGAATAAATGTGCTAAAGCTACAGTTTTATGTGGATCAATACAAGAAACATCCTCAATTAGCTTAGACCCTGCTGTAACAATAAAAGAATTGAAACCAGAAGAAGCTTATAAATACCTAGGTGTAAATGACAGTGAAAACATTCACCATAAAAAAATGAAAGAAATAGTGCGTAAAGAGTACTCTAGAAGGCTACGAATGATATTAAAAACTGAATTGAATTCTCAGAACAGAATTATGGCCATTAATAGCCTTGCAACCCCAGTTGTCCAATATTGCTTCAACATCTTAAACTGGACTCTAAACGACATCAGGCGAATGGATTCTAAAACAAGAAAGCTTCTTTCTAAGCATAAGATGCATCATCCAAAGGCTGATGTAGACCGTCTATACATACCCCGTAAAGAAGGTGGAAGAGGTCTTATTCAGCTGGAATTGTCATACAAGACAACAACTATTGGCTTACTAACATACATAGAAACAACAAAGGATTGGATGATACAATTAGTAAGGCAACATAAAGAAAGAAAGAAAAGATATTCAATAATAAAAGAAGGCAGTAAATACAAACAAGATTTACAGTTAGTAGATTCTGTAGAAAAGTAAAACAGAAGCCAAGAACCAACTATTGCGGCAAAAAATATGAAAATGAAAGCCAAAGATAAAGCTCTTGAACAGATGAAACAGCACTGGCAAGACAAACCTCTGCATGGCCAATATCCAGAACGTGCCAATAAATCGAATGTTGACAAAGTTAATACTCATCGATGGTTACGTGCATCTGGATTAAAGTCTGAAACTGAAGGCTTTATTCTTGCAGCACAAGACCAAAGTCTTTTCACTAGAAACTTTCAGGCAAATATTATGCATAATAATATGGATCCAAAATACAGGTTTTGTGATAAACACCAAGAAACAATAGACCACCTAATCTCAGGCTGTTCTGTGCTTGCTCCAAATGAATATAAAAATCGCCACGATAGAGTTGGGCAATATTTACATTGAGCAATGTGCAAACATTATGGAAAATCTGTAAACAAACACTGGTATGAACATCACCCAGCACCGGTTACAGAAATAGAAGATGAAACCATTCTATGGGATTACACCATCTACACAGACAGAAAAATTGAAGCAAACAGGCCAGACATTATTGTTAAAAACCAGAAGGAGAAAACTTGTCTATTAATTGATATGGCTTGCCCAGCGGATTGTAACATAGCAATCAAGGAATTTGAAAAACTGTCAAAATATAAAGACCTGGAAATTGAAATAGAAAAAATGTGGAAATTGAAAACAAGAGTTGTGCCAGTGATAGTAGGTGCACTTGGAATGATAAAAAATGGAACAAAACAACACATTGAAAGAATCCCTGGAAACCCCAGCTTAAGAGATATACAAAAAATTGTCTTATTAAGTACAGCCCTCACACTAAGGAAAACTTTATCTATGTTATGCTAGGGATGATAGGGAAGATAGAAAAACATTAAATGGAGTCATAACAACACGCCACGACCTGCCTTAGGTCTCCCCGCAGACTTGGTTGGTAGTGAGACCAAAGCAGAAATCGAAATATGATGAAAAATGAAATAATAATAATAATAATAATAATAATAAAAAAACAGAGTGAGGATTTGTTAAAGGGAGATAACTGCAGATTCAAAGTCAGAACATTATCATTAATAACTCTTCCTACCAATTTGCAGACCCTAGTTACTATATTCTTAATACTATTTATTAATTTAACGCAAAAAATATCACAAGGATAATCAGACAATGATATTTATAACTATTTATAATTGGACTCATGCATACAATTACAAGTCATCCATAATAATATCTTAAATTTTGAAATCATACTTTTGTCATATGAATTTTTTAAAACTTTGATTATCTTTCAATCATTCTGTCTCACTTGGTATCCTCTTCTGCCACACCTATGAGGCATGCCACAAGTTTTGGGAACCACTAGTCTAGGCACTATAGAGGAAAGTTTACCAGAAACAATTACCATAAAAGTATTTATAGAAAAGGCACAGAGAAGCTATGGCATAGTGGTAGGAAAGTGACTGAAGCTGAGATAATAGATCAGGACCAATAGCATTGCAGATTCTTATTTGTATTTTATCAAGGATCTTTAAATACATAGCAGAAACACCAGATCAGATGTGGCAGCAATACTTAAACCATGGATCAAAGGTAAACATATAAATAATGTAAGCTAGATTCTAGTGAAAAATTATCTAGCTCAACACAGTGATCCAACAATCCTAGCAATTTCTTGGTGTTGTTTGATGACATATATACCATTATTGTATCTCTTGTACCAGAATGAAAACCAAACTGGATCATAAGAAGTTGACATTCATAAAATGATGAGAGCCTAGTTAATATAATATTCATTAATGATTTCACTGTAATAGATCTGTTTAGTGTATCTGAGGGTCTTTCTCTTTCTATTGCATGATAAAACCCACTTTTAAGGGATGCATTTCTGATTCTAGACTTTTTTCGTAAAATAGAGAAACTTGTTATTGAATTCAGGGAGAAAGGCAAATTTTAAAAGTTCAGCCTCAATGTCAAGTAATGCTCTATTATTCCTTAGTTTTTTAATAGTTTTCTTAATTTCCTCATTAGTGGGTTCATTGTTGTTTATGTTCTGAGAAAGATTTTGTAATGATTGGATGAATATTGGTATATGCTTTATTTCTGTAGGAATCTTATGTTTATTGTGAATAAGGATAAAATGGGATTCAAAGTGTTTTGACTACCATGAAAATTAGTTTGTAGTGAACAAAACAAGTTCTAAATTTAAAAATTCAAATGCTAAGCACTGACTCATTGATTTTGTTGGAAATAAACAAATTTACTCAAATTACAAACATTGCTTAGCACACACACAAAAGCGAATCCAAAAACAAAACTTGCAAAATTTCACACCTCGATGCAAAATGTTTTTTGACCAATAGAAAACTAGAAAACATCTAAAAACAAAATTCAAATAATTTTCAATTATCAGAAACAAAATTTGTTTTATGCACCCTTTTCATGAGCTGACATGAAGTTTGTTTGTTGTCCAATGGAAAGGCCAGAATCACAGCTGGGAGTGAATTCCCAAATGACCTTTCCGAGCCCCACAAACAAAATAAAAGACAAAGCAAAATTGACTCTTGCCAGAGGGAAAAGAAGAGGAGAGTAATTAACACATCCCTTGACAAATGTCAAGCGATCCTTATTATTATCATCTCTATCTTTCTCCCTCACCTCCTTATTCTCACGGTTCACCCGTCTGCCATTTCTTATAGTTGATAAATGGCCAGGACCCTTTAAGACTGTGCAAATACTTCAAAGACACTCTTACCAACAATAATGCTCATACATACATACACATATACGTTCCTGCCTATGTACACATAAACTCATTCTTGTAAGGACTACTACGAACATTTTAACAACCTTGCATCAACCAAAATACATTAATCTTATTTATAAAAACCTTAATTGATTATATGTATATAAATTTGTTGTTTCTATTTACAATTTCATTTTCTTGTTTTATATCCCTCTTATAGTGGGATATTTAACTAACAAGGTCAAATCAAACTAATCTGTTTCAACACACATACACTTCACTATAATGGATAACCCACTATAAATTGGTGAACCCCAACATGCAAAAAAAAAAGATCTTCAACCACAAGAATAATGGCAGAAATGGGAAACAACACAGAACAAATGATCATCGACCAGGTTCCATCCATACAAGCTGTGACAATCAAAACACTCATGTTTATTGAATCTAATGTATTTGCCTGGTTTGCTATAATGGAAGCACAGTTCAACATCACAAACATAAATCAAATAACATAAAAATTCTACCACACTTTGGCAGCTCTTCTTCCAGAAATAGTAGGAAGAATAACTACAGATATATTGCAGTCAAAAGATTACAATATCTTGGAGGAAGCTGTAATCAGTGCATATGAAAAATTGAAACCAGAAATACTCAACAAACTGATGTCATCTTCAGCAATATCAGGAACACCTTTGACTTAAACGAACTGATGTCATTAGCAAGTCGCATAGGCGCAAATGAAGACATTGTTTGACATAAATTTATACAAGCGCTACCGCCTTCTATAAAACCAGTAATACCCACACAAACAGATCCGGAAATAGATTGGCTAGGAAAAATGTCCGATGATCTTCTTCTATATTTTAACAAACAACACATATTAAGCAAGTGTCTGGAGAAAGCCATTGACAACACCAAAAACAACCACAAAGATATCAAAATGCAACAAAGGAAAGTTTGCCTGGTATCTCTCCGTTTCACAAAGATCAGAAGTATTTGTATTTGTTGCACACATATTTACTTTGCTGAATGTGTAAAAGTTTTGAAAACCCTGGTGCAAATGGCCTAATAAAAAAATGTACAAGTATAACCCAGTTCAAGACCCAATTCACCAGTATCAAATATAAATTTGAAAAATTAGTTTGGCGTAATATGAGAGCTTTTGCATATTCACTGCTTCTTAAAGTAGCCACATGGTTAATAGCTAATTTTTTTGCAGACACAGGAGCAGCTGTACCAGTAATACCAAAACAATATCTAAACAGTGCTATCATTCACCCAACCAACATGTCTATTGTAGCAGCTAACGGAGTAAAAATAGAATGATCTGGCCAAGCAGTAATCACATTAGCACTAAATAACCTCAGAAGAGACCTTGCTTGAACTTTTCTTGTTGCAGTAATGACATAAACTCTCCTAAGTCATGTCTTCTTGAGCCACTTTGAACTATTTGTTGATTGTACTAATAGTAAATTAATAGATACGACAACAAATAGACAATCTAAAGCACAACCATCTTCAATGATAATGAACATTGATGTTTATCCAGACAATCCTACAGACATAACAGTAAAAAGTCTCATAAAGAAATATCCAAATATAATCTCTCTCTTGAAATATCAATGCTATCAAACCCAAGGTATTCTACAGGATTGAAACTGGAAGTAATCCTCCTTCCTTCTCAAAAACTAGACAATTATCACCTCAAAAATACAACATAGCGATGGAAGAATTTCGGAAACTCCAAAAAACTGGAATAATTTTCCCTTCACAATGGGAATGGAGTGCAGCTCTACATATGGTACCTAAACCCAAAGGGTACTTACAGACCCGTAGGTGACTACAGGTTACTAAATGCAATAACAAAACCCGATGCTACCCGATCCGAAACATAAATTCTCTGTCATTGTTGTAGAGTTATTTTTGCAGTGGAGGCTAGTATTTGTACTAAAGTTGGTCCTAATAGGTTTCGACGTACAAAACATTAGGAACTTGATATGATATATATCACGCAGTGTAATCTTGCCAGGTCGCTGACTACTTTCGTATTCGACTGTCAACTACTATCGTCCAACATCGACTGACTCTTGTTCCTATTACTACTCCTACTTAAATTAGGTGGGAGAGACTTTCACTATAGAAGAGGTGTGTTTCACCATAACAGTTATCTAAATTGCACAACAAAAAAGTTTTCTCGAAAATTGACCTGTCATCAGCATATCACCAAATACCAGTACACCCCGATGACACGTGTAAAATAGTGATAACCACACCTTTTGGATTATATGAGTACAATTATATGCCTTTCAGTTTGTGAAACACATCCAGTATCTTCCAAAGGATGATAGACAGTATTTTTATTGAACTCGAATGTACATTCACTTATATTGATGATATTCTTATCTTCTCGGATGACAAAGATATCCATTATAAACATCTTGAAGAAGTACTGTGGTGATACCGAGCAAAGCGAGGGACCGGATGTTTGCACTCTCATGACCAGAAAGCAAATGACTAAAACTCATCAGTGTGCACTCCGGCTCCACGCAGATGTTCCAGTTGAAAACTAGAAATTAATTAAATATTAAATTCCAGTTCGCGATCCTATGCGAATTTTATTTATCGGCCAATGGGAAGCCCAGAATCAAATATAGATGTGAATTCCCAAATGATCTGCTGTGATCCAAAAAGTCAAAATAAAAGCCGATATAGAAAGCATTGCCGGACAGACAGACACACACAGACAGACTCGAGAGGTACGAGTGTGATTAGTATCTCCCTTGACCAACGTCAAGCAGCTTACTATGCTTGCCGCCCATCTCTCTCCTTTTCTTCTTCTTTGTCTCTAAACTACTTACCGACCAAAGGAGCAGATACATCAAAGACATTCCTAATTTACAACGCTCCACATTCATATGCATAAATTCTCTTTTCAGCCTTTTATTGCCATGAACATTTTAACATCTGTTGGACTCATCTTTAAAGGATTACTTTAATTGTAAAAACCTTAATTGATATGTGTATATATAAAATGTTGTTTCTAAACTCAATTTGCTTTTCTTAGGTTATAACCTTTCTTTAAGATTTATAGTGGGCTATCTATAATGAGGCCAAATTCTGTTAATCAGCAACAATATACAACTACTCTTCATTAGAACTGATAATCCACTATAGTACTACAGAAACTCAGTGAGTATGATTTTAAAATCTCTCTTTCAAAATGTACATTTGTTGTTACCAAGCTCGAATTTCTAGGATTTCACATCTCAGTTGATGGACTTAAACCCAGTACAAAGAAACTAAATGAACTTACACATTTTCCTCAACCAAATGATTCTAAATCCTTACGCAGATTTATTGGAATGACAAATTTTTATAGAAAACTTGTACCAAATTTCAGCAACATAATATTATCGCTGACAGGGAATGCGTCTCGAACAAAAATCTAAGTCAATAATGGAAGAGATTGAACCTTTTAAAAATATAAAGAACTGTTTAACAAATGTAAACGCTGTAGCTTTTCCCAACTCGAAAGCTATTAATTATCAGCTAGTGAGAGATAGTTTGAATTATGCCGTGGGAGCAGCTCTTCATTAAAGAATTGATAACCAACCCATCCCTATTGGGTTCTTTTAAAAAAATAGTCACAAACCCAACAAAAATATTCCACGTTTGACAGGGAAATATTAGCTGCGTAACTAGCAGTATTACATTTTAAACACTTAGTAGAAGGAAGAAATGTGTTATTAATGACTGACCAAAAACCACTTTGGTTTTAAACACTTAGTAGAAGGAAGAAATGTGTTATTAATGACTGACCAAAAACCACTTTGCAGTGCTTTTATAAGCTAGTCCTTGTTAAAGGCTGACAGATAACAACCACATCCCAGTTTCATTAGTGAATATGTTAATGATATATCCTACATAAAAGGCTCACAAAATATTGTAGCAGACTGTTTATCATGACCAGCAAATGCAATCAATATTGATGTTTGCGACCTACAAGAAATAGAGACAAACTAAAATACTGACAATGAAATCAAAACCTTCTGTGATTGTCTGAAACCATATACTGTAAACAAAAACAAAGTAGTGTTATGTGACGTATCATTACCATTTACACGACCTTTTGTCACGCAAAAGCTAAGAAAATTGGTATTTGACAGTCTACATAATTTATCATATCCTGGTACATCAGCCTCTATAAAATTCATAAACGCAAGATATTACTGGCTTGAAATGGCCAAGTCGATAAAAACTTGGTGTAAAGAATGCCAACAGTGCCAGCAAACGAAAATAACAGTACATACAAAAAGTAAAGTTCAACCGTTTGAATTACCCCCCAGCCACTTTCAGATGGTGCATATTGATATTGCTGAGCCCTTAAAGCCAGTAAAGAACCATACTGATTACTTATTTTTCACCTTATCATTACATTTTAACATTTATTGATAGGAACACCAGATGGATTACAACATGCCCAATATTGAAGATCACAGCAAAACCAGTATCAACAGATTTCGTAGACTTATAGATCTCTAGATTTGGTGTTCCACTCCATGTTGTAGCAGACAAAGGAAACCAATTTGAATCTGAATTGTTCACAGAATTATCTAAAATAATTGGTTTTCACCAACTGAGAACAACAACATACCACCCGCAAACAAACGGTTTAGTAAAAAGAGCACATAGAACTCTGAAGACAGCAATAATAGCAAGAAAAGAATACTGGCTGTCAACTCTTCCCATCGTGCTTCTTGGAATCAGAATAACATGAATAATGAATCCAACTATTCCCTGTTTACTGCATTAATAGGAAGTCAAGCTCAAGTTCTGCAATTGTTAATTGATCATACTAAAGATGAATACATAGAATTAACAAACTCTCACATCAAGACTTTAGCTGAAGAGATGCAAAAATTTGACATGGAAGATTTTTCTAGTGGATATTTACACTCTACAGCTAAGTCATATATTCCTAAAGATTTACAAAACTGTGAATATATTTGGCTGAGAATGGACAGAGTATGAAAACCTTTAGAAGTGCCATAACAAGCCCATTTCAAGTAATAAGCCATCATGACAATATTTTATGATCCAAATATCTGAAAATGTGCATAATATAATGTCTTCATTAACAGACAAAAACCAGGATATATTTCTAAAAATACAAAGTCAAGAGATTCTGTTGAAAAAAAATCCGGAATTGAATGATTCCCAATCTCATGTCAATGGATCTCATGGTGAAAAACAAATAACTAAAACAAAAACCAATTAAATGGAAAAAACACAAAACATATTTTTACTTCTGAAACAAACAAAAAAAAAAAATGCACAGAATTACACTCAGTTATTTGAATGAGGACCTATATGTAGTGAACAAAAAAGTTCCAGATTTAAAAATTCAAATGCTAAGCACTGACTCATTGATTTTGTTGGAAATAAATGAATTTACTTGAATTATAAACTTTGCTTAGCACACATGTAAAAGCAAATCCAAAAACAAAACTCACAAAATTTCACACCTCGATGCGAAATGTTTTTCGGCCAATAGAAAACTAGAAAACATCTAAAAACAAAATTCAAATAATTTTCAATTATCAGAAACAAAATTTATTTTAGGGACTCTTTTTGTGAGCCAACGCGAAATTTGTTTGTCATCTAATGGAAAGGCCAGAATCACAGCTTTAAGTGAATTCCCAAATGGCCTTTTCGAGCCCCACAAACAAAATAAAAGACAAAGCAAAATTGACTCTTGCCAGAGAGAAAAAAAGAGGAGAGTAATTAACACATCCCTTGACAAACGTCAAGCGATCCTTATTATTATCATCTCTTCCTTTCTCCCTCACCTCCTTATTCTCATGATTCACCTGTCTGCCTTTTCTTATACTTGATAACCAGCTGGCACCCTTTAAGACTGAGTGAATACTTCAAAGACACTCTTACCAACAATAATGCTCATACATACATACATACGTTCCTGCCTATGTACACATAAACTCATTCTTGCAAGGACTACTATGAACATTTTAATGACCTTGCATCAACCAAAATACATTAATTTTATTTGTAAAAACCTTAATTGATTATATGCATATAAATTTGTTGTTTCTATTTACAATTTCATTTTCTTGTTTTATACCCCTCTTATAGTGGGCTATTTAACTAACAAGGTCAAATCAAACTAATCTGTTTCAACACACATACACTTCACTATAATGGTTAACCCACTATAATTTGTATATTGAATTTAAATTAGGAAAAAGTAATTTTGTGCATTTGCTAAAATCAGTGGAAACTATCAATTGATATAAAGAATAATCCTTACGTAGGCAAGTCTATTCTAAAAGTGATTTGTAACTTTGTGTTAGCATGTGGTGATATAGAAATAAAGAAATTAATAAAACAATAACAAGAAAACCAAAATTTCATCATCCCTTAAATTAGATTGGTAATAAAAATTACCATGTAACCAAAACCAATGTGGTCATCATGACATGCCCAGACATACCCTGAGATGGAATACAACATTTGCATGACTAGCTGGTGACCTTACACAGCCAAACCATTCCTTGCTATGTTGAAAATAAACATACTTTACTTCACCATGTGGTCAAGTGATGGCTATTACATTACAATGTTAAAATCAGTTATAGTTGCATCAAAAACACAGGTAAATATATTTTACAGCATAATACTATGATATCAAATAAATTCTTGACCCACCTAAACAACATCAGTCACCCTACTAATAGTAACAATGACCCTTCTAAAAATAATTGCAACTGCTGAAAAAATAACACCTGACCACTGAATGGCCAGTGCATGTCCGTAAGTATTGTTTATAGAGCTTTAATTAATTTGGATGATAATGATGTTAAATTTTACTTTGAAAGTACTTCTAACAGGTAGAAGATAAGATTTAACAAGCACATGTTGTCTTTAAACAACAGTAAATACAGCAAAAGTACAGCTTTATCCATATATTATTGGAAATTAAAAAAACAATAACAAGAACTTAATTATTACCTGAAATATTATAGCTAAATCCAAATATTACAACAGAAAAAAAGACAGATGTAACTTATGCCTTTTAGAAAAATTTGTAATCTTAAACTATATTAATAATCCTTATTTACTTAACAAAAAAGTGATTTAATGACCACATGCTGTCATAGAAAAAAAACACATACTTAAATTCTTAGACCCAGATTGATATAGATTCCTTTAAATATTTGCCCCTTTCTTTCTTTCTTTCTTTCCTCCATTTATCTTTCCCCAACAAATATTACTTTTAACAATTATGAATTACTCACCTTTAATTTTTGCTCACTGCATTATTTTTTAACTTATATTTTTAATTTTAAATTCTATTTTTTAATTTTTATTTCTTATCTGCATGTAATATGAGACTATTTAAATTTTTATGTTTTATGATTTATGCCCCTTTGATTTCTTCTTGCATTTTAATATTAACATTTATTTTAATTTTTATCTACATATAATCTAAGAATGTTTAAATTTTTAATCCTGTTATTAAACAAACAGTAACTTAACTTTATAAGATTTAATTTCCATGAATATCAATGGAACTTAATTTCAAATCTATTAAACTGTCAGTTTGAAATATACACCTAATGATTGCATAACACATGAAACTCCAAGTTGTGCCATCAACGTAGAACAACATGTATATTTATTAATATATATACTTCATCCCAGTATTCTAACTCCAGTCTACTCCCCTCAAAGCTCTGGTGTGTATCTCATGAGAAAACTCAGTGAAATGTTTTATCATATACCAAAAACATTTTTGAGACCATTAATTCTACATGGCATCTCAGAAATAGTAAATGGTTACCATCAATAACAAACTGTATGACCAACTTTCTTGGGAAAATAGCAGCCTCTTTATACAAAGAAAGAAAAATCATGCTTAAACCCTGAAAAGCCCTAAAACAAAAATGAAGCACATAATGACTGTGACTTACACAGGGATGTATAAAACCAGCAATCTTAAAGACAAATTCTTCAACATCTGGTCAGACATGGGCAAACAAGGTTCGAGAATTTGATGCCATTCCTATGACTTGACTGAAGCTGCTGATGTTGGACCTTTGCATCTGGACTTGAGATTTGAGTTCCTACCTGACACCTTTGACCTCTACCACTGCTACCACAGCTGCCTTTTTCGAGACAAAACAACTGTCCTTTTCAGAACAACAAGCAAGTCATTTACTGATCTACTAAAGCTGCTCTTTTCAGGGCAAGATAGTTTACTTTACCACAACTGTTCATTTTAGGACAACAAACAGGTATTTTCTGGAATTATTGCATCTTCTCTTTTCAGTGTAAGAAAGTCTATTTTACTTTTACAATTAGTACAGTCTATGCCTCTCGACTTCAGCAACTCCTGATGAACCAGTATAATCAGCCCAGTGCAACAACAACTAACAACTCTGGCCTCATTCTATGGCCTATGAACTGCCAGCTGCATGCACCAACAACTCAAGTCTGCAAGTAGTGGATGCCACTCAATCATCAACAGTTCCATGGTGACCCAAGAGATTGTTTAAGCTATCACAATGAAAGTTAAACTTTAGTAACTTTGTCACTCAACATGTTTTTTGTTATCCGTGCCTCTCCTGTGTCACTTCACCCTTTTCTTAAAAGTCCGTAGAGTTGGTTACCATAACCATCTCTGCAACACTGGACTCTATCTGTGGCAGACTAAAAAACGTTTGGTTGAAAAATACTTTGTTTTTTTTAAACCATTACACATTTTCCTTGGGTCAAACATTTAACTCAAATTGCCAAGAAGATGTGAAGTTTTGCTCTCAACAACATCCACATGCTACATCATAAATAGTTCATCAAAAATGACCAGAATTTCAGCCAGCTGAAAGGAACAGATGGCTGAGATGATGCACTGCACGGAATGCACGCATGCGCTGATGACCAGGTTAAAAACTGATAACAACCGACTACAGCGACATCAGGTTCTCTGGCTCATTACAAGTCAATAAGTGCAGACTCTTTCCCATACGTAGACACACATACATGCATCACATAGGCACTTATCAATGCTAATGCACACACGACATGGTCACCCTTGACAATGTGCACATACTTTGCACATACACAAATCTCAGTCCAATGTGAACACACCAAAATTTGCATATCAATAAATGTATATTGAATTTGGTAAGCTGTATTTTTCTCCTTGTTTCAAATTGTTACTTGTCTGATATGAATTCATAATTATGTTCAACCTGGGTCAAACTGGCTATGATTTACAAACACAGGCACTTACTCACACTGTCTTGCATGCTGGGATTGTCTCCCCAGGCTGATAAGAAGTCACTACCTTGACAAATCAATCACGGTGAGATTCAGCCGTGTACATAGATAGTGAACTTTTATTTTCACACAAAAAAATAAAAAATAAAAAAAATAAAGGAAATGTTTTCAATTCATTTCTGCACTCCTGAAAAACATTAACATTTCAAAGGTAAGCTAACATGAATTACAAAAAGTAAATACCTGAAAATGCCATTTCATGCCTTTATAATTTGTCTATGACGTTGACATATTTTACTAAATTAAAACGTTAAATCGTAAAATCATATTTTTGTGACATTAGTTGTTCTATTTAAATTATAAATAAAAACAACCTTTGAGTGCGTTAACTTCATCTAGGGTACATAACTCAGCAAAGACAATGTTATTCAAGGGAAGTAAATATGAACAGCATTTTGTTTTACTTACAATTTTCAAATAATAATTTGTTATGCGCAACAAATTCAGTTCTTTTTTTCGTCCTTAACTCTTTCTTGCTTGTAATGAAAACTGCAAAAAGAGTCCATTCATTCTATCTTTAAATTTTGTTAGCATGCTCTAAATTTAAAAAAAAGAAAAGAAAGAAAACTAAAATATAAGTAAAAATTACGCAAAAAAATTATATTGATTCATTTTTCTTTCTTTCTGTTTTTTAGCAAAACAGGCAAAACCTTCAGAACTTTTTTCATAAAATTTTATACATACAGTGTGTAAGAGTATACTGAAATTTCTGTCTGAATATTTGGGACGAGCTGTTAACATTGTTTACACACGGTCTACTGTCCCCATTGTTGTTTTTCATCCATTGTATTCTCTAGCCTTCATCAGGTGTTTGCCTGTCTGTTAGTGTTAACTATTTAATCCTGTTCACCTTCAGGGAATTTTGAATGGAAACCTTTATTTAAATCTATGGATGTGGAGGGAGATTGTTTTGCGGCAATTTTTTCGTCATTGCAAATCAGGTGGATTCCACATTTTCACTTAGAGATGTGTGTTAATTCCATACTTTTTGAATTTGCATTTTCTTGGCAACTGATAAATTAAATATCTGATTTGGAGAATTTAGTAAGCTATTCAATAAATCATTTTGTACGTTTTACATTTAATTTTCTTTGCAATTAGTTACTTTCCTTTTGTATAATGTGAGATCTCATATAGGTAAGACTACAAAATGAGATCTTGCATTATTATAAAAATTTTATTTTTATTGTTGTAAAGTAAGTTAGTCTTCAGTATAATAAATAAATGTTTAATTGCCTAGGTTGTTGTTTTTTTTTTTTTTTTCAAACATTGTTTTGAGAGAAGTGCATTTTTAAGAAAGCCAGGTTTGTAAACAAATTGTTATATGTATGAATCTTTTAGACTTAGTAGTTTAAGCATTGCCAAAATTACTTGTGATTTGTTAAGAAATAATTTTGAATTTACGAAAAAATACTTTTTTGTATTTACTGATCAATGAGAAATGTGGTCTCAAGCTCTTGTAAATATCTGGATGGAAGACGCTTAAAGCCTCTTTTTCCTAATAAAAGAACTCCAGTTTGCAGATAACTCCAGAAAGCTTATAGACATCAGAGTGAAATTATTTAAACATTAAGCAGAAAGCATTTTGTCAGATTTCATGTATCATAGAAAAGTAACATTGCCTTATGAAATAAAAGTGATGTGAAGTGAGGTTTAGCACGAATCAGTCGCTAAGCTTGTCCATACTTATTCTCAGTGACAAGTTATATAGGCTCTCTCTTGCACTTATGCAAATTAGGCATATTAATTTGCCAGTGTCACTACAAAAAGTTTTGAGAGGTACATAAAAAAGGTGGTTGTTTGTATGTATGATATATATTTGGTGAGTGAAATATTCTAAAGTGTATCTCAGTGTTGCACTTTGTGTCTTCTGTTAGAACACTACCCAGATATTTAAATTTTTGTACCTGCTTGATTTTAGTAACCATCTCCTGTAGTTGATATTTTGGGCTCCTATTTTTGCTGATGACCATGTATTCGGTTTTCTTGCAGTTTATTTGTAGTTCTTTCTTTCCACTTTCTTCAGCTACCTTCTGTCGAGGGTCTTGTAGTTTCCTTTCTGTGTCTGCTATCAGCACTATATCATTTGTGTATCTTATATTGTTCAGATTATGGCCACTAATGACGAATTTTGGCATGACTTCAAGGGTCCTCACAGAATAGTCTTGCTGTACAAGTTGAATAGATCCAGTGAAAAGACACATCCTTGTCTTATGCTCCTTTCTATCTTTGTGTATCTGCTGAATTCATTTCTTGTCCATATGCAGGTAGTTTGCTGCCAGTAGAGGTTCTTGATTACTATAATGTCTTTCCCAATTATATCAAAATTACTGAGCATTTCTATCAATTCTTTGTGGCATACTTTGTTAAACATCTTTGCATAGTCTATAAAACATAGGTACATGTCCTTTTTTATTTGTATTGCCCTTTCTGATAGCATCCTATGTATAAATATTGCATTCCTTGTTCTAGTGTCCTTGATGAAACTGCACTGTTCTTGTTATATCTCTGGCCTGATTCTGATTCATGCTCTAGTCATCAGAATTTAGACAATGAGTTTTGTTATATGGCTCATTATACTGATTGTTCAGTGAAGATTGTATTTATTTGCACCTGGCTTCTTAGGCAGTGCTATGAAAATTGACCTGCTTCGGTCATCTGGTATTACATCACAATTATAGATTTAATTTATTATTTCTGTAATTTTTTGTCTAAGGCTGTCAGCATCTCTATTACAATGCTGTCTGGCCCAGCTGCTTTGTTTCTATTCAGTTTGGCTATTGCAGCTTTCACTTTGAATTTGAATATTTCCAGTCTGTCAGCATCTTTGTTTATTGTTCTTTGCTCTCTCTTGTTGTGGAAGAGATCTTTTATATATTCTTTTCATCGCTGGAGTATTTTCCCTTTCTCTAATATGATTGTTTCATCCTTGGATTTTATACATCTGGTTGAGGAGCATATTCTTTGTCCTGTTAGTTCCCTTATTTCTTTATGCATATTTCCTATATTAGTCTTGCTCAATCTCTCTACTTCTGCACATTTTTTGTTGAGTCATTACTCTTTAGTCTGTCTACACTTGGTCATTATTTCCTTGTGTAGTTTCTTGTATGCTGTTCCATGTCTTGGCATAGTTTTCTGTTTCCTTTGCATCATGTCAAGAATCCCTTCAGCCATTTTCTTCTGCTTCTGATACAATGTTGTTTGCTGATGTCATGAGTGTGTTTTATTTCAAGTTTCTGATTTCCATTTGTTCTTCATATTTGTTTCTCACACTGTCAGTGTATTTTTTCTGCAGGTTGAGGTCATTCACGAGTGGGTTGTTTTGCAGTCTGGGTGATGCACTAGGCTTCTTTAGTCTCTAAAGTTTCACCCTTAGTTTGCAGATGACTGGGAGGTGGTCACTCCCACAGTAGGCACTTGGATAGGTTTTCCATTGAACCACTGCCTTCTTGAATCTCCTGTTTATGGTTATATAATTGATTTGGTTTTTCATGTCACCTCCTGGCCTTCTCCATATTCATAGGCACCTTGGGTGTTCTTGAAACTAGGTGTTGATTATTACCTAGTCACCATTGGACCCATTTTTTTCCTTGATTGTTGCAGATTCAAAATCCAAAGTTGTCAGTTGTCTCCTCTTCCCTCTACTTGCCATTCAAGTCTCCCATGAGGATTCTAATTTCTTTGGTTTTACACTGAGCCTTGGCATTGTTCAGTATAGAGTAGAAAGTTTCTGTTTCTTCCTCAGTGCTTTGCATTGCATTGTTGGTACATATAACAGCTATGTTGAAGGGTCTCCCTTTCAGTTTGACCAAGAGGACTTTATCAGATAACTGGCAATATCTCAGAACACATTTCTTCATCCAGTATTAAGTCAATTCCTTTTTTGTTATTTTTACCTCCTGCGTATATTATCTGTGGTGGACACGTACCTTGCCAAAGCAAGAAAAGGCATATTGTTCATACATGTGTTTGTAGACATCATAGACTTGCAAGACGAGCTTCGGCAAGGCAGGGTTGAAATGACACAGTGCATGCGTTATCAGCGAGATTGAGGCTGATGCAAGCCAGAGATCTTGGTTTCTTGTCTGAGACCAAAGAAGGATAAAAGGAGCCTACTTTTGGTTTCAATTTGGAAATGGGTGAGTGATTACTAACCCAGTGAGAAGACAAATAGCGTACACAAGTACACTGTGCCTGACCATGTCCAGGGTGCGTACAAGAAAGATCTCTTACTATGGCAGTGTAATGGATAGTTGTTGCCATACTCTGAGGAGGAACTTGGCCCATCCAATGGTTAAGTCTCTTGATGGAAGTCATACAAGAGCACAAGCAAAAGATTTGGCCAGTTATTGACTACCAAGAATGAAACAGATTTGTGGAGGCATTCACTGTTGACTCTGAAGTGTGTTCGCAAAAGCTTAGGGAGTGGTGGCAACAAGGAGTGGATGTGTCACTTTGAGATCTGCAAAATGTTTACCTTCAAATCCACATTGACAAGAAGCTGTGGCCATTTCAAATGGTCATTTTCAAGGGCAAGTGGGTCTACCTTACACGATTGGATTTTGGCATAAATGTGCTGCTACTCATCATGAAATTCATCATTGACACTATAACATCCCAAGAGAGCCACATTGGCTTATATTGATTAAATTTTTATCAATGAGTCTGGTTTCTGCAGCACACATGTGACAGCACTTATTAGATTATGGCCTAGTCTGTAAAAACCAAAAATGGTTAGAAGATGGAACTAGGGCCCTTGGCCGGCTGGTTTGATGAGAGAATGGCACCCTCCAATGGAGACAGGGTGGCCAGGTTAGAAATTTCCAAAGTAGTGACTCATTAACATGTATTTTCCCTTTGGGGAAACTTGAGGGTCATTTCCCTGTGTGTGGCTGGCTTAGAGTGGCAACTACATTCATCAAGTGCCAAGCAAGTGCAGTGACCAAGAGATGGGATGATGAGGTCAGAGATGCCAATCTATATCGCATGCTGGTGGAAACAATGACCAGAGTATATGAAATGGATCATGTTGGGGGAGATTGGTGTATGGATGGTAATGAGATAATGGCCTGGGTAGATGCAAGTTTTTTAGCTACGTGAGTGGCATTAGAAGCAAATACAAGCATTATCGAGGATGTTTGTTGGTTGCACCCAACCAATGATGCCAGGCATATCAATCTGGTTGAACTAGATGCAGCACTTAAAGGCATCAATCTAGTCTGATATTCACCAATGTATGCATGCTGAATCATTGTGCTTTTATGAACAAGTACAGACTGAGTATTATTCAAATGACAATGAGATCATGTCTACTGATAAGGCATTTTTGAAGATAAAAAAAGTATAATAGCATCAATTACTGAATGTACAGATCTAAAAATTTATGTTGATAAAGGTGATCATTACCAAAATGAAGACCATGAAATAAAGGGACAAATGTGTTTAATGATAATTATTTTTCAATATTTAGAATAACAAAAACTTTTGCTGCTATTATTATTATAGATCTCATATAAAGCAAATCTGTCTTCAAAGAGTCCTTAAAATTTAAATCAAAACTATTATTTGGCAACTAGATATTAGATCAATCTTATTGTAATGTATATTCGCATAAAAAAATTTACATTAAAACTACCCTCTTTTTAAAAAAATGCATTTTGTATACATTTTATTCAGATCTCAAAATTCCCCAGTTCTATTTTTCTTGTATAAAATGTCATTTCTGCCAATTTTGTAATAATTATTAAAACTAATGTTGATTTAATTCAAACTGTATGATTTCATTGACTAACATGTACATTCATAGAGGAACATTTAAATTCTTCACTGATTCCTGTAATAATCCTGTGTGGTGAAAGGAGTTGATTCTATGACTTCAGTCACAGATTAGTTATTTATGGAGTGGAATTGTTAGCCCCCCCCCTACAACTTTCAATTCTTTCATCTGGACTTTGTGTTCCTCTTAGAGTAATCTTCCCTTAGTCAGACTGCCTTTTGATGGCTAAAGAGTTCCAACTGGTCAGCTATTTACCTGATGTAGGAATGGATCCATATCTTTCCCAAGAACATCAAGAACATTAGTGTAAAGTGAATGCAAGTCACATCAGCCAAAATAAAAAATTAACTTACTGATTCTTTTGTGCTTTTAAATTTTAACTGCATAAATTTTATGCTTAAAAAATATCTCTTGAACATTCCATTAAAATGGATGTGAGATTGTGATAGTTAATTGTAACACTGACTGACCATTTAAAGGAACTCTGGTGAAAAGAATGCGAAACACTAAAGTAGAAACAGGATTTGTATGGAATTGTTAAAGCATATTTCAGGATAAAAAGTCATTTAAAGCCTGTTTTCCATCTTTTCAACCCCTAATAATGCACAAGATGAAACTTGAGAATATATCAACTTATGATGTGATCCTTATTTTAAGAAATGCATGATTCCTTCAGATGTTTCAAATTTCCTCAACCAAACTTGTGCCACTTCCAAGAATTCATGGCAATCTTTGGTTTCCTCTGACAAGCTGCAAAGTCAAAATGAAAATTTAAGATGTGTCAGCAGAAACAAGCATACAACACGCCACAAAATATAATGAGGTTGATTTGTTTTGAAAAAAGAATCATATAACAAATTAAACTGATTTCTCCAATATATCTAAGTAACAGACTTTTCTTGTACTTAAATGCATCAGCTAAAATAAAAATTAAACCAGGTTTATTTTATTTTCTACCTTGATCTTGAAAATTCAATGGCATGATCAGAAATAATGATTTATATGGCCTCAAACAGACCACAGATATGGCAATGTATATGTATAGAATGTTTAACTGGACATTTATTTTTTAAATTGGTTAAATTCTAGCAGCAGATCACCATGCACCTCAAAAACAGAGATGCATTCTCGTATAAAAATTGGTATTAACAAATATTCAGCAAATGAATCCACTTTTATAAATAATATTGCTATAATTTCTATTCAGGACTAGTCAATATCCAGATAGAGAATACTGTGAAAATTCTCTACAAAATTATTATTGTTATTACCTCATTTTGTTGATAGTAAATTATATGTTTGATGTAACATAGAATAAACAGTTTATTGCAAAAATATGAAGTAAACATGATTTGTCTGCTCACACTCTTCAAATTAATGACTGTTTTGCTGCTTCTTTTTTTCACTGTTTAAGCATATATTTATATATCATTTTCAATCCAGTTAATATTCCTACCCAGATTTTTTAACACAAATAGAGGTTATCCCTTGTTTCCTCTTTAGGATTTGGTTTCAAGTTCCTTGTAAAGTCTATTTCATTCTCTTTTATTCCTAGTAGCCCCCTTGCGTTTTAGTGGCATTATCACCTTCCTTGGGATGAATTGATTAAAAAAACAAATACTGTATCTTTTATCTCACATATTGTTTGAATGTTTTGCTTGTTATAGGGTACAAAAAAAAAAAATAAATAAATAAACATGACTTCTGTTGTTCTCCTTCCTAAGTTAAAACTTGTCCAGTGTAAAAAAAAAAAAAAAAAAAAAAAAAAAAAAAATCAGCTGTGCTTGGGAAAGGAGACAGCTTTATAACATACACTGGTGTATTGATTCCAAAAATTAACTTTGGTCATGGCTGCAAGACATCAAGAGCAACCATGAAGGTTCATCTAAAAACAAACTCTCTTGAATTAAAAGTGGATATATCAGCTGAATAAAATGCAAAAATGCATTTCTCTCATGATCAACAGCTTGCATGGTTCAACATTTGCTGTAATTTACATGCTTGTTCAAAAAAAAAAAAAAATTACTATTTCTTTGTTTTTACAGTTAATTGAAACAGGCTTCTTAACAACTAGGAAACATGGAAGACACCGTCTACTTGCCCCAAACCAGATCTTCATTCCTAAAAGACTGTACTAATTGTTTAGTGGGGCTGTAATGTAATAATTCATTTCAATCTCTTAAAACTTGGTCAAACAATCATGGTAGTTTGATTATCATAATTTGGAACAAATGCATCAGAAATTGCAAACACCATGGTCAGTAGAGGCGAATATAAAAAAAAAAAATGTCCTTTCTTACTGCAGCACTTCATACTTCAAAAACCACCTGGCAAAACCTGATGAGGTTAGATATTGATATCCTACTTTACTATTCTTAATCTTAGTCTCTCGAAATAATTACCATTTTCCTTGAGGCCTTAGATGCTGTCCAATCCTTTCTTTCCAGCCTCGACAGAGTTCAAAACTGTCCATGTCACTGATTAATTTTCTACTCCACAAACCCTTTTCCCACAGATGAAAGGTTGCAAGCTGTTTACTACTCTTTCCGTTGAAATACTGGTAATGTTCTAATGAGCTGTTCCACCAGTTCAGACCTTCACAGCTAAGACCTACCATGTCATGTACACAAAGTAGACTCATCTTTATTTCCTTTGTATTCAATTGGTAAAAAAGAAGTACCATTCAGACAACTACTTCCCAAGAGCTGCTGCTGCTTTGTGAATCAGACTACCAAGAAGATGCTTTCCCAATCACTACAATCTTAACCTTTTCAAGTTTTGAGTCAATCATTATCTGTTCTACATGTTTCATGATCTGTACTTCTTATGTCCATAAAACCTCATTCTGTAACCTACTTTCAGTGGCTCTTGTATAGTGTAAAAAAAATATATGTTTGTACCAGTTTAGGTTTATTAAAAAAAAAAATTACACTATTTATCACTGCAGAATAGCTGCCATATTTGGGTTCATGCTAGTGATCAATCCTTACTGTCGAGCCTCAAATGAGTTCAAAAGTGAGCATGTGGCCTTGTGGACAATGAATTATTCTCCACTCTACAACCCTCATATGAAATATAGCTAGACTCTCACTACTCCATCGCTTTTATCATGGCAGATGTTCAGATGAATTACATTCTTTAGTTACATTAGCTCAGAAAGTAAGAACGCGTTCCTTTGATAAGGAGCAAGTTCTACAGACAGATTGTTTCCCGGAACAAATACTTTGTGGAACAAAATCTCAAGAGGATGATTCTTTGACAATCACAATTTTGGTCTCTAAGTTTAGAGTCAAGCAATATCTGTCCGACATGTCCTCATAATATGCATTTCTTTCTTCCCCCTTACTTACAGCAATCTCGCTAAGCAACCCTCTACTTTGTGTTGTTCTTGGGCCTTGTATTGGGTAAAATAACAGTAAAGAAAAAAAAAACATATAGCTCATAATTAAACTGTACTCACAAAATAATCTTCAAGATGACATTGTAAACAAGTCATTCATAAATTCACTTGCTTTTGAAGATTTGTTTGAAAAGGTTGTTTTGAAATAATCTTAAGGCATTTACCTTTGTTGCTTGTCAGTTTATTCTTAAATTATGTGTGTAGGAACATTTATTCTTATTAAAATTAATTCTATTTTTAGAATTATTTCAATTTTAAAATATTAATATTTTCTTAGACGAAATTTACATTCATTTTTATGCCCTTTAAGGCTAGTCTAGAGGAGAACTATGATTATCCAGATCTTAAAGGGATATCACACATGCACACACACACGTGTGCGTGTGTGTGTGTGGAGAGAGTTAAATGTTAATTAGTTATATGTGCTCTTATAAGACAGACAATACTAAAACTTTCATAAACACTTTTTAGTAAGCATTAATTTACTTAAAAAAATAATGTATAATTGTTAGAGTCCCTTACTTTGAAGACAATTAAACATTCTTTTCTTCCTAACAGATGGTTTCTTTGACATAGTAACTAGTTTAACGTCAGTATGATAAATCATATTTAAAATACAGCTAATCAGTCTGAATTTCTGGGATAATGAGGGATTATTTACATTCAGACTATTATCCTCATCTTTGTTGTTCTTATCACATTTCAGCCATCATATTCCCTGCTCTTCTTCAGGTGTTTGCCAATCCAGGTAACCATCAGGAAATTTTTAATTTTGGAACAATCTACCCCTGTATATTAAATAAAGGGTTCTGTTCAAAATTCCTTGAAGGTTACTCAGATTGACAAACACTTGAAGGCCAAAAGCCACAATGGTTACATTGTGACAGTAACAATATAGACGAGAACAAAAGTCTAAATGTAAATACAGCTAATCAGGTTTTGAACTCTGAAGAGATTTTAGGTTTTAATGTCATCCTATTTCAATGTAGATTCTAAAATTATTATTATTACTCTTCTTACCTGTCCATTTTTTTCAACATTTTTATGAGAAAAATTTACTTTTAAACAATTGCTTGATGAAACAAGTATTAAACATAATAAGACAAAAACACCAGCAATAAATTGATTTTCATGGAAGCATAAATTATTTTTCCTTGGGGTAATTAATGTTAGTTTGATCCAACAGAAAACATTATCTTTTCTATAACCAAATAATTTATGCCTATTTGTCATTAATATTTACATTTTTCTGTCTAATGTAAAAAATTAAAAGAAAAAAATGTAAATGTTTTTTAAGCTTACATTATTCCTGGTTTTGATCTTATATGTGTTACATCAATTTTATTATCAAATAAAGGTAGGTACCCCCAAAGATTCACTAAAAATGAGTATAGATGATGTAAAAATGCCCCAAACTTAATAAAAGACAAAATTTTGTCATAAAGTCTTTATGTTATTATTAAGAGAAAAGATCAAAGGATTTATTGATCATTATATTTTCTAATCATTTTCAGAAACTTTGAAATTTTGGTTAAATTTTTTTTTTGTCTGAGCATTCTTTTTATGTTGAAAAAACATTGATTTAGAAATTCTTGCAAAAAATTAAATAATTGTCAGATTTTAATTTTCAGGACGTTTTCACACATGAATGAAATTATTTAGAAACTATTTTTTTTAATAAAATCTTGATAAAAATATATACATATATATATATATATTTTTTTTTTAACATCTATTATCCCCCACTATTTATTTAATTTATGAAATTCATTGTGTTATATTAGTTATAAGCAGAAGTTTTTGGAAAATTCAAATCATCAATTTTTTTTCTAAAACAGGGCCCACAGTTACCAAAAATCTGCTCTGACATGTAAAATAAAAAATGTAATAAAACTAAGACATTATTTAATTAGAAAAGTTTTAATAGCTTTTACAAATAAGATATTCTCTTATTATGGAAACTATTGTTGTAAAAAATTTTTTTACAATAAATAATGAATTTTACAATAATTGTTTTTATTTTTTTAGATATTTTAATTTAAATAATTTATAGTTTCAAATTTTTTCAAATTTTGTATTAATTAGGTGCAATTCCCAGTGTTTTAAAAAATAATATTTTTTTTTTGCATGTATAAATGTACCAATTTTTGTAAATACCGACGGCCATACACATTTTTCTGACAATATGAGTGGTAACTGTAGTAAATTTAGAGCCAAAGAACCTAAAATTCAATAAAACATTAGGTTACTTAGAATATTTTCTGAAGTTTTTAAGCTTAGTGGATAGTTAAAGGATGTGTGTTGTGGTGCATTGGATATCGACTCTGAATGAGAAATTGGGGAGCCGAGTTCGAATTCCAGCTGAATTCATTGCTTTCACTTACACACAAATACCCTTGGGAAAGGTATTAATCCATCTATTCCTTCCAGTTATGGGTTAAATAACAGGACAGATTGGGTTATATAGCCTTGGTCGGCAACCAGTCTACCGCAGAAAGCAATGGCAACCTACTGCGGGATAATCTTCTGCTCAGTCAGTCATGTCTCTTTCGAGACATGATTGCCCAAGCGTGTATCATGTATGGCACTTAACTGACTGGATAGTTAAAAAATTATATAAAAAAGCTACTCATTTTATATAGAAAAAATTAGTTAAATTTCCCATCAGGCTGTTAACACCTCATTAAAAGACCCACTTCCATGTTAAAAATGCTTTTCTGTGAGATTTTAAACTAAAAATAATAAAATCAACTAATCTGTTACAAAAAGTAATTTTATTTTTGAAAGATATTTTTAATAAAGAGAAGCATGTGCTGAAAGAACTGTAAATATGGCTAAACTCAATTAATTTTTAGCAATTTAAAAAAAAAATCTTTCCAATCAATTTAAATTAGTTTTGAAATATAGCAAAGTATTTTGCATATTGGAAATATTAAATTTAATCTATTAGTTTAAAATTAAAACTAAAATAAAAGATTCAAAATTTTTCATTTTTAAAAATTCATTTTAAACCTTAGGTATCACATTTCTTTGGAGGTACCTAAAAAGGTGCTTGCAAAATTTCAAAGTGATTTCTAAAAATGAAAAACATTTTTCAAACTGACATAAAATGAACAAATATTAATGTTCCAATTTTGTTTGTCATAAATTCCATTTTAATGTGTTAAATGAAAATATAAAAATATGGAATATTTTAGCAATATGGCCTTAACTTGAAAGAAATCAAATTGTTAGTATAAAAAAATTTGGCAAAATTTAACTGTTGTGTTTAAAAAAGTGGTGTCAAAAGTACAGTTTTTCCCTTTATACCACTATTATCTTGTACTACCTTCACTCCCTTGACAATGTTTATTTACAAGGTTATAAAAATGTAAACCAAGTACAATATGTTATTTAATATTTGCCTTTTATAAAGATTTATTATTTACTATTTTTTAAAGAAATAAATGTGAAAAAAATCTTTATGAAAATTTTTTTAAAATTACAAAATTATCAAAATCTCTCAACCATCTACAATGTAATATTATTTATTTTATAAATAACTATGAAAACAAGTTTTTTATTCATAATTTTATAAAAATATCAATGAATTATAAAATATTTATTTCTTTTTAAATTGATAAATGATAAACATTACATTTTTAGAATGCTGTGAATATAAAATTATTCATGTAAATAAACAATCTAATGAATAAATAGGGTTTAATATTTTTGTTGTAAATTCTCAAAGAATAAAGAAAATCTGTTTTATTCAAAATTCTAATCATTACTTTTTGAAACTTCAAACATTGCCGAGGGAGTGAAGGTAGTTAAAATAATAGCAGTGTCAAGTAAAAACCATTGTTTTGACAATTTTATTGCAAGCATGAAGGTTAAAGTTTGGCAGAATTCTCTTATTTTTTTCAGAAGTCATCCTAAAGTGTAAAGCTAAGAAAAACTAAAATAATTTACTAATGATAATTTGCATGCACCCTCCACTTAATTATTTCTGTTGATTGGAACAGGTATACAAATAATCAGATATTTTGCATTATTGTATCATTGGAAATGTGAACAAAATAATTTAACTTGTTCTGAAATACCCTTAAGCACTCATTTCTAAATAAAGTTAAAATAAACTTGTCAGAGGAATTCTAATAAATTTATACAAACTAACAAGATCCACAGAAATCTGATGGGAATTTCAGAACAGAACATTCATATATTCTAAATAAAAAAATCATAAGAATATTTACAGTTTTAAATGCAGCTTATCTATTTTTAGATTTAATACATGGAAAAAAAAAAAATGATTTTTCCAAACTTTCTGAAATATTAAAATTATTAAAAAAGATTTTTTTTTTACATTTTTTTTAAACATTTAATCCCTCCTTGGCACTGTGAGCTATAGAAAAGTGCTAAAAAATACTGGTTGATGCTTGTATATTTTAAGAATAGCATAAAGACAAATTTTAGTAGGAATAGTAATGGGTCCATCTGAAAATTTTAAATTATGTTACACACCATAGGTATATAATGGTGAACTTTTATAAATTAACAAATAGACTGTCAGGATATTTTGGTTTGAGAAACTAAAAGCTGATTGTATAATTTGGAAGATGAAAATTAGATTTTAAATGTAAAAATTTAAATTATTAGAGAGAGTATACAGGGGATCCACTGGCTGGAGCTGCGATATAAAAAATAAACATTTAAATTAAATAATTATTTTAATGAAGAGGGTTGCAGTATTGTTTCATTTGTGATAATTTATCAAAAGCGTGTGTGTGTGTGTGTGTGTGTGCATGCAAGGGTGACTGGATTTGATTGGTAATGTTAGACATGCAACAAATTAGGAGACAAGCTTCTATCTTCATAAGACAATCAGGAGATGAATTTATTTACACAGTACAGATGACTTGTACATCAGTGAATACAGGTCCACAGATGATAATAAAATCAACGCGCTGGAGAGAGAGAAAAAAAAAAAAAAAGGAAAGAAAATAAACATCTGCCGGTCAGTTATACCACTGGCATGTCCTTTAAAATGTCTGTCTCTTCCCCCTTTCTGGTCAGAGGGTCAAGTAGGGGTTTGAAGAGGGTTATGTAGGTAAAGAATGGTGGACAGCCGATTGACCAATTGCAACCAGATTTATCATTTAATTGCCATTTGGTCTTCCCCCCCACACTTTATTAAAAAAAAAAAAAAAAAAGAATTGGGGTAAAATGAGTGGCTGAGGGATTAACATGAGACAGACAGTAGTAGGAGTTGACTTTGGGTTGGAGATAGGGAGACAAAGTCAGTTGAAGAATTGAATAAGTGTCAGTGAAATTGGGGAGTTTAAATTTAGAAAACAGAATTTGCATAAAGAAAGTTTAAATTTAGAAAACTTAAGATAAATGTACAATATATATATATATATATATATATATATATATATATATATAAAGAGGAGGAGAAAAAAACATTTTTCTTTTCAACAAACTGATTATTTGATTTATAGAAAAAAATGAAAATAAAATAAAAAAAGTGGATGAAGCCACAATTAAATAAAAAAAAAATTAAAAAATTATTTTAGTAATAGTTAATTTTTTTCTCTTTGATAGCAATTATTTTTCAACTGGAGGATATGATGTTCATTCACCATTTTTTTTCTCCCAGTACCCCTAAGACTAATTGTCCACAATCCTCTTTTACAATGGTGACAAATGAAGTGGCAACTGTGCCCCACATGACTTAAGTCATAATGGCTGCCACATTTTGTTTGAACCAAACCTAAAAGGGGGAAAAAAAAAGAAAAGAAAAAAAAAAAACAGAGACATATAATTCCCAAGATTGTCTGTCTGAAAAAGAATAAAAGTATATTTTCATCAATTTTGAGGTTGGGGATTTTTCATTTAATAATATTAACACATGTCCTTCAGAGATTTCTTTTCTACAAACAGGATAAATTATTTATTAATGGAAGGAGAGAAATGCTCAAAAAAAATCAATTAAAAATAATAAGTAAATAAAATAATAAAATCAGTTGTAAGAGAAAAAGGGGAGCCCAAAATAGACAAAAAAAGAAGAAAAAAAATTAAGTTGTTTAAATTTTTTCATAATATTGGGAATTAAAGATAGAAATTTTTTTTTTTTTACCCTCCCACATTACAAAAAGAGTTTGTTTAGTATTTCTCTTCATACTTCAGCTGGTTTGGTTCTTTTCGTTTGGTCAGTAGTTGATGCTAATTCAGAGTAGACCATTTCAAAAAAATAAATCAGAATCAAATAATAGAGTCTATTTTTGTCCTGTATGAAATATCGAACAGCATTTGTGGAAGTGGCTGATATCTTACTATTTTAGCAATCATTTGAAAGAAGCACAACAATAAGGTTAGCCATTCTGGTTTTGAGTTCATGAGGTTTGTTCAAAATGATTTAAAGGCAGACTGGGAAGGGGGTGTTGTATAAGAGAAGTTAAAGGTTTCTTTTTAAAAAATCCTTTCACTTTCAAAGTTAGACTCTAACAAAACAAAGATAAAACATTTTCAAATAAAAAAATAAAAACAAACCAAATTTAAAAAACGAAAACACTTAAATTGTAAATAAAATGACATATCAATTCAAAAGTAGTTATAACTATCACATACAAGTTTTTACAGAATAAATACAATGAATCAATTCATTTGACCCTCAAAAAAACCAAATTACTTTCTTTAACAATTACTCTTTAACTGTCAGTCATATTAAGTACTTGTACTATTACCGAATCAAACCACCTTTACTCCATGATAAAATTGTACACCCAAAGAGAATTCTTTTAATATTTTATAAAATAAATGGAGTAGTCTCTATCAAGCAGATATTGATATATTGCTTTGTGAAGTGATATTACATTGTTGGGGTGGGGAAGCTAGATTTAGTTAGTTCATTAAAAAGAAAACAGGATGGAGTTATTTCACAATGGATAAATAACATTAATTATACATTTTACATATAAATGTATGTGTATGACCATACAATATATATATATATATATATATATATATATATATATATATATATATGATGAAGAGTAAATGTGTATAATGTTATATATGCCATCTTTATAAATGAAAGGATGAAGTCATTTGAAAATACCTACAAATACCAAAAGTAAACAATCTACATTTATATGCACACACACACACACACACACAAATGCATGCACACAAACACACGCTTGTATATGTAAGTATTACTGCATCTCAATAAAAGTTTGTTAATCAGTTTATATCTGATTTAGAATTCTAAAATTGTTTCAAGTTCATATCCTCAAATCATCTATAAAGAAGCATTAGCTGCATTGCGTCCAATGATAGTTGTGTGCTGATCAAGTGACAAATTTTTTTGGCAATAACTAATTACATTCTTGCAACAGGCACTGAAAGCAAATATCTTATTTTGTGTAATGGCCCACAGCTTCTGGGAAGTCGGGACAAACATTGTTAGGGATTCAGATCTCAATTTTTAATTATGTATGCATTTTTCTAAATGGTCAGTACCGTACTTGTAAAATCTGCGATACCAATATAAATATCAGCTAATCTCTTGGATTCAAAATCAAGAGACAATGCTAAAGAGAATTTTGAATCCATAGGGTTTTTCTATTTGACAATACCCAATGACCTTTCTTGCAAATAAAAAGAAAACAAAGAAAAATAATTGGGAATTAGAGAGAATTAATTTAATTTTTTATCATTTATTTTCATTGTCACAGGTTTTAATATGTTTCGTTTTTTGTTCCAAATGTGACAAATGGCTGTGTATAAACAAATACCTTGAAATAAAGAAAAATAAAAAAAGGTTAATTCTAGACAAAATAAAAATGAGAAAAACTCTTTACTTTGGTAAAAAGAAATTGTAAAAATTTCAACAAGAAAATTATTGTGCAATCAAGAGAGAGAGAGAGAGAGAAAAAAAGAGAGAGAGTGAGAGAAAAAAGATAGAGAGAGAGAGAAAGAGAATGAGAAAATGAATGAATTTGAATGTCAGCCTGATTGTAGAGAAAGAATAATTAGGAAAAAGGGAATTTCACAGCTATCAGAGATGTTATTTTTTGGACTAACAGAGACCATTTTGTTCATTATAGATTTGTGAAAATTTAAAAGGGAAAAATAAAGGCTATCTGACAAAGAGTGTAAATAAATTGTAAGAAATAAAAATGTTTCTGATCTTTCAGGAGTATGCCAATAATAGTCAGCCAATAGCAGTACTGTGTGATGATTGTAAAATACTGAGGCATTACCATATGAAAAAAAAAATTAAACAAATACTAAAAAAAAAAAAAAAAAAAAAAAAAATAATCACTTAGTCAGAATCTCACTTTTCTCTCAACCAATTCATTTTTTATTATTTTAATTCATATTTCCCCAGCTCCTATAACATCATATCTACAAGATATTTTCTAGAGTTGAAAAATGTCTATTTTGATTTGATTAATGCAGTCATGATGCACTGTATTTCATTGCATTGAAACATGGCTGACTGCTACTGACTTTTGTGCTACTCTATAGGTTACACAATGAAAACAATATAACTAAATTGCTATTTGGGAAGTTATTGTTCAATAATTGTCATTTAAAATAAAAAAATTCGCAGAATTATCATAAAATATTAATAAGAGATCAATATTACTTCTATCTGATAAAAGTGAAATGTTAATACAAGTGCAATAGGATACAAATTTACTGATCAGCTACTTAAAGCTAGTTTTAGAATATGTATTGACATTTTAGTCTCTGTTATAATAATATATTCAAGTTTATATTTTATGTGTACAAAGCATCTAAAAAGCTTATAACTGAATGAAAATATGATTGCAAATTTAAGCATTGTTTTCTAAATTAACAAAAGAAAAAAAATAAGTTTATTAATGAAGCTTGTTCTTTTAGAGTCATTCCTTCATATTATAGAATGAACAGATGTCTTAATTATTAACATCACATATGTAAGTAAATTAATCAAAATGACCTAAATTTTTTATTTTAGTTGCTGAAATCCTATGTTTGTACAAATAAGAATTTTAATTGGCTTGTAAAATTGTACTCATGAAAAAGTGTCTACAATTAAAGCATCTATTTAAAAATTGGTAACTCACTGTGAAATTAGGCTAGCTAAGAGAAAAAGACTAACTTTAAGGTGTGATTTGCATATAATGAGGCCTATATTTAGCACTGAAAAATATCCTCCTTACCATGTTTTTTTTTTTTTTTTTAAACAAAAGGCAGATGGTATGGTACTTGCTGAGATAAACTGGCCCAATCACAAAAGAGTAAAAATTTACAGAAGCCTCTGAAAAATGATAAACCACTCTGAAGTTGTGGTGTTTTATTGTTGCAGAAAATTCAAAGGACCAAGCAGAGATCAGAAAAAAGAAAAAGAAAAAATGTGCTAAGTGTTGGTAAATTATGAATAAATATTGTATGAAGATACAAACATACATACACACATTTTTGTATGTGCATGTATATAGATATATATACATATTTTGTTGTGTCTACCATGACCTTATTGATATGAATTTATGGTAATAGTTATAGCAAATGCATAATGATGTCAGTATGAAATATTGGGAAAGAGAAGCAGATCACAACTGGGACATTTAAGAAGAGGAAAACAGGAAGGAATAAATCTGTTAACATGGAACTGAAACTATGCAGCATGGTCTTTTTCTTTGCACAGCACTGCTACCAAAGGAAATTCAATACAATTTGGACATGTCCTGGGTTATTGGGGGGGGGGGGATTTTTTTTTTTTTTTACATTTCATTATTAACCATTAGGGGAAAATTTGTGTTGTTATTGTTCAAATTTCATAACGTGTCCCTAAGAGAAAAATAAGAACAGAAAAATATTTTCATTTAATTATGAGAGAAAGAAACAAAAAAAGAAAAGGTTTCAAATAGGCACATTTCTGAAAATGTCATGGCTGGAAATAACAACACAATTTCACCATTCATTCATAATTTCTTGTGTACCATCAGGCAGGGCAACTTTGAACATTTTAATCAGTCCTATTTATCAATGTCTAATCTATCAAAACAATTGCAAAGTTAATTTTGAAGTGGGTTCATGTTTGAGAGCATCTTCCAGTTTTAGTGAAGAAAAAGATGAAGTTGTATCTCAAATATTGTAAATCATCTGTAGATATTCATAAAAAACTTTAAAAATAAAATAAATATTTTATTATACACAAACATGGAAATAAATTTTCCATTTCATAAATCTTGTAAATACTGCTTAGAAATTGCTAAATTTTTTTTGTAAGATTATTAAACTTTAAAAAGCAAAAATAACTAAGTGATTTTGTACACGAATCATGTTTTTTTGTTTTTTAACTTAAGTCAAACCTTACTTGTAGTCACGATTTTTGTAAACTTTGATCAAGTTAAGAAAAAAAATCAGTAGAAAATGCTAACAAAATCAAGTCGACCAAAGAAATCACATCAGAAAGAGTTTAAAGTTGCTTCGCTTGACAGTACCAATACATATGTACATATATACAAATATGTATGAAGTTATACATGGATGTATATTGCACACAAATACACATAAGTGTGTATGTGGGTGTGCGTAAAGAGAGCGACAAGTATAATTCTGTAGAATTATGTAATGAAAAACATTTACATTTTTTGTATATTATCGGATACTAGTGAAAGAGATAATTAGTTTTAAAATGTTCGTGCGTGGCTAAAAGACTATTCATAGGCAGCTTTCTAACAAAGAGGAGGTAGCTTTGAATTGGAACAGGGTAAATAACTAGTCCAAACCTGCATTTCCTCTATCCTCAGGCATGAGTTATTTCTCTTGAGGGAATATGAACCAACGGAACCAGTCCATCTCAGCAGGTCACAATCGAGTGATAAGTGTAGCATTATTTGTTCAACAACTTTATATATATATATATATATATATATATATATATATATATATAATTTCACAGCAGCGATAGGCATACAGCAGCAAATAGAAGGTATTATGAATGATAAGTGACAAAGAATTTGAAGAAAGGCAAGAGAAAAAGAGAAAGAAGATGAGAAAAATGCACTGAGTGCAGTACAGTAAGGATTTTTCTTTTGAGATTTTTCTTGTGGCAATTTGTTTTAAAACAATTACAACACAGCATTAAAAATGCAAGACCAAAAGTAAGCAATTGCAGTTAGAAGATAAATGTCAATATCAATGGTAATGATAAAGTGTAGAAAATTTGACAGTTATTTTTTGTTTTTATATTTAGAGTTAAGTAGAAAAGATGAAGTTATGAAATTACATTTTTTTTTTTAAACTTAGGATTATTTTCCCTTGATATAAAAAAATATAGTCTTTAATAGATTTTTTATTGGCAGGTGTAACAAGTTTAATATTAGCAGTCTTTTATGTCTATTGTCAAGAATATTATATATGAATTTATAAATGGAACAGGGTGTGGTATTATCTAGTATCTGTTTTATATCTTGAATAATTGTAAAAATATTGAGTTATGAATTTCTAAAATTAAATTTTTTTTATTAAAACTGTAAAATTTCTTAAGCCAAACATATTAAGAATTTGTGATTAACACTGAAATTTTATGTTTACTGAACAAGATAAGTTTTAAATTTACTGAAATAGCTAAGAAAGAATTATTTCTTTTTTACTGCACTTTTGCTGTTCTAATTTGTATATCCAGTGAAGGATAATTTGACAAGATGAAAACAAGCAGGCAAAACTTATACTGGAAGCAAAATTAAACTAGTTAATGCTGATGACCTTGTTATTTCTAAACATAAATGTTAAATGCATTCTCATTTCTGAAAATTGATAGCACAGAAACAACTAGGATAATCTATTTATTTGCCTCTGATATGTTAATTACAAATTGGACTGAGCCAATGAGACTGATGAAAGATTTGCTCCAAAGCAAAGTGTCCAATTCTCAATTTAATTCTTCAGAACAGTTACCTGAAGAAAATTAAAGTTTTCATAATGTTGTTCTTTATTTACTAAGATATACTTAAATATTTAAAGTGAAATAATTTTTCTTAAAATTGTTTAGGTCTCCTAAAAAAAAGAATTTCTTCCAGCCCTTCATTCCTAAATCATTGATTGTTTGTTTGAAACTCTGTAATTTATTGTAATATAGAGTTGCATTAAATGAATAATTTTTTGGTCCATCTCCTTTGTGGACAATAATAATTTGTCACACGAGAAATCAAAGGTGGATTATACCTTTAATCATTTAGGTATCGCAGAGTTTACAAGTATACAAGTGTACTTATAGCATGAGTAAGTATTTATATCATTTAAGAAATCTACATTTTATCAGCACATGAATATACTGAGTACAGTAATTAGGAAATAATAGAGTTAAAATAGATTAAAAATGCTGAACTGGTGATGGTACAGCACAATAATTACTTTTGAAAAAATAAAAAAAATAAAAAATAAATAAAAAAGTACCCCCCACCTTAATGCTTTTTTAAGAGTTAAGAATGCTCATCCTTCTTTCTCATTTTCTCTCTCTTAATTGTATTCTTTTAGTCGAATTTGAGTAGGTTTGTTTTTATTATATGAAAGTTAAGACAACCATACTCCAAAATACAAAGTACATTTAAAATTAGATGTGTGTGTGTGTGTATATATATATATATATATATATATGTGCACATACACACACGCGCACACACACGTGACTGATCAAATGCTCATATGCAATCATTATAACATATTCACACTCATACACACACACACAAAAAAAAAAAAACAAGTAAGTAAGCAAATTTCAAAAATGTCTTTGTTGTTGTTTACCTGAATTTTTTTTTTTTTTTCAAAATTTTAAAACCGTTTTTATCTTATGATTTAAGCAGTTCACAACCAATAGTACCATCACGGCATTGTATGTGGATGTTGTTTAAACCAGTGGAGGGGGACTGACACAGACAGAATATTTGGGGGTTGGAAGGACAGGGACCAAGAAGGAAGGAGGGGGTAGAAAAGGAAGTGCATGTCACCACCACCATAACTACCTGCACCGTCACCACCACCAGTAGAGCAGATGTTTGAAAACAGCATCTAATACAAGGGAGAAAAAATATGGAACAGAAATGAAAGATAAAACAGAAATATAATATCACACACACAAAACACAAATAGAAGTGAGTCCTAGCAAAATTATTAAACAAAATATTGCTCATAACTGAAATTATTCTGACTTTTTTTTTTTTTTTTAACTATTACAGAATGACAAGAGAAACAATATCAGTCATGCCAACTCAGCATGAGAACCCAGTTTCAGAGGATACCCGATTTTCCTCTTCCAAAATGAAGAAAACAATGAAAATATATGTTAAATGGAAAAATAGAGAGTAAAAAGTATAGAATTGGTCATGATTGTTCTCTTAACACAAAGTGAGAGATTGCCTGGATGTATTTGATACGTTTATACACAAAAAAATATTTCTTGAAATATTGAAGAAAGAATCAACTTAAATTTTCAGACTTGAATTATTTTTTTCTTGTTTTTTTTTTGTTTTTGTAAAAAACTGAGTTGTAATCTAAATATTTCTTTATAGCAGCACTCACAGCTTTGACATTTTATCTAATGCTACATTTTGTACAGATGACTCTGAAAAATCTGATATTTTATAAAAATTTCTTTTAAATGTCTCATATATTTCTGAGTTTGAATGATGTCAAACTGAGTCAACCATTCATTCTTCACAAATATATTTACATAAAGTTAAAAAAACCAAAAAAAAAACCAAAAAGAAAAACAGCATTGAAGATTAGAAAACAATTGAAGATGATTAGAGTCAGCCATTGAAATGTAGAGTTGAAAAAATAGCAAAAGTAAAAATAGTGCCGTGACGAAATATTTGGATTATAATGATTCCATATTGTATTAAAAAATGCAGTGTTTAAAAGCTGTTATTGAATAAATTCTTTAAAAAAATGTTGTCATTAAAAGCAGCATTTATCACCCATATATTCATTTTGGAGAAGTGAAGAGGTCAGGCCAAAGTCATTCAAACATTGGTTGATGCATAACGGCAACAGTAGATAAACCTTTATTCCTGATAATGAAGAAGAGGCAGGAGAAAGATTCTGGTAATAACAACTCACAACTTGGAGTTTGGATAAGAAAGTAGATCGAGAATCAATGTAAACATCTTTTTTTGTTTGTTTTATTTTTATTAAACATAGAATAAATAAGACAAAAATCAGACAAAGGCAAAAGAAACACTTCTGTTCTATTTTGCAAGTAAAGCTGATAAGCCTATAAGCAGTTAAGGACTTATATGCACTCATAGAGGCTTGGGTGTAGCATGAGCTATTTGTGAATGAAGTAGTATTGAGTAATAAAAAGACATCTGAGAGCAGATAATAATAGTACAAAAGGAAGTGTTTTATTTCTTTCTTTTATAACAAAGGAAGGGAAAATGAAAAAAAGACTTTGTACTGAAGTTAATACTATATTTAAAATACTGAATGTTTATTCATCTGAATATCAGCAATTTCCTTAGTCCCATTGCATTTCTCATTTTATCTTGTATAAAAGATGATATTGAGACTACAATGGAGGAAGAACATGCCAAGCAGGCTAGAAATGTTAATGAACAAAAATGAAGATGATAATAGAAGTTTATACACAAAAGGAAAATGTAAATGGTTAATGCTAAAGATTTTTTTAATGTATGTGGTTATTACATAAAATGTGTAGAAATATAGCATATTTGCTGATTCTTTTTAGATTATGATTAAAAAAAGCAGATGATTAACAAAAATAACCAATCAAAAACATTTTATACATATAGACACTGGATATTATCAAATTGTTATTTAACAAAAGTTATCTATTAAAAATATTATTTCAAGTGTGTTAACTCACTGACACATACTTCTCATTTGCAATTGAAGAGTCTGGTGCAAAATGTACCTAAGTTTAGATATAATTATTTCAGTGTTTAGTAGTTCAATGCAATTTACTTTAGTCCTCACTATCAACAAATTAAGGACTCATTATAGCATTATGGTTGAAATTGTGAACATTTCCATGAGATTCTTCAGTTGTGTGAGAAGGATGCAGATTGGAGTTTTATTGTTTTATTGTAGACAATCCATTTTAGCTTGGTAAATATTGCTTTACAATAAAACTAAACAGCTTTGACGATAAAGCCTTGTTTTAGTTAACATTATGCAGTCGTTGTGTTAAGTTTAAATTTGGCTTATTATATGGCTGTTTTACTTCTGAGAATCTATTTTAGGTAGGAAGGAAAAAAAAGACCAAAAAGAAGGAAATCATTAACAAATAAGGAAAAGAAATGATTTCTTCCTTTGCTGAACCCTTTTAAACCTGATCTTCATAAGATATCAAATCCATTTTGCTTATGTTGTCTATCATGTTTATATATATATATATATATATACATATATATATATATATATATATATATATATATATATAAACAAAGGGAGGGAAATACTGGAATTTTAAACAAAAGACTTGGATGGAGTATAAGACATTAAAAGACATTAAAATAAATCTTTCGTGATGGTGAGGTGGAGGAGGATGGTGGTGGTGGTAGTAGTAGTAGTAGCAGTGGTGATGACAGTGATGCATGATGGAAACGGAATTCATTTTTTTTTTAATTGCACATTTGTTTGTTACCAATAAAAGAAAAAAGTCTATTCTTTCTCTTAGTGTGAAAAAAAAAATTAGAAAAGTAGTTTCAAGCAACCTCAAAATAATTGGTAACTGGCTTGTAATTTTTTTTTATCAGTCTACAGGCCACTCTTATAAGTACATGTATAGGACCAGAGATGGCAATAACTACACTTACTAATTAATAACTTAAAAAAATTAAATTAGGAAAAAAAAAAAGGTAGAAAATGTAAGAAAAAAAATCAAACAAACAATTCCTTTTTGAAGGGAGGGGTTATGTATTTTCTTTTTCTCCAAAGGAAGATTTCAAAAACAAACAATATTAATCAGTTGAAAAAGATTATATACAACCTTTTAAAAGATATCCATTCAGGGTAGTAATAGTAGCAATTTTAATGTGGTGGTAGTAGTGGTGGGAGAAATCTTATTTAATACAAATTTACAATGTATTTTTCTTCTTTCTCTTTCCATGTTTCTCTTTATTTTCTAAATTGTAATTCAGAAAAAGAAAGAAAAGAAAAATTTAATATTAAAACAATAAGATGTAATATCATTTGTAACTGGGTGTATTGTATGTTTAGATTTTGTTAATTAAATGTTTTCTAATTTCATATACGACTAATAACATTCTCTGATTATGTTTTCTTCCCATTTTGTTTGTTTGTTTTTTTTCTTCAGTGTTTTCCTGGTTTTGTTATTTTATGGATCTGCAGTGAAAACAAATTTCTGTACTGACACAATGAGAAAAAAACAAAGCAGAATTGTCATAAAAGTCACCAGAGCTTCTTGCCAATGGTATCAGTAATAGCTCAAAGCCACTGATGTAAATATTAGTTCTTACTGTCATCATAGTTGGTTTAAACATTGGCAGTATGTGGGAGCAGAATAATAGACTTGGAAGAGAACAGTTGACAGTAGCTGCAAGCTAAATTGTGAAAATAAACATAATAGGGGAAAAAATTAAAAAAAAATTAGATAAAAGAAGTTTTTTTTTTTAAAAATCTAGTTTCTTTTTTTGTATCCACTTTTTTATCAGCTTTTCCAAATTTAGTGGTTTACTTTTTTCTTGAAGGAGCTAGCCTGTTCAATTTAGTTTCTGATCATGTCTGTGGACACACCAAATGGTTTGGTCCATTATTATTATTATTATTATTATATTTTGTTTTCATTTTTTTTTCTTATTAATGTTACAGGATAGGGGAAAACATTTCAATCTTTTTTTTTGTTTTGTAAACTGGTTTCCTCATTTTTTTTGTCTTTAATATTTTCTTTGTATAATACTTTGTTCACAGTCCAGAAGCACAGATGAGTGCATGTAAGTGTGAACTTCACAACACGAGAAGAGAATTTTTTTCATTTATTTTGTATGTTTTTTTTTTTGTTTTCATTTTTGTATGCCCTCAGGGAATTGTGTATTCACCATTTGATTAAAATAGGTAAATTTTTATGAAGTCATATATTTTTTTTCCTGACACATTTTTATTCCTGGGAGAAGGTGGAGAGAGCAAAATGTTTTAAAAAAACAACAGGCAGACAGAGTTTAGGAGAAATAGTTTCCTTTTTCTTTTTTGCTTCTCCTAGATTTGCTTTTTAATTTTGCTGAACTCAAAACCCATTTCTCATCCCAGTGTCTCAATTCCCTACCCCTTTATACTGTTAAATGCAAAAATTGCACTCATCATATAAAAAGCCAAGGATCATATTACCTAACACTGACCAACTGACAGAATGGAGTTTGATTGATTGATATCTTTAACATATTTAGTAGTTCAATTTTTTTAAAATTTCATTTCATTTACTGATTTTTTTTTTTTTACATACTGCTTTGATTGAGTTTCTTTTGGAATTTAGAAAAACATGACCAAACAGTATATATTAGAGGTAGGGTAAAGCTAGCAATAACTGAAAGTTACAAATTGTAAATTAATTCAGTTAGAATTATTAATGAGGATATATATATATATATATATATATATATATAATTGTGTATTTAGGCAGCAATCCCTCTTTTATGCAAGTTTTGTTAAAAATGATAGACAAGGTGGTGTGGTTAAGTTTTTGATCTAATTTTTCATGTGATCTTATAATTGTGTTTTCTTTTCAGTACATAAATTATATAGAAATCGTCCGAACGTTTTTTATCCAAGTGTTTTCACCCTTACTTTTAGCCATTATCAAAGATGAATTTTACTTTAATTTTAACTGAATAACTTGATAATGGCTAAAAGTATAATTGAAAGTACTTGGATAAATAAAATATTCGGACAATTTTTATTTATGTATTGAAAAGAAAAAAATTATAAGATCACATGGAAAATTATATAAAAATTTAACCACACTAGCTTGTCTGTCATTTTTAATGAAACACACACACACACACACACACACAATATATATATATATATATATATATATATATATATATATATTTGTAAAATCTAACTGAATATTATAAAAAAAATTATGGCTCATGTAAGTAAAAGTATGATTGTATGTGTGTAATATAAGAGAAGATAATTGGTACAGATGAAAGGAAATATAAATTAAAAAAAATACTATTAATCTTGAAATTTAGAAATATGATTTTTTAAATATATTTTTCTGTTGTTCTCAGAATTAATGTTTTTATTTTATTTGTGTAAATTTCAAAATCTGTCTGCCTGTTCACTATGGTGTATACATGTTGAAATAGTAAATAACAATACTTAAGGTAGAACACAAAGAAAACTTTTACAGTAGTCTGTAATAGTAATAGTAGCAATATTATAATAGATTACCAGAAACAAAAATATGTAGGAAGAGATAGTGAAGAGACAGAATAGGATTGGGAAGTAGATATTACAAACAGGTCCAGGAGTGAAAAGGGTAGGATTTGAAGAAAATGTTTGTATTGCCAAAAGCCCAGCTAAAACATTTTTCTTCTTTCATATTCAAATTTTTCCTGTGAATGTGGCACAAGAATGAAAATGAAATTCCAAATGGTAAATCAAGTTATTGTTATAATTCTTTGAGATTTACCAAGACATTGGTACCCCCCCCCCCATTTTTGTTATTTATTCAGCCAATTTTTTTTTGTATGTCATGTAGTGACACTTAAATAGTCATTGCTGTTTCACCTTTTATTTTTGTTTCTAATCATCAGAAGAGGTAAAGGAGCACTGCCGACATTGTCGCTGTCTTATTTTCCTTTCATAAATCATTCTTTAATATTTTTCTTTTGATAGGCCGTCAAAAAAAAAAAAAAAAAAAAAAAAAAAAAAAAAAACAAAAACAAAAAAAAACAAAAACAAAAAAAAACAACAACAACAACAAAAGAAGAAATTGAAGACCATAAACAAAATAAAAAACAATAACCTCACTGTTGTTCCTGCAGTCTGTTTTCAGACAATGATATGTCAAAGACACATGACAAGGAGGTTAGATGCTTTTTAAGGGAGAAAAATTTTCTTTTTTTCTTTTTTTTGACGGATAGACAGTCAAAACATTTTGGCAGTGCTGGGTTTTAAGATTTGCAGGATTCTTTGGTCTGATTGTGTTGTGAAATTTTATCATACAGCCCTCTGTAATCAGCAGATTGGTACTTTAATTTGGTTCATTTTTTCGTCCTTAGGATTGTACCCCATGTTTTTACGCTGGAGAAACATGTGGATTTCTCTGAATGACGGTCGTTCACTCTCTTGTCGATTCCAGCACTCACGCATGAGGTCATAGATCTCCTTTGGGCAGTTGGGCGGTTGGGGAAGATATACTTGACGTCCGTCATTTCGATAATAATGTCCAGCATTTTCAATCACCTGTTCATCTGTTAACGCTTCATAAGGTTGTTCTTTTGCAAACGTTAATATTTCCCAGAGTGTAACAGCAAATGACCATACGTCACTTTTAGTCGTGAACTTGCCCTGTAAAAAAATTGTAAGTATGAAAATAGAGGATATTATGATAAAAGACTGGTTATTAAACATTTGACCATAAAATGATATTTATTGAGTGTTATATCTTTAGTGTGAATTCAATGAACACAAAAATTGCTGAATAACTTTATATAAATGCATTCAGTTTTTCATATGGAAGAATAAGGATTTTGTCGGACATTGGTTATTTTAATCATCATCAGTCCCATGATTGGTTTTGGTTATAGGGTCATTGCACAGCTGACCAGTTGCCACTACATATCTGAGTTGAAAGTTAGAGAGGTATGAGGTATTCATTCATGCATAGCATGTTTTAGGCAAGTAAACCTAACAGAACCCATCCATCTCCAATTAAACCACATTTAAACCTTGCCTTGGTCACAGGCACATGGCCATTGATTCCATCAGGGTAATCCTTTGTCCAGACTGTTGACCTCAGTCTAGAAAGCGCTCTGTTTAGCAATGCCATGTTATTTTGAAAATAAAAGAAAACATTAAATGAAATGAAATTAAGCAAACAGCAAACCATAGCTAAGTGATTTAATTTATAATAATCTAAAGTAAACTATGCAAGCAGTGTTAAATGTAGATTGTATTATACTAGGTAAAAGAAGAATTTAGGAAATTAAACATCTGAATAAAAAAGTTAGATTGGTACCTTATCCATAAATTAAAAAACAAAATCTTTTATATATAACTATTGATACAGAGAACAGAATTTTAGTGTATTCAGCCAAGCAATATGGTTTTGTTAAAAAAAAAGATTGTATTGTGGTAGGGTAGTTAAGATTAGATTTTTAATTAAAAGAGTAAAAAGGAAATAAGAAAATAATTTATTCCCAGGTTTCAATATAAAACTTATTTTGCCTGTGATAAAATTCCTAAAACATCTGTTATCAAAACTGGCAGTCCTCACTCCTGCAAGCAGCCCCACAATTCCTAAGCTGATAACATCAGTTCCTCTTTCTTTTCCAATATATACTCAACTGCTTTAGTTAACTTTGCCTCACCCAAGAGGACTGGAAAAACCTCTTAACCATCTCCTGAATGTCTATGGCCATATGTGTGCTATACTGGAGGTATGAGGAGAGACTTTTCAAGGCAGCCATTGGTTGAAATAAAAGTAGAATTTTCTATTTATTTATTTTCTACAAAATGAAATCTTTTTCTTCCTTTATGACTGAATGAATAAAATTTAATTAAAAGAACTTTTATTGCTGCCAGACAAGTGAATTGGATATTTTCTTTTATTTTCCTTCCAAACAAATTTCCTTTTAACCTAATACTTGCAATGCTTTCCACCATAAACTTTTGAAACCTCTTTTATTATTTCCTATTCTTGAATAAAACCACCAATAGTGAGTTTCTTTGTGATTCTTGTTCATAAACATTATTCATAACACCAACATTCATTCCATGCATATATTCAGCTAACTAACTACTTGCTATAACATACCAAGAGAATGCTTTCCCAGGCCATCCATCGGATGGGTAGAACAGCTCTTCCCTCTATCCTGTAATAGTCTGCACTGTAGAGACTCCTACTCATACCAAAGTCGGAAATCTTGATGCAGTAATTGTGGCCCACAAGGCAATTCCTTGTGGCCAGATCACGATGGACCATATTCAGTGACTCGAGGTATTTCATCCCTGAAGCAATTTGTGATGCCATGAAGATTAAACAGCCATAACTGAAAACAAAAAACAACATAATATTAATAATTACATTTACTAGTTGTGGAATGAAGACAGAAATAAACAGCAAGACAGTCAATCATCAAATGACAAAAAAATGGTTTCTGAGTTGAAGGATTCCTGCATTCTTCTGGTTAATAAATTAATCCTTTGAAAATAAATATGTAACATTTTCCAGCCAACAGGTTGTGTTCCTGCTGACAATAAAAAATGTGCTTTGTGAAACTTTTAAAGTGTGTTTGAGCAAATCTTCTAGACCAGACAAGCTAGAAAGGTGATAGAGACAGTAACATACGATAATAGTTCATGATGTATCGGCCTCAAAGAGATTCCCTTGTTCATTCACTTGTCTTTCTCACCAAGCTATATGACACTTACACTTTTACCTTTCTTTTTGCTATTCCATCTTTTTTCTTACACACATGTAAAAAAAAAAATCACATTTCTTTTCATTTTAAACTACAAACAAGGAACTTTAACACTTATACATGCTAAGAAAACTTTATAAAACACAAAAATAAAAATATTTTATATTTAAAGCTTTTCTTGCCTTTTTCTTTGTTGTGTGTTGATTCAAATCTGCAAAACTAGCAAAAGTATTCAGTGCTGTTCCCGTTAAAAGATCTTCTAGTGTATGAAGTCTGTCTGTCAGGTTAGTTAATGAACATATAATTTTCAAGTCAGGAATCATCCTTTCTTCATAAAGCATCAATTTCCTACTTTTAAGCCTAATCTTTGTTAAATTTGGGACAAGATAAATAGTTTGTACAGTTTGTATAAGCGAAAAATCCTCTTCACATGTTTAATACATATATATATATATAATGTCATAAAAGTGAAACCAAAGGGTCATTTGAAAATTTTCAAATAATCTTTACAAAATAATGAGGGAAAATTAGGACAACATTGAAACTTTACCTTTTTAACAATTATATTAAGTATTTAATGTTAGAAAGGTTTGTGGTATTTATTGCACAGTGTCCCTATTAAGAGTATTTTTGTTTATTATTCAATTAAAGCTCACCTTCCAACATATTGCTGCTTTGGCTAATCTTGACACCTGTACTCTTCAGTAAAAATCTAAACAACAATCACCAAATGCAAACATTCTCTTTTCAAGGAACCAAGATAATTAATCTCTTTAATTTTAAAAAGATTAATTATGCTGGTTCCTTGAAGAGAGAATGTTTAAATTTGGTGATTGTTGTTTAGCTTTTTTATTTTTAACTAAAATAAACCCAAAGAGAGGAAAAGAATGGTACTTGGCCACATTTCTATTCTGAATGTGACTATCAAAGATGATATTCTAAAATACAATTTCATGTACAAAGCATTGATTAATATGGCATTCATTTTTTCACCCTGTTTTATATCCACTAAGTGGTGGATTGCTTATGCATGCAATAATAATACCTTAAAGTTTTGGCATTTGTTGCAGCTGCAACAGGACTCTCTGGAACATGTTCCAAGATAAACTGGTTGAGATCTCCATACTTCATGTATTCAACAATCATGCACAGAGGCTCTTCTTGAGTGCAGACTCCAAGAACACGTACAATATTTGGGTCTTTCAGCTGAGACATGATCTTTATTTCTTTGTGGAAATCAGCTCTGCAAAAAAACAAAACAAAAAATGGTTTTAGACAAAAAGGAGGGAAATGGTAAACTACTGTGTATTCCTTACCATGATTGCTATAATATAGACATACCTCGCTCTGTCATCTGCACTAGGACGTAGCATCTTTACAGCAACTAACATTGACCGTGGGGTTGTCCTTGTCACCACAAATTCATCCCCTAGAAAATCAGTGATTCGGGCGGCTTCACACAAATGAACCTGGAAAGAAAAATACAAAATTTGGATTGTTTTTTTTATGTGTACGAATTGGTGTTAAAAATTTTCAGTTTGATCAAGAAGCTCATAAAAAAAGATTTTGGAAAGAGAACTTTTCAGTACTCCTGTACACAGATACACACATCAGTAAATCTACAGCCTAGTAATGAAAAATATTTCACATAAATATTTACTTTTCAACATATCTTTATTTGGTAATATACTTAATTTAGTGATGAAAAATAATTACATTGAGCACAATAAAGTGAAAATTTTACTTAGAAAATTCAGCATATATATATATATATATATATATATATATATATATATATACATGAAATTATTTGTTTGAACATTTTTTTGATTGATACTCATATTTAAGTAGATATGTTGTTTATAATCAAACAGTATATATATTTATTTCTACCAGTCTGATTATTTAAGATAAATTTTTGTTATGAAAATGTGTGTCATTTGGCAGGACTCAAACCTGTGACCCCTATCCACATAGGGGAAGCCACCAATTGATCTGGTACCTCTTAGACCTCTCAACCACAAATGATTAACAGTTTAAACAAACCCAAATTAATCCTATATAACACTATTTTTGATTCATGCAAATAAACATATCTGCACCAAAATGTATCATAATGTCCACAAATGTAAACATGTTATGAAAATTAACGAAATTGGTTATAAATAACCGACAATTTGAAATTATTTGTTTGAACATTATTTTTGATTGATACTCGTATTTAAGTAGATATATTTATTTCTACCGGCCTGATTATTTATGATTATATACACACATATATATGGAAACCATTAACAACTCATTTTCAAAAATTTATTTATAAAAGTTTGCTTAATACTTGTATACATTACTCTTACTAGGATTGTAAACAGAAATATATTTCGTTTTATGATCCAGACTCATAAACACACTCATTCAGACATGTGTATACATTATTTCACTACAATTTTGGACAGAAATGTTGTCATTCATGCACATGCTAATGTTATCGACATATAAACACACTTAATTTATCTATAGTTTAAATACACTTGACATACATATTTAAACAGACATAAGTTTTTTTTTCAACATTATAAATACTCATCCATTGCTTTATTACACATGACATGTATCTGACCAAATCAAACCTCAGTCAACCTCTGGATTTTTAAAAGATTTTTTAAAAAGTTTTTTAAAATCATTCATCTTTAAAAAAATCTCTGAAAAAGCTTATTAAAGTGAAACATGTTAGATTAAAGATACTTTCTTCCTACCTGTTCTTTACTTATTCTATTCATATATACATACATACACACATGTATGAGAGTGCAAATGATTTTAAACCAGTCCTACTTTTACAGGTTCTTGCACAAATGCTGCACCTGAAAGGGAGATCCCTTAGTCCAACAGGCACAGCATCAATGTGAATTTTCATATGTCTCTTTAATAGAGAGGTTGACTTGCACACTTCATGGCAGATTGTACAAGAAGGCACAAGGATTGATTTCTGGCTTCTGTTAATGGATTGAGCCAGATGAGACCTATGGTGACTTTGAACACCTACCTATGAAAGAGCAAACATGCCACATAAACTATATACAGGCTACAAGATTAGAGTTAAAGGTAGTGGTTCAAGATTACCCTAACAAAGATTGCGCTTAGCTTAAGATTGCGCATGTTCTACCCTGTCCTTTTCAAACTGGTTACAACCTTGGTGAACTGAGGTTCCCCATGAAGGTCAGCACTCAGCCTCCAGTTCCCAGATATCAACTGATATCCCGAGAGTTTTGAGATTGGTTTTGATGCAATCTTTAAAGTGCTTTCTAGGTTTGTGCCCAGGATGCTTGTCTGCTGATAGTTTGTCATATAAAGCCCATTTAGGCAACCTACAATCATCCATATGCACCAAGTGACCTGCCCAGTGCATCTGATTGAGAATGATTAGCTTCTCAATACCCAGGGAATATTAGCTTTTGTGTTGGATGTGAAAAACTGCCATGAAATATAGAAGATGTTTCTGAGGAACTTGTGGTGTACTCTGTCAAGGGTAATATGATATCTGTATGTTGTTCATGTTTTGGAAGAGTATAAAAGGGCAATTAAAACACAAGACTGATAAATATTTATTTTGATGTTAAGTGTGATGTTTCTGTCAGACCACACTTGCTTTTAAAGCATGCAAAAGAATTTGTAGTTTTCTTGATATTTCAGCCACTAGAGTCTACACACACACACACACACACACATATATATATATATATATATATATATATATTGAGGTAGCAGATAATTTTCTAAACATATACTGTTAAATATAACAGACAGTAAATGTCTATTATGGTTAATCATGAGCCATTCTAAACATCATATTTTGGCTTTTATTTCAGGTAAAAATAAAGACAAAAATCGTCCAACATTTGGATATTTTTATTATGCTGGTTCTACAGGGATGCTAACATAAAGACATCCACCATGAAAGATGATTTTATCTTGTGTTGACATAAAACATTGCTATGCAACGATAACAGTCACTGAATAGTCTCTAATAACCCTACAGCCACACAACTAAATGCTCTACAGAAAACTAATGTAGTGCATCAATTTACATGCCCGTTCAGAGATTGTATCTCTAGTACTAATAATAAACCCACTACATATATTGGTTTTCCTACAATCATGCTCTCCTGTAGATTTACCTGCCACCTTTCTGATCATAATTCGATTAAACAACATTTATTAGAAAAACATAGCCATGTAGGTAATAGTAACTCAACTAGAGTGATAAAACAGTCTTCATTTTAACCATAGTAATTGAAAAATGATATTTTTATAGTTACTAATGTACACATCAGTTGTACTATTTGAGTGATTTGTGTATATACTCAAATATCATGCAACTTTAGAAGACTTAATTTTTAAGTGGTTTAATTTTAGTTTAAATTATGTCCTCAAATGATATGCGAGTATATACGATGTGTGTGTGTGTGTGTGTGTGTGTGTATATATATATATATATATATATATATATATATATATATATAGAGCTGAGCATTTTCATATATCTCAAAAGTCAATTTCCCTGATGTAGGAATCTTCAGTGTTTTCACCTGCTGAAACGATTGGTACATCATGAAGTAAAGAGTTGAAGTTAAGTGCACTTTTAGAGCTAAACAATCATTACATATTTTGTGTAATGTTGTTCTTATTTTTCTTTTCTTTTTATGATACTAAAGTTCTTCTAATTCAAGAATTATGAACCACTCAAGGTAGGGGATTACTGTTATAATGATTATGATTAATATGATGTATGACATCAATGAAAGAGATGGCAGGAAGTGAAGATTACGAGGAAAGATAACAATTGACTCATCATTTGAAGAGTTTAAGATTGTAGTGCTCAGGAAACTGACTACACAGAAGTTCTTGAGGAAAAATCTGTTTGAGTAGAACTTTCTTTTTACATTTTGAGATATGGTGGCAATAATTCTATAAAAATAGTATAGTATGTCCTGGTTGTAAAATTTCTGAACTGACAGAACAAAGGAATGGAGTTCTTCTGGAAATAGTGAGAGACTTGTGATGTTGCATCTGTGAGAAAGAGGCTGCAAAGTGGAAAACTTCATAAACTTCTTGTAAAGTCCAATGAGAAAAAATGCCCCAGTATTTCAAGTTTGAAGAAAAAGTGGATTCTGATGCTGATCATGAAGTCCTGAGGTACTATATTTTACCATGGTTCAAAGCCATCTATCTAGAGAGTAACTATGGGTAGACCCAGGATAGTGCTATAAGCTATACAATAAAAAAAGTGCATAAGTTCTGCAATGATAATTTTGCCAATTTCTGGTCAGTGAACTTTTAACCATCCTTCATCCCACCAGGACCTGGCTGCTAGACTATGATACATGGAACATTGTCAAGCAGATCACCAACAAGACCTGCTATCCTAACACCAATATCCTTAAGACTGACATGATGGATAGGTGCACAAGGATATCCAATGACTTTAGAATTAAGAGTGCTGCAGATTTTTGAGGTAATGTTGAGATCATAATTGAAAATAATACAAAATACATTTAATAAATTATTTTGACATTATCTACAAATTTTATATAGGCCTATTTATGCATAATAAGCAAGTTCTAAAAGTCACAATGATTTTGGTATTTTACCATGTACAAGAGGTGCTCAAAAGTTCTTGGTCTAACTTGATTCCAAAAATTTCTCAGCAAATCATTCCTACATATGACAGACAAAAACTTTCAAAAGTGTGTATATATATATATATATATATATATATATATATAGGAACACTGAGTTAGTGATTGTCTCAATTCATCTCTCTTAACAATGTGCCCTTCGATTGTAGTCTTGGACTCAGCTCAGCAAATAACTTTAGGGACATAGATAAAAAACAAATCCTCTATTCTTTTCAGATTATTGTAGTCATGTCTGTTTTTAATACAGCTTTTTAGCCGATATATTCTTCAACCTTACTCAATTGGCTTAGTACTTCTCTGAATTGATCTCCTTAATAAGAACACTACAAGATGAAATAGTCAAGTCTTGTGTTTGTTATGTCAATATGAGAATACAAGATATATTTTTTTTATCAAAAAATTGGTCTTTTTTGTTATTAACTCTGATTGTAGGCATCTTAGTGCCACAGTTAACACTCTCCCAATAGTTTCATATTGACTTTTGATATGAGGTATCTTAAATATTAAAGAAAAAATTTTTCTAAACCCAAGTTTTCAGTGTTAAAGTTTCAATTAAATTAGCTGATGCTATCATTTTTTTAGATAAATCCACATGTTAATCTTCTTTCACTATAGTTTATTATTTTGATCATTTTCAGTGCATGCCTCCTCTCTTTCTGTACATACTAGGATAAATCTGATTTGTTGTTGCCTCAATTGAAAAAAAAATTAACATGGAACTAAAATACATTATTGTTAGGCTTCCAAAATTGAATCAAAACAAAAGTACACAAGTAGTATAAATGCAAAAGTTCATCTTTGTCTTATATTATTGATAGAAGTACAATAGAACAAAGATATTATGATCCAATGTAAGAAAACATTTTTGAATCAACTGGTAGAAACATAAAAAAATATTACTAAAAGTAAAAATAAAAACAAAATTGTGTACTTGTAAAATCTGCAATATAGATGTTACTAAAAGAATAATGCAAACTTACATTCTGCTCAGATTGCCAGATTTTCATAATTGTCTGGAATAAAGTTGGGTGGGACCTCTGATCTTTAAGTTGCGTATATATTTAAATCTAATGAATCCTTTTGGAACATTCAGCTTATGGCTAACCACCATTATGATTAATATGATTCTCATTGGTTACTTTTCACTTAAGGCCATCCACTCATCACTGATATTTTAGGCTTTGTAAAAGCAAGAAAATAAATGATGTATTTAGTAGATATATCCATATAATTAATGGATGCATTCTACTCATCTTTCCTTCCAGCAGGAAGGACAGGACAACAGCTTGCCATAAAATTACAAAGCATCACTGATTTGATTACAGATTAAGTTACTATAGAAAGTTCACATCAATTAATAAACTTAAATTTTTTCCACCTTATTTTTTTTTTCTTAATAAGAGATTTGGCATTATCTATTTTGGGATTGAACTTGGCATGGAGGATAGAGATGCATATGGTATTTTAGTCAGTTACTTGCCATATAGGATACACGCTTAGGTGATCATATCTCTTAATTCATGACTGATTGGGCAGAAGATTTTCCTGTGGTAGATTGCCATTTTTTTCTGTGGTAGACTGGTTGCTAACCAAGGCTACAATACCCAATCTGTCCTGCTATTCAACCCATAGCTAGTGGAAAAAGAGATGGAGTCATACCTTTCCCAAGGGCATTTGTATGCAAATGAATTTAACAAACCCAACTGGAATTCAAACTCAGATTTCTAGGTTTTTTCAGGTTCCCATGAATATCCTGATTTTGTTGTATTTTAAAATTATTTTGAATAAATATTTAAATGAATAATACAAATTTAGCATAGTTTTAAAGCTTTTCTTTATTAAACCCTAAGATACAAAATATTCATTTTTAAGAACTTCATGCATGCATATATGTATGTATGTATATATCATAAATAAGGTATATTTCAGCAGTGAGAATTTATCCAAACAAGTTTTGTTAAAATCAACCAGCACTGTGTGTCTGTCTATTTAAGATTTTGTTGCATTATTTCAAATTTTAATAAGATGTTGTACATGGTGATGGAGGTTTCAAAATCCTAGATAAACTGTCCAAAGTAGATGATTTATTAGATTTTTGTTCAAGTACTTTGGACCATCTCAGTCATTATTAAAAACTAGTGTGGTAGACAAGATGCATTTATGAGAACACATGTACATACACACACATATATATACACAACTGTACACTTTTCAACATTAGAAATAAAAAATTAAATTCAACAAAATCAATGTGAAAAAAAATGTTGAGATAAATTACCTAAGTAAATTGCAACTTACCTCTCCAAACTGTCCTTCTCCAAGAACTTCAATAAATTTCAGGTTATCTCTGGGGAACTCTGGGACCGAGTAGTCAATACTAAGCAGCAGATCGGCATTGGGTACTGCATAGATATTGTTGCCACTGACCCCCTGCAGACTAGGAATGTTGGGCACATGCACATTGACAATGTCTGCAGCAGCGTACAGTGCTTCATAATTGGGGGGTTTGTCCAGAGTATTCCCCATGATTGGTGTACCTTTTGGTGGCCGCGGGGGGCGTGGTGGTAGGGACACTGTCAACGAAGACTTGGTCACGTCAGGAACTGCATAATCACGCGAATCTGAAGTGGGGAACAAAATAGGTGCATGTCCTAGTACAAGGAGTTGTAGGTAAAACAAAAGGATTTAAAAGATCTGATAGAAATGTTGACAAAATTATTTTTCATCTATTTTAAATATTGAGTGTTAATTAAACTTTATTTGAAGAATATTAATTGTTCAGAAGATTCAACTCCTCTGTGTTGTTTTTGTTATTACAACACTTCAGCCAATCAATTCTCTAGCCTTCTTCAAGTGTAAAAATCTCTAATGAAAGGAAGAAGTCATTTTTTTCTTTTTACAGAAAAAAGTGACCAAGCAGAATATGTTATATACCTAGCTTATTCCCAGCAATGAAAACCCTTCAAAGAAAAAAAAAAAATCAGCCACTCCAATTCTTTAATCTCCTTAGCTTAAAAAATCACAAAGTGTTGACCTCCAAACAGGTCCAACTTAATGCAGCTGTCCAGCAGATTCATGTATGCCACTTCCCTTGATTTTTTTTTTATTCTTCAACACAGTGTGGCTTTCTTTACACAAGAGAAAAATAATTACACAGCACCACTGCATGTAAATTTGAAATAACTTGTGTTACACAAAATTGAGATTACTACTGTCTGTGTGACCTGTGTTCATCAGAATTAGATGCAAGAGTTAGTATATTAACCATTATTACTTTTCTATTTATTACCTCTCCACCTTTAAAATGAGACTCTTCTCTTTCTTTATAAATTGAATACCTGAAGAAGACCAAAGAATGAATCAACCAAAATACTATGGTAGCAATGAAAGCAACACAAAGAATGAGTGCAGAACTTTTACAAAATTATAGGACTATTTATGTTAAGGTAATAAAAGGTGAAATTTGATGAGGCATACACTTTCATAAATAAGAAAATGTAAAACTAAGCAAAATTAATTGAGTTTCATTTGTGACATGACTAGCTCATTGGATTACCTCCCTTTTTTTTTTTTTAAAAGAATCCAAACTTAAATTTCATCTTAAGAAAATAAGTGAAAGAAAACAAATTGCATTTTGCAGGATAATTAGTAAAGTACAAAGTTAGCAATAGGGCATCTATATGTAATAATATGCAAGTATCAATTTGATTACAGATTTGACTATTTATTGTACTTATTTTTATTATGTAATGCAACATTTGGAAATAAACAACAAAATTATATAATAAATGAAAAAAGGTTTGACATAATTTTGTTTTATAGACATCTAATTTTAACCTGCATGCTTAGCTGCTATTGCCCACAAGAATCACTTCTTCCAACTGTACTGGGGTGACATGTCTGATTACAATAGATGTCTCGCTGTCTCTGCTCATAATGAATGCAAGTATGTTCTAAATGATGTAAAGGTATTGCATATAGTATCCTGCAATTTTGGTTCTAGAGATTACTGGCAGTTCTTCAAGAGTGTGCTGAACAACAACAGACCCTCAATCCTTTCTCTATTCAATCCAAAGTTCTCACATCTACAGCAGACAAAGTTGAATGCGTTGCTTGCAAATTTTCTTCCAACTCAACACTTGCCTCATCTGGAGTACCCACACCCGATTTTCCACTTAGAACAGAGGCTCTACTGAGTGATATGTGCATAACCCTGTCTCTGGTCTCAGACATCTTTTCTAAATTAGACTCCCCTAAGACAAGTGGAGGTGATGGAATCCCAGTTGTCGTTCACAAGAAATGTGCCCTTGAACTGGCTTCAGTTTTCTCCAAACTCTACAACTATTACCTCTTTGCTTCTTGCTTTCTAGATTGTTGGAAGTCCTCATCTTTAGTTTCAGTTTTAAGAACTCTGGTAAACCCTGTGACTCCTCTATCACCCTATTAGACTCTTAGCCATTTTTGGCAGAGAGTTTAGGCTCTAATCAATGCTGAAGTGGTTAAGCATCTCACCTCTCATGGCCTACTCTCTGACAAATAATATGGATTCTAACAGCCATCACTAAATATGTATACCAGGATCTAATAATGGTGAAGCTCGAGCTGTGACTCTAGATAACTTGGCAGGTTTTGGCATGCTGGCTCCAGCGCTACGGTATTACTGGACGATTATTTGATTTACTTCAATTGTTCCTATCAAATCGTGAATGAAGGTCATTTTGAATGGGCAAGCTTCCAGATCCTTTTATACAAATGCAGGTGTCCCTCATGAGAGTCCTAGGTCCTACGCTTTTTTTGATCTTCATCAATTATCTTTCTGGTGTCATCAGTTCCCAAGTAGGCGTCTATGCAGATGACACCACCATTTACTCCTATCTCAATAGGAAATCTGCCTGGGCTGATAAAGTAAACCTGGTTGCTGCTCTTGAAATGGACCTCCAATCAGTGGTTAACTGGGTCAGGAAATGGCTTGTAAATTTTAAAACCTCCAAAACAAAACTGCTCTGTTTTAACCACCATAGTTAAACTTCCCTGCCCACCACCAGCATAGCTGATGCTAGTCACTTTGCCTCCTTGGCTTGACTTTTTCAGCTGACCTGACTACATTGAGTCTATCGCTGCATCTACTTCTTTGAAGGTTGAGTCTCTGTGTCTGGCTAGAAAGTTTTTCTAATTAAAATCCATCTTGCACATTTATAAATCTACCATTTGTCTGTGCATTGAATACTGTTGCCATATCTGGTCTAGTGCTTTTTGCTATTCATTTATTCATCCAAAGAAGGATCTGTAATGTGATCAGTCCTGACCTGACAACATTTTTTCACCAATGTGGTGTGGCTCCCCTCAGTCTTTCCTACAAATATTTTCAAGCAACTGCTCTAATGAACTTTTTTCTCTAGCACCCTGACCACACATGAATTTAAATGTGCTTCTAGATTGGCATCTAGTTCCCACCCTTTTACTGCTGAAATAGTTAAATATAACCACCACTTATATTTCAACAGTTTTGTTTCTCACACTTCCTGCGTGTGGAACTCCTTTCTTTTTATTTGCTTCCCTGATAGCTACAATCTTCAAAAAATCTAAATGCAACAACAACTGCCATCTTCTATCTTCTCTTTTAACCTTTCTTTACTTTTCTCTGATTGTAACCCTTTGTGCACTAGTGGAAGTCTTGCCTTGCTTGGGGTGAAATGATAAAAAAAAAATTATATTTCAGAAATATAGTCGCAATTATTTTCTATTATCTTTTCGTATACATCATCTTGTGATGCACCTGAATACATCTTAATTGATATTTTCTGGCATCATTAAGTGCTTTGAGTCTTTCATTGATCACACATCTTCACTTGGATGACCCAGTTGTAGTAGATCATGTCTTGGCTTTGACCTTATTTTAAGCTATAACACCATTGAAGCAAGTGATATTGCTCTGGTGCCTGACATGATGGCATTTTTTACTACTGACAGCACTCCCAAAGAGGTGGTTGTCCTGAGTATGATGATAAACTACATCCAGTAGCAAGGCCACTGATCAGAAGGTTTCAAGGAATGTGGAACCATCTCTTAATTCCTGTCATTCTCGGGTCCACTCTGACTCCAGCCTATAGCTGGAACCCTGTCAGGGTTCCAGTTATAGGCAAGAAGTGAACCCCAAATTGGGGTCAAAAACCTATAAAAGTGTAGAAATACATTTTCATAATGAAAGTGCCATCAATACATTTTTATAGCAAAAATAATTACAAGCAATATATTTTTGGAAGAAAAACATTACTAATCCTTGCAAGAAAATTAAATTTTGGCATTACATGGCCCATAAAGAGTTGATATGCTGTTAAACAAACTAAAGAGGTGGTTTTCATGGCTGATGTTAGTTTCTCTTCAGTCCTAACAAAATGTAATGGTCTTCTTCACCATTCAATTATTACATCAATCCAAAAATGAAAGATAATCATAAAAACATTATAGAATGTTTTAATATTTTCTTTCAGATGTTGAAAGGGAACATTAAGTCATTGTTTCTTATAGCATTCAATTGTGAAATTGAAACACTTGACTGATTTTGCTTAAATGAACCAAGTATGCAAATGAAAGCCACAAAATGGTAAGTAAATAAGCCAGAAAATATTTATACAAATCAAAAGTTGTTTTTTCACTGGAGGAAACAATTAGAATCAGAAATAATTATCTTCCATTTTCAAAATATGATTAGCTTTTAAGAGATTCAAATAATTCATTTTTGTTTATCTGTTCCTAATAATTTTCTTTTTGCCAGTATTGATCTATATACCCTCCCACCTTTTTTTTTGTAGTTTATCATATGTATTCTTAAAAAAAAATTTTTCACATTGTAACCCTTTTTGCAGGAGATGTGAGTTTTTTTTTTTAAATCATCTTGCAAGTATTCATCGTTCATAGACATTTCCAAATGTTTTGACTTGAGTTTTCTTTTTAGCTTTGTGGTCTAATTGCTACTCCAAAAGAAACCATAATAGATATTTAACATTGCTTAGTGTCATCAAATCTCACCAACTTGTTTATTATTCATAAAATTTTAAACCTTGAAACAACATAAATGCATTACACAAATTATTAAAATTTTAATAATTTATTTTTAGATTTAAATGCTTATTCTGTTTATTACTGTGGAAGTACAAGGTATTTTTTTATCTGACTTCATATTTGAAGAATGAATTTAAAAATATTCTCATAGCGTTATGAAACTTTTTGAAGGAACAAAAAACAAACAAAGAAATTTTCACAATCCATAAATCTACAAATCATTTGATACTGTACATATTACTGTCTGCAGCATAATTAATATATGACAAATGTAGATATATGAAGACCAAACACTTGCAGCTTCATTTAATAGCAGATTTCGGTTCCATGATATTACATTCAATTTATTCAAATGATGATAAAACTAATTTGATTAAATTTCCATTTTCTTTTTTATATTTATTTCCAAGGACTGAAAATATTATTAATGTCAAAATTTTAAGTAATTCTTAAAATGTATAAGCTCACATAAAAAAAAAAAATGGCTAAAAATCTCAAATAATAAACATCACACAATATCAGAGAGAAAAAAAAAGATAACACCAATATGAAAAATTTAATAGCAAATAATGATAAATCACAAAAAAATATACAATACAATATCAATATTAAAATGTATTTATACCACAAAGAAAATACTGAAAATTAAACAAAACTGATACATGACAACATAAAAAGAAACAAAGAAAACAACATAAGTATCATGGATGTTTTGTTAATAAACATAAAAAAAAATACAATCTCACAATTGGCTCATTAATATGTAAATGGAAAAGCCCTTTAATAAGCAGCATATAGACCAACACATGTGAGTTTTCAAACAAAATTCTTAATTCATGACTGTTTGGCAATAATAATTGAATAAAATAATTCTAGTCTGTTAAAATGACTCCAATTTTTGTTTTATTCATTATCTATTCAATAAGGTCTGTTTTCATTTACAATGATGACCCACAAACAGTATTTGCTGTGATCAGGTGTTATAAAACTTTACATGTTAAGAAAATGTTTCTCCATTGATTATATAAATTCCAATTTTATGGAAATTTTAAGCAAATTATGAAGTAGATAAACATTTACTAAAACATAGAAGTTAAACAAATTTTTCCAATATGTAATTGCTTTAAAATCATGTACTTTGATAATAAATTAGTACATTAGTACACACACACACACACACATTATATATATATATATATATATATATATATATATATATATATATATATATACACATACACTTGACATTGGCCCTTGGAGAATTATATCACAATAAATTTGTAAATAAGATGTAATTAATCCATAATAATGTTTAAAGTTGTTCAGAGAGAGTTTCTTTTGTCTAATATCTTCAACTTTGTTTTCATTTCAATCTAGTTTCACCCCCGCCCCCAGTTGGCAAGTTTTTTTGTTTTTTTTTAACTAAATTACATTCATGGGAAGATAGAGAACTAACCAACCAGATAGAAACAAAAATGATGATGGCTTTTGTAAAAATAAACTCTCACATAATTAATCCTTTTCATAAACAGTATTATCAATTATCTGCTCTATTTGAAAATTTCTTGATGACATGTGGGTATGACTAACTCTCTCTCTCTTGTTTTTATTCTTTAGGTGAATTAGCTGTATAAAGCAGATTGAAAAAAAAAATTAGTTGATCTTCACTTTTTTAGGATGCTTATGAGGTTGGCCAAAAAGTTAATTTGGTTCAGTAAGTAAAAGACATTTGTTTTTACATTTTCAAAATAAATTTTATTTTATATCAGTATGTAATTAAAAAAAAAAACTTGTTACATTTAAGTAACAAAAATTTGATCCAGTAGATCTTGAGTATGCTGGCTATCTCCTGAATTGTATAATGTTGATTATTCTTAATATCTTCATTTGATTCACTGTTACATTATCGTTTAATATATACACACTTTGCATTACATGTTAATATATGCACCCTACTGATTTATGCTTCTTTATACATTCCTTTTCTCCCTAACCCCTTTCTCTCTCTTTCTTCACATAGTCGAATAAAAGCCTGTCCATGCTGCATCAGCTCACTCCTAAACTTATATCTGTCCTGTTTTTCCATGATTTAACATAACATGGTGGTAACAAACAAATAATCAACAGCTTACAACCCTGTAAATGAGGATATATTAATAAAAAAGTTAGCCCTATGTAAGCTGTTTCAGTGGTATCCAGCATTTGAACTGACAGGCAAGCTGAACACTAAGACAAATAATTCTGATGGATAGAAGTTCAGCAAACAGATGTGGAGTAACTTTAGTGTTGTGACCAAACTGGCCAAAAAAAGGAGTACCAAATGGCACTATTTCTTCACACTATTGGACCAGATGGGTTGGCAGTATACAAGTACAATGACTTTCAGTTTGCTTCAATAGAAAACAATGATGACTTAGACATGGTCATAGCCAAGTTTGACTAACACTATCAGACAGACTAATGAGAAGTATTAATGATATATCTTTAACTAAAGAAATCAGAAACAAGGTGAGAACATTGATTCCTATGTAACTATGTTTCATAACCAAGTAATCTTGTAATTTTTGTGAATTCTTACATGATTCTTTTCTACTAGATTGCATAGTGCTAGGTGTAAGAAACAACTAGGCATAGAAAAGAATGTTACACCATTTTACACTAACTCTCAGACAATGCACTGACACATGTCAAAATTGTGAAGCTATGACAACATAGTTGAAAGCTATGAGACATTAACAAGAGACAGAGAAAATAAATTTGATAAACATGGGAAAATAAACTGCAATTTTTGTGGCAGGACACATGGAAAACAAAAAGAATCATGTCCCACATGGGGCTAAAAGTGTAACATTTGCAATAGTAGAAAACATTTTGCCCTGAATGCCTGTGGAAGTATTCTAGTGGAAAAACAAAGGTGGCTCAGTCTAAATTTGGAAAAGTGCATGTGTGATGCCTATCTGCAACTGTGTATTAAGAAACTAAAAATGTGAAATGGGACAGAACTAGTGTCCATCAGTAAAAATCAAATTGTGCTGTTCAACTCACAAAATATGAAAAAAATATTCAATTGAATTTACTGTAGTCAAGGAGAGTTTAATCCCTTTGCTAGGAAAACATGCAAGTGAACAAATGAACCTGATAACTGTGCACTACAATAATATTGCTCATGTTATTTTGGTACAAGAGTGTAAGAGAATCTATTAACAGATTACATGGAGGTTTTCAATGGTGAACTTGGATCATTATCTGGGCAGATGCATCTATAAGTTGATGAAACTGTCACACTGCTTACTGCCATACCAGGATACATGCCCGTGTCAATTTTCCCTAAAGTTAAAAGGAATTAAAGCACCTGTAGGAACTTGGGGTAATCATTCCTGTTGATGTACCTACAGACTGGAATAGCAGAATGATCATCACAACAAAGAGCTCAGGTGACATTTGTATCTGTATTGATCCAAGACCCCTGAACAAAATACGGAAGAGCAAACAATACAAGTTACCAAGCATAGATGAACTATTGCCAATGCTAACAAATGTGAAGAAAATACTTCATTAAGTTAGATGTGGTATCTGCTTACTGGGATGTGGTGTTGGGCAATGAATCCAGCTATCACACTATATTTCAAACAAGATTTGATTGATATCAATGGCTTAGACTTGCCTTTGGAGTATATGCAAGTTCTGAAATATTTCAGAAATGTCTCTACCTTGCTCTTAAAGGCCTGAATTAAACTGCACTCATTATTCAGAAGCAAACTCAGAATGGCTTGGTGCAACCTTACTACAGCAAAGAAGTGACATATACAAACAGATCCCTCACTGAGACAGAGCAGAGATATGCACAAATCGAGAGGGAAATGCTTGCAATAGTATTTTCATTGAATAAATTTCACCAGTACATGTATGGTAGAAGGACAGATTCATACTAATCACCCACCCCCTAGAAATCATAGTGAGAAAACCTCTTTCAAAAGCACCAAAGCATCTACAGAGAATATTACTACATATAAAAAAATACAACATTAATGCAGTATATGTCCAGGGAAAGCACATGTTCATTACAGATATGTTATTAACATCATATTTGATAGATAAGAAGAAGTGTCAAACAATGAATATAGTCAACTTCCTTCTGATTCATGATGAAAAGCTTATGCAGATCTGCAGAGCAACAAAGTATGTGACTGGCTGATAAAGCGAATCTTCCAGCTATACTACACCCATATTTCCATTATGTGATGAGGTTTCCGCTCGATATTTCATATTTAAAGGTGACTGTGTACTCATCCCTCTCAGCTTGCAGAGTGACATTAAACATGCACTTCACTCATCACATAGATATTGGTGGATATCTATGATGCATCAGAGTATGTGATTTCTAGCCAGGCATGTCATACACAAATATATTTCTACATATGAAACATGTAAGTTCACAACAGATTAGCTTACAGAAACACTAATATCACACACTATACCTAATCATCCATAGCTGAAGATTGGTGTTGACCTATTTGAGTTTGATAGTGTTGAGTACCTTGAAAATAACAATTACTTCTGGAAAATAGATGGACTTGAGGACACTACTATTTCAACAGTCATATACACAAATTGAAGACACACTTAGCAAGGTATGGGATTCTATGCCAGTTAATTTCAGACACAAGATCCCAGTTTACATCCTTGTCATTTAAGAAATTCTTGGATAAATGGGATTTTAAACATATCATAGCAAGCTACAGGTATCAACAAGCAAATAGCAAAGCCAAATCTGCAATTAAAAGTACGAAATGACTCATGTGGAAAAACAAGGACATCCACACTGACAAGTGTCTGGCACGACTTGACTTCAGAAACACTCCAAACCAAGAAATTTAACCAACCCTCAGCATTTAATAAACTATCACACCCATACACTACTATCAACAAGAAGCAATTTACTAAAATTACAATTTACTTGTACCAAGAGATAAGACTCTGCTGGAAAACAAGCATTATAATAGTCAAGCACATGATTTACCTGTGCTGAATGAAAGTGATATTGTACAAATGTGCCTGTACAAAAAAGCTGATTGAGTGCAGAAGAAAATCATCATAAACTGTTGATTGAATGAACATTTGTACAAAGTTCAAACCCCAAATGGAATCTATTGATGAAACAGACGTCACCTACAAAAATCATCAGAACCAGTAGAACACATGACAAATGGTCAGCCACCACTAACTCCCACCAATAGTGTAAGTTTAGCACATGAGTGAAGGCATTAGCACAACTGAACTAAAGAAATGTGAATCTCCTGCCAGGTTTCAGATGCATGCTGGATTATTGATATTTAAAACAAGTCAATGACAGTATGTAAGAATATAATCTTATAAAAGGGAGAGATGTTATGTTATTGTTTAATATATACTCCCTTTGCATTACAGTTTATATGCTCCCTATCCTCGTTCCCTTATACATCACCTTTTTCCCCTAACCCTCTTCTCTCTTTCTTCCTTCTTGTACTTGAATAAAAGCTGGTTTATGTTATGTCACCTCTCTCCTAAACTTCAGTCTGTCTATTTTTTCCATGACTTAATGTAACACTATCAGCAAGTGGTCTACCTGACCACTGATCAGCAAATCTGTAGCACAAAACTTTGCAAACTTCTGTCATGTTTGATCATTTACAATAGTTTCTTCAGAAAATGCATAAGACTTCTTTACATTTGAGTCACATTTTTACCTTTCTTAAATAAAATTATATGCTTAAAATTTTGCTTATTTCCATCTATCTTCTATATTTGAATCAATTAGCAAAAATACATCAATTTAGTCAAAATTTAAGAAATGTATTCTGATATAACAACCATTAAAATACAATCAAAAGCAATCTTTTTTTCTTAAATATATTTAAAACTAAACATTCCTAATGCCTTTTAATGACAAAACCAGAATTACCTTATGGCCAACCCAATTCTTAGTTTGGAGATCTCTAAAACTTTAGCACAAAATGACAAGCATAATTTCACTTGTGCACTGACAAAGGTTACTTTTTGCTTATATCTCTCTAATAAGGAATCAAAAGAAAGTAGCTTATAATAGTATCAGTCACTCATATATTGCCTAAAGCCTCCTGGTCTTTAGCACAAAAAGTGAAGTGACCAGAAGTAATTTTGAAGAGTAACAAGTTATTTTTAAGTTATCAAATAAATGAAGTCGAAGAATATTTAAATTTGTAACTAATGAATACACAGTAAACAAGGTAATTCTTTTTTTTCCTCCTGTAAACAGAAACCCCCCAAAATTCTCAACTGTATCCTTTCAAGTGAATTAGAAATTTGATTATCTATGATTTATTTATTTTTCAAACAATACTCAATGGTGAGTGATCTATCTGCTTTCATTCCTCTCTTTTATAATATTCAATTCTGTCAAAATATAAGCACGAAAAAGTTATTGTTTTGCCATTTAATTTTTTTTTTCAACACTCTTTGGATGACATATTTTCTGTTCAAAATCAAATGAAAATTTCAGTAAAATAAAAGATATAATAAAATAAGATTAGAAACATTAGAATTTCTCTTTAAAAACAACAAAAATCATTTACATTTCAGCTTATGGTTTTCAGGTGAAAAAATAACAGCAACAACAACAGAATTAAAAGTAAAAACAACCATCTTACAATGGAAGTAAAAATAGCAATAAATATAATTGTACTAATAGTATTAGTCATAAAAAGTTTTAGTATTTAGCATAATGCAAAATGTTATAAAATGGTGGTACAAATAACTTTGTTAAAAAATACAGAAAATTGTGACTGCAAAAATGTGCTGTAAAAGTAATGTTTAATTAAGATATATGTTAGAAAACAATAAAATCATCAGCATTACTCATTGACTTCTAATCAACCAAGTTAATAAATTAGATTGGTAATATGTTTAGAAAAAAAAATAAGGAGAAAGAGAATTGTGATATCTAAAAAAATTCATTTTTGAAAAATAATAAATCCAAAACTGATCAATGTTACAAACATTTGTTATTCATTTTAGACTTTGGAAAACATGAAATATGTGAGGACAATAATAGTGCATGCATTTCACTCTTTATCTCTTAGTCATATTCCTTCAGGATGTGGGTGATCTAGGCTCTCCACAACTTTCTATCTTTTGTTGCCCTAAGTAACTTTTGACTCTTTACTCTCTCTCTTTGTTCTTGTTTTGCTATCCATTCACATGGATATACTAAGTAGATTAGACCTTCTTTCCTCATTATATGCTCCCTCCTGCTCAACTGGATCTTTCTGATTGTAAGTGTAGGTTTTCTTGCTATTCCTATTTTGCCTAAAATTTCCTTGCTGCTCATTCTCAGTATTTGCTGGTAAAACTGCATCTCTTCATATGTGAGAAAATTGTACAGAATTCACTGCCATATAAAAGATTAGACAAAAAATAGCAGTTCAGTATTATTTTCATTGTTTTAATGACATTTTCCTATCTTTTACTACTTTGCTTTGTTTCTGGAAGGATCTTTCCTTATTCCTATGTATTTTTGGAATTTCACCTTCTGGCACTTGTTCTTTCATCCATTTGCACAAACTAGTCAAGTATGTTACCATTGCTCTTGCCTTCGATGTACTCTATTAATGTTAAATTCTCCAAGTTTTTTTTTTCCTAATTTTTCCTTCTTATGCATCTGTCAAAATTTCACTTGTTTCTTTTTTTATTGTTTTTTCAATGTCTTCACAGTTCATATTCTTAAAACTTCCTTGTTTCTCACATAATCTGTCCAGGGTATTCTCAACATTCATCAGTAGAACCATATCTCATGCCATTTCTTCATCTGTAAAGAAATTGTCCAGCATTCACTGCTATATAAAACACATTACATATTACATTGTGGTCAGTTCACTTTTCTTTGTTTCTTAGGATATTTTTCAATCTTTTTCTATTCCCATGAGATTTGAATTTTTGTGCCATGCTGTTGGCTGTTACTACAATAAATTCCCATATTTGTTTGTTTTTGATGGCCTTAATAGATAACTTACATCATTCATTCTATTTTATTATAATTAATTTACAAGCACATATACTTTCTTTATATTTTTTTAATATTTATATTATGATTTTAAAAAAGTCTTCAGAACTTTGTTCTCAAAAACAAAATATCAATAAATAAAAATCAGAAATGTTTTTACTTTGTAATGAATTAAACTTCCATGATCCATATTTGCTTTGAAATAAGGTCTGGTTTATAATTTTAACAGGATGTGGTCCAGACTATGTGAGGAATAAATCCCAGTTTATCACTAAAAAGATTTTAAATTATGTTACAATATTTCTTCTTTTATTACACTGGAAAACATAAATAATAGTTGAAAATTTTGCATAAAAAGATACTTTTGTAATTTTGATAATTTTTGTAGCTTTTTTAAAATGATTAACAACAACAACAACAACAACAACAACAAAAACAACTAAGCTCTACTGTATAAATGAAAAAGTATCCAATTTGTAGTTTTTATCAATAAATTAAGTGAAGAGAATATTTAGTTCAGTATTTCTTGAGAAATATCCTGCATTAATTTCATTTTTTTTTTAACAGTAGTGACAAAAAATTTTGAAGAATAATTAACACAAAGATAATTGATATCTGGATATTGTTTTGTTATGACAAAAATTCTATTTCCAATATTACCTATTTCTGGGATGAAGAGTTTTCCTTAATTTATATGTGAACTTTGTAGTTACTATTACAGTGTTTTGTCTTCTGTATCTTCCAGTGTTCTTCAAGTGCTTGTCAATTCAGGTAACCTTCAGGGAATTTTGAATTGAACCCTTTATTTAATCTGCTGGAGCAGACTGTTCTCATTATGTTAACCATGTCTAAGAATAGCTTGCCTAGTTCTTATTTAGTACTGCTCAATTATTGTTTAACCTGTTGGTTCTTGGATTTGGTGACATAGTAATGTTGAGTTCAATTCTTGGGTCAGGCAGTGTGTACTTGAACTCAGTGGAAATGGGGAAAGCAAAAATTGAGTAATAGAATATAACTAGACAATATATCCCTAGATATGGGTAGTATAACAAAAACTACCTCTGTACATTAAATAAAGGATTCAATTTGAAATTCCCTAGAGGTTGCCTAGTTCAACAAGTATCTAATGAAGGCTAGTGAATATAATGGCAGAAATGTTATCAGAATAACAATGAAGATGATGACAGTCGTCTGTGTGTAAATAACACTACCTATCTTATTTCAGCCTTACTACACAATTTAACTTTCAATTCCAAATAATTTTTATTGTTAAATTTAACATTAGAATTGAGTTCTCTATGTGCTATGTCCCTTCAGGGCATGGACAATTATTGTTCTCCACAACATACTGTTTTCTTGTTTTTAGCAATATTTTCTCCTCTACGAGCATTCTTCATGAAACTTGTTTCTCCATTCATTCTCTCAAATTTGTCAAGATTTTCACTGCTTTCTTCTTCTTTTTGTGTCTTTAATGTGCCCTGTGAGTGTTAAATTTTCCAAGCTTTTATTTCTCGTTATATTAGGAACTTGAATAAGTTCTCATGAAATATGTCACTTAAAGTATTTATTGTCCATTGCTAGCCACTACTTTTTTTGATCTTTCAAACAACATTTGAACTCCACATTGGAAAAACATCTTTTGAAGCTAACCACAAATTGACCCATTTTTTAGCATCTTCATAAAAATGAAAGTGCTGCTCAGCTAGGCCATGTGCCATCAATTGGAACAAGTGATAATTGGACAGGGCAATATCTGGCGAATATGGCAGGTGGGTAGGACTTCCTATTTAAGTGTTTCCAACTAGGTTTTCACCTGTTTTGCAACATGTGGCCTTGTGTTGTCATGATGCAAAATCACTTTGTCATGTCTCTGCTTGTATAGCGACCATTTTTTCTTCACTTCTCAGTTCAAACATCAACTGTAGCTGATAGTGATCTCCTGTAATGGCTTTGGTCGGTTTAAGCAGCTCATAATAAACTACACCCAGCTGATCCCACTAAATACAGAGCAGAAGCTTTGAACTATGGATACTCAGCTTTGCCGCTGATGTTGATTCATGACTGGGCTTATCCCATGATCTTCTATGCTTAGGGTCATTGTAGTGTATCCACTTTTCCTTGCTGGTCACTATACAATGCAAAAATCCTTTCCTTTTCTGTTGTTAAAACAGCTGTTCACAAGTGACAAGTTGCTGTCTGATATCTCCTGGCTTCAACATGTATGGCACCCGATGTCCTTGCTTTTGAATCATTCCTAATGTTTTCAAACACTTTGAAATTGTTGTGTGATCCTCCTAATGATTCTAAAAGTTCAGCTTGTACCTGATATGAGTCTTTATGAAGTAATACCTCCAATTCTTTGTCTTCAAACTTCATTATTTTTGAAACATTTAAACCAATCTCTGCGTGATGTTTCTGACAGAGTATGGTCACTGTAAGTTTCAACAAGAATTCTGTGTACTTCAGCTGCAGATTTCTTTTGAATAAAGTAGTGTAGTAAAATTCCTTGCAAATATGCTTTCTTTGGCATGAAATCTGGCATGTTTAACACTATGAAAAACAAAGTTGTTTACACGTCCACAAAATGATATACACTGAATTTCAAGCTTGCTTATAGTATTTTCTTATAGATGCATTACCAGCTGAAACTACATGCACACAGCTCTGGGAACACCATCTGTTGGAAAACTGCAAGAACTTATTCAAGGTCCTAATACATTCCAAAAATTTTAGATGTTTCTAATTGTTAGCAGCAATTTCTTTATAGCTTCCTTATTCAGTTTCTGAAAAGTATCTCTCACTATTCCAATGCACCTTTGAATTTCTGTACTGTACATATTTTTTATTACACTGTCTAATTTTGACTTACCTGATGTGTAATACACATTCAGGGCTGTCTCTTTTGCTAATTATGCATTCTGTTTTCTTACATTTAATAGTCAGTCCTTTCTCATTTCATTGACTATTTTGTTTGATAGCTTTCAGTTTTCCTTCTGAATCTGCCATCAATAGAGTCATTTTCATAATATACATTGGTGAAAAAATGATCCATCAATGAAAATAACTGAACAGCTTAAAAGTTGGAATGAAAAAATGGGCAAGTTTTGTTATAGCTAAAAACAATTTCAAATGTCTTTGTTAGCAGCAGATGTAAAATCTTAAGTTGTCAGTATACTGTCTAAACTCACTATTGTGGCTACAGAAATGTTTGACAGAGACATCTTTTTGGGAATAATAATATATTTGCTCTGTCATGAAACATTGAGATCTTTTTTCTCTTCAATGTCAAGATTTGTCGAGACAGTCAAGCCACTTTTATTGGCATGTAGAAGAATTTCTTTCAGGCGTTTCTTTATTTTGTAGATGCCAGTGTAATTTATGAGACTACTACCTAATGGGCATTTCTGTACCCACCATGGTGAGTTGAGTATATTGACATTTCAAGATTTTACATTTTGGGTTCATCCTGGTGAGCATAGAAAACTGGCATTACAACAAACAATGTTGAGCCTCTGAAGATTACATATTAACATATACAGGAAGGTTAAAGTGGCGGCTTCTTGATAGAAACATCCTTTTGGGAATAATAAATTTGCTCTGTCATGAAACACTGATTACATTTTTTTCTCTTCAGTGTCTATTTTCCATCCCATAGGGAGTAATTGTCTTATAGAAATGTGTGAAATACTTAAACCAATATCATAACTTGATGCCTTGTTTCTAAGTTTTATTTTCAAATTTTGTATATTTTATGATTTTTTAGACTTTATTATATAATTTAACATTTTTTCCTTTTCAAATGGTTGGTCTCAATTATAGATAACGAAATCAGAAACACCTAAAATATTTACAAAACTTGTCTATTACCTCTATTACTCAGACTGGAAATAGTGCAATATAATGCAAACAAGCCTTATTTTTAAATAAAATGGTATATTTGTAATATGAAGCATACATATATGTGTATTTAGTTTTGTATCTGAATTCTAAGAAAAAAAATGTAATGGCCTCAAGCTAATGTCATTTAAATATTTCTTATTTTTCATTAAGAAAACGAGTTTCAATTGTATTTTCATAATTAAATTATTCCCAGATATTTATTTTGATACTGTAAATATTTTATAAATACTATTATTTTTTTTAGGCAGAAATTTAAAAAAATGCACTTAAGTTATCTTCAAACATTGAGTCTAACATTTTTTAATGATAAAAAGAGGACAAATCTTATTGGCTTTGAGTTAAATCACTTTTGAAATTCATGTATTCAAATTAACTTGGTTTGTAGAAAAGTGGGTTAAAATAAGTTTTAATTCCAAAACAGGCAATAAAAAGTTATGATCAATTTGAAATATAATTGTAAGGATGAAATCAGTGTTTAACAGTTAACTGCGCAAAAAGTAATGTTTGATTTTATGTTTCTGATACTGCTAAAAATAAAAGAAATAAAACAAAATGACTAAATTTTAAAATAAAAAGTAATTTCTATGAGACTGATAGTTTTAGTAGTAAAATCAACATAATCTGCCCTTCTCAATTGTTGATTAAAGCAATTTTCAAATTGGTCAAAGTGTTTAAAAGCTTTTTGAAAATGAGTTAAATTTAATATTGTTCTAATTATGGTTTATAGACTGTCTCATATCTTCCTATTTTAATATATCTGAAAAATAGCATATTAAAATGATTAAATTGCTTCCAATTCAGTGATTTCAGAATTTTACATTCCTTGGTAGTTGAAAATACTTAACATCCAAAATCATTTTTTTATATATTAATCAATTAAGTATATTTTCAAATTTTTATATGATTTTAAATAAAGTCTTAATACTTGTTCCTTAAGTAGTAAAAATCTTATCTAACAAGATAATCATATAACTAATTTTAATTCAAATGCACATTATTGTAATTAATGTCATGATTTAAAAAATATATGTAATAATGACTACTGTCAACATGAGCTGTCAATGTCTTAAGAAAGCAGATTGAAAATAAGGCATGTGGTGTAAAAAAAAAATTACTACAATCAAATATTACATTAGACTTTGCCTCTACTTCATAATGAAAATTACTAAAATAAATATAATATACTAATGGTTTCTGTTATGTTTTACCAAGAAAACCTTTTTGAAGGTTGGTCAATTAAATTTGTGGAGCAATGAATATTGGCTCAGAATGAGAAATCAGAGAGCCGAGTTTGAATTCTACTTGATTCATTACATTCACTTACGTGCAAATACCCTTGGGAAAGGTAATAATCCATCTCTCCTTCCTCCAGCTATGTGTTGAATAGTAGGACAGATTGGGTTCTATAGCCTTGGTTGGCAACCAGTCTAGTGCAGAAAGAAATGGCAACCTACTGTAGGAAAATCTTCTGCTTTGTCAGCCATGGATTGAAAGAGACATGATTGCTCAAGCGTATATCATGTATGGCACTTAAGTGAATTAAAATGGAGCAAATAAAGTATCTAATAATGTTTATTTAATTATTGAAAGCTTATTTTAATTGTTCTATACACTCACAGGTTTTGTTTTTTATCTACTTTGTAATTCATAAAATAAGACAAATACCACATCAGATTTAGTACAAAGAATGAGTGGAAGAATTGAAATATCAAACCACAGTTCAAAATCTACTCATCCCAAACTTTCATTAAATTATTTAACCTTATTAACAATCATGCATAACATTCATTTCCTGTAAAAACACACAATTCTACAATATAAAAAAATTCAAGCAGTTAAGACACATAATTAAAAAAAACAACAAATACCATTCATACACACAGAACATTAGAATTTGATAGTCTATAAAGTTTTTCTTGAGAAAAATAATTTTTTATGAAGAAAGAATCAATGTTAAATATTTTTTAACTTAAATTTCTCAATTTGAAAAGTCTACTCTAAATATTAAAAGATGTCTTTTATGAAGCATTTGGGCATCATAAGTTGTTTATTGATGCCTTTGAGATATATAACTTTTAAGAAGAAAAGACCTTTTTGTAGCCTTGCATTACTTTTTTTTAAACTATGGTTTTTTGCACAAATAATTTGTCCTGGCTTACCTACAAAGTATGACAACAATATATTTTAACAAAGCTGTTTGCTTGCTCTGATTCTGAAGTCATGGTTTTTCTTTTAGAAATTAAGTTATTCATTGACAAATATCCACTTTTTGTTATATCCTTTCAGTGAACTTTAATTATAGATTAATGCCAATGAAAATGGCAAATTACTCTTGAATAAAAATGACAATTCAATGGCAATGTTAAAATAATGATATAGCATAAAGCTTTTCTAAAATACTAGGCCAGTAATCAAAATAATCTTGTTTCATCTGATCATTATATTACTTAAATTTTGTTAAAAAAAACAAATCAAAACAAAAAATATAAAAGCTAAAGCATGTATTGAAGTCCTAGACAAAGCATTTGTTTTAGAACAAATTCCAGATTATCCAAAGAAATATGCGCACGCAAAATATTTTTGATAATAAAAATAATTAAACTGAATATGAAGATGATAATGATGATAACAATAATAATAATAATAATAATGGCTGTGATAGTAATACCTGAAAAGAGTTGCGATTTAGTGAATTGAAAAGAATAAAATGCATTTTAAGTGATATATGTGTATGATATGCATTTGTGTGTGTATGTCATTTCTTTTGTTTGTGCTTTGAAATGAACAAGTAGTTGATTAACATTATAATCCAATTGTTACATGCGTTCAGGTACCTCGTTTGTATTTTCCAATATCTGCCAACATGGATGTAATATGTAGACATATTCTTGTGGCCTCTGGCACCAAGATCTGAAATCAAGCTTTTGCCTATGATTAAACAAGGTAGCCATAATGGCAAAGTCGCAGTTACCTGACCTTGGTTATTGCAATTAACTGCTGGAAGGACAAAGCAGAAGTGAATGTAACCAAAGAAATTTAGATCATTTTATAAATAAATATATGTGTCTTGGGTGAATATTGAGAAAATACATCTATTACAAGATGCTAAAAAGGCAAGAGGTTTAACTCATGTTATTCTTGTAGACCAGATTTGCAGTTCAAATCTACATGGCAGACAGAGATGCAAATCTTTGTGTAACAAAAAATATAAGAAAAGAGAAAAAGAAAAAAGCTCAAAATCTGTAAGTAAAATTTACAAGCAATGCATATACAGCAAAGAGATTAGTACATAGCCAATGGGGGTGTTGTTAAGATGTGTTAGTCATTTCAAATTATTTAGTGCAAGAATATGGAGATTCTCTTATCAGGCAGCACCTCTATTTTCAGAGTGATGTGATGTGTGCTTTGTTAGGAAGTTGTCACATAATGCTAGTCCTGCTGTAAAGACATCAGTTTATGAGCTGCTGAATAATAATAATAATAATAATAATAATAATAAATAAATAAATAAATAAATAAATAGAAACCACATCTTGAAGAAATAAGATTATGATAAAGTGTGGAAAGAAAGAAGCACTCAGTATTAGCATAAATATTTGAAGAAAGCCATTCTAGCTACGCTTAAAGAAAAACAGACATGAACAAGACTAGATCGTGCTATAGTTACTAAAAATGGAATAAGACATGACATGCATTCCATACTTGCAACATTTAATTAAAAATAAATAAAAGAACAGAAGAAATACAAAAAGAAAAAGATTGATGAAATGAAGAAATGAAAAAAGAAGTTGGTTAGCAAAAAGCCATAACAGAAGATTTCATGCAAATAATGTGTGAAATTTGGTCGTCTGTTTGTGTGAGTTTATATGAAGAGATAAAAAAGAATGTGTTAAAGAAAAGAGAGAGAGAAAATATAAGATTTGTAGAGGTAGTGTTAGATAGACAAAAGTGACAGATGTACAGAAACATGTTTTTGGTGGAAAAGTCAAATATGAATTGTAAACATTTAAAAAATAATGCAATTAGAAAAATGAATTATACAAAATAATTTTTCTTTAATTTTGAAAAATAAACTATAAAATATATGAAAATATCTTATTTAAATTTATAAGCAAGAATTAAAAAATTTTTTTGTTTGAATAGTTTTCATCTCTTTTTTGTTTTAAAGATTGTTTTATTAAAAATATTAGTAAACGTGAATATTTATTAGTTTTCAAATATCAATATTTTACTTTTGCATTTTTTCTGTACTTGTTTTTCCTATGTCATTCGTTTTGCACTGAAAGTGTCACATAAATATTTAGTAAATAACACCTCTCAGTTTGATCCATTTAAAAAGAATCAAAAAGATGAATTTGAAATATTTGAAAAACAAAAACAGAAATAACTTATAAAAAAGCAAGAACATTGAATATCTGAGGTTATTTTCCATTCTGACTAAGTTATATACTTGTTTGTCTTAACAAAATGTATCAATTTTCATTATTTTAAAATATATCTATAAGAGATGAGAAGAGTGGGCCAAGATCTGTGAAAAAAATAAAATAAAAGACATTCTGAAAATTCTTTTTGTAGTTTATTGTAAGGACACTTGAAAAATGAGATTTTTGATTAAATTCAACTTATACCTAAAATACACACAGAGAGAGAGAGAGAGAGAGAGAGAGTGAAAGGGAGGGATGGAGAATGAATATATGCTCATGTAGGTGTTTTTTGTATATTGAGACATTCATGTGTGTATGAGTTGATGGAAATATCTAATGCAGAAATGTACAATAATGTTAGGTCTAAAAACTATGCTAAATAGATTAAAAAAATAAAAAAATAAAAAACAAGCAAAATAATTTCCAGTGGCTGTGGAAGAATTTCATTTATAGAAAAAATACAATAGCAGGCAACAAGGAAAACATTTAACTAAAAAAAAAAAAGAAAAAAAAAGACTGCCTTAAAAAGAAACATGGCAGTGTAATAGTGATGATAATAATAATAATAATAATAATAATAATAATAATAATAATAAAAATGGACTCTGCTATAATTTGAGATGAGATGGATTCTGAACAAGCAGATATAGCTGTCTAGTGTACTGGCAGATTATGTACTTAAGTGGGAAGAAGAGTATAAAAAAGCTGGCAGGAGGCAAAGTTGGGAAATAAATACATTGGGACAATTCAGGCATTCAGAATAAAGGTAGAGATTTCTACTCGTCAAAGGGAGTTAACGCTGTAGTCTTTAGTATGGACTGAATTGGAACTCTTTAGTAAAGAAAAAGTTAGGAAAAAGAAAAAGAAGAATTTTATTGTTTATGCTCCACCCTGGTGCTATACTTCCTCTTAATTAACTGAAATTATTCAGAAACTAACAGATTAACTTATTTGTTAATATGGTAATTGCATTTTTTAAATTTAATTAAAATCTAAGAAATTGTGGAAAGTTGAATATGAATACATTAATACAGTGACATTGGATTCAGAACAAGAATAAAAAATGACAAGGATTCTGTTTTAGGTAAATCAACTGATACTCTCTTTACCCCCCTTTTTTAAGGATAAATTTGATTATATTTATTGAAGATACTATTAAATATTTGTTATTATAATAACTTGGAATTATTTTGATATATATTAAAAATTGTTAAAATCAACTTCAGTGAAAATTTGGCAAAAAGGGTTAATAAAATAATATTCTAAAAATTGAGCTGTTTTTTGTAAAGGACAAATTCTAACAAGATGAAGGTGTTTATTCAAGAATGTTTTAATTTTCTGTAATATCCAGAATATCAATTTCCTTTTTTTTTTTTTTTAACTTTTAGTGTTGACAAACTAACATCAGTAAATACAATATCCTTTTTAACATTTGAAAACCTGATTATTATACAAAAACTATCTTACAGGTTGAATTTTTGAAGACTGGCATTTTTGTTCTTATATTTCTTTGATTGAAGAAAAAAATATCAAGGGATGGTTAATTCATTATTAAATAAAAATTGAGAAGTTAAAGAATTCTGATATTTTGATCGTCAGGATAACAGTTCTAGTAATGATTATGTATGAATTGTTTTCTTGTTTTTTTTTTTTAAATGATTTTTTTGTTTTCTGGTCAAAATGATGCAAAAAAAAAAACAAAAAAAAAACAAAAATAGATAAAAGAAACAAAATATTAAAAAAAATATGTTGAAATTTGTGACCATTATCAATAAAATAACTGGTCTTTGTTTTTTGTCGTGAAGGATATAATCAATGGAAGAAACTGCAATGACTGAGAATATTGGGGATTAGGGTTGATGAGATATTGCCCATGTTTGAATTGACATCATCATGATCAGTCAAAAAAAAAAAAAAAAGTGGGCAGGAATGTAAGAAATGAAGAGGAAAATGTATAAATATAGATATATAGCCATCCCAAACTCAAGTTGTGCAACATACAAACAAAAAATAAATTTAAAAAATATTATCATCAGCATCATCATTATTATTTTCATTAGCAGCAGTAGCAGCAGCAGTAGCAGCCCAGCAGAAATAGAATGGAAAATGGATGATAGAGAGAGAGTGAGAGACAGGGAAAGTGAAATGAGCCAAAAATTAAAAAATAAATATATATATATATATATATATATATAAAAATAATAATAAAAAAGTGTCCACATATTGTTAAAGATCCCCGTGGCTTTTTAACGCAACTACTTTGGCCAATTGGCTTAATAGGAAAGCACAAGAAGTAAAACAAGGAGAAGCTGAAACAACAGTGAAGTATGCCTCAAAAGTATGGTAAATATTTCAACAGAATAGGAAAAACTGTTGTCAGCTGACAAAAAAGCAAAAAACAAAACAAAAAACAAAACAAAAAAAAAACAAAACAAAAACCAAAAGTGAATTTTTGTCATGAGCAAGATATCATCTAATTCAAACCTGTTACAAGGGAGAAGACAAATAATAATAATAATAATAATAATAATAAAAACTTAGATTTAATAACAAAAACCTGATCTATGGAAAGGAGGATGCTTGAATATGATGATATAAATTAAGTAAAATAAGGAGGCAGAAAAAAAAGCTAGCATAATTTTAGAACAGATAAGTAAAATTATCTTAAAATAAAGAGAAAACATATATAAGCTAATATAAATTATTTGGAGACCAAGCAAAGAAATTACTTTCACCGAAATTGAACAGATACTACACCAGAAGCTGGATTACATGTCCAACATCTTCATCCCTCAGAAATAACAAACCACTTCTTTGCTTGGCTTTCAGATAATTTGTTTGATATTTAAAGTCCTTAGAGACTAGTATCTATACATATACAAAATGCCAAAAACATTTTTTAAAGCAATAATTTAAACAGCACAATACCTATCTTATATAAACAGACTAAATGAACAAACCGTATTAAAAAGAAAATTATCCAAATTTGAACAAATATTTTCATTAAAATTTATCTAAAGCTATATTCTGAAAATAAAAATCATTAGATGATATTTCTGATAGGTTTATATTGTGTGATTATGACTAATTAACTGACAATACAAAGTTTCCAATAAAATCTAGTTTAGTTTGAAAACATATAACACTAAAAGCTGATACTTAACTATCACATAGATTTTTGGAAATGAATTGTAATCCTTTAAAATGGGTTGTGTATGCATAATACATTTCTCAGATATAGATGCTTTTTATGTCATTCAGAAAAGTTAAAAATCATTAATAAGATTTTTAAGTTGAGACTGAAGTCCATATTTTATTTATTTTTAGGCAAAATTAAAATTATAAATGAGAATTAAAGAAACACTGAATAAAGTAAGAAAGGCTTTAAAAAGAATAAAGTAAAATACTATAGTATTAACTATATTATAGTTAACTAAGTTAATTATAGAGAACACCAAATAAGAAATATATATGAAAACTTATTAATACTAGATATGAATAAGATCTATTTACAGTACCAGAATGTAATTTTTTTTTAAATGTGGGAAATCACCCAATATACTATGTGAACCAGAAACTGCTTGGTTCCTTGGCCATTGTTATTAATACCAGGTCATAGCTCCTTTTCTAACAATAGGGAAATATGCTGCAGAGAGACCAATCTTTGAACATCAAGGTCTATTGATTATTTCTTTTAATGTGTATGTTTGAAAGTGATATATATTTAACATTTTTATATACAAAACATAGTTTGGAACTCCTATGAACTAACATAGGATTCAATTCCAAATTCATTCATTCATTCATTTAAATATCCTAATCTTATTATTTAACATTTCAATATATTCTTTAACCAGATTCAAATTTTATACTATATGTATACATTACTCTATAAGGAGATATAGTGATAACATTTATACTCTTGAATATTTTAGATTACACAAATATAGAAATGTATTTCTTGTAGTGTGTAAATAAAGTGTATAAGGTGTTCATATCTACATTTCTACCAGTTGGGTTAGATTCAATCTAAATAAGTAAAAGGATTAGTTAAGGTACCAACCTTTTTGCCATGCCACATATAATAAAACCAAGAAAATAAAGGTAAAGTAAAAAAAATATATAAAATGTAATAAAACTAAGGAAATAAAATAAATGACAGCTTATCTTGTAATATTTGAACTTTATTCAAATACTTTAAAGGTTTTATGTATTATTGTCAACTAGTCAACCACTGACTGTCAATAAGAAAACTTCATTTGCAAAAAGTTGAAAACTCAAGGATAACATACTGATTATATTAAAATAAAAAGTAAGAGGAACAAATATAAAAGATACAAAAGCAGTTTTTATGAAAAATGTTTTACCATAAAAGATGTTAAGTAAATTATTATTAAACATATCTGACTACAAGTAAAAAATATGTTATTGCTTATATGGTCTTGAATCACTAAAGTAAAATCAACTTGTTTTAAAGAAAAACATATTAGGAATTTCTACAGCAGAAAGAGCATGTATGTATAAATGCATGAAAACTGTTGTCTGTGTATGAATATATGTTTAAAAGCTGTGCAAAAAACCGCCACCCATGCAGTAAGACAATCCATATTCAGTGAAGAGACATAATTTAGAAAAGTAGGTGATAAATCAGTTCAAATAAAAGTGATGCTATGCAGAAGCTTGGTGAAATAAAAAAAAGAACTTTTCTCATTTATCATTAGAACTCATGTGAGGGAGGCACCATTATTGAAGAAGAAAAAAAGAAATCAATAAATAATGGAAAAAGACACAAATTGAAGTTAAAATTTGATATAGCATATAAATGATCCACAGAAGTGTTTCAATGCATGTATATTTTTTAAAAAGACCTTTTTTTAAAAATTTTATATCTTTATAGATAAATAATAGTCTATATAACACATATACTACATATTATTTATATATAGAAAAATATACATGTGGGTATTCCTTTATGTATAAACCTACACATGTTTATATCTACAGAATGCAATACTTAGGAGAGAAATAAACGCTTTCTTTTATTGAAAACCTTTTATTTTGTTATTCTAATTTCCTTAATGCAAACATTTTTGTTTAAGTGAACTAAGCATAAAGATTTAAATTTTGATTTATAAAACTTATTTTGAGAGGCAAAAGTATTTTAATAGATATTTTTTAAAAAATTGTATAAATTAAAAAAAAACAAACAAACAAAATGTACAAATTAAAATGGAAGAATATGATAAATAAACTGTATATAGTAAACCAATAATGAGTAATTGGATGACAAAAAAATGGAAAAAATATCCTATTACTTAGCATGAATTAAAATCTAAATGAACAAAACTGATGATTACATATGGATAAGGAAAGCATATAAATCTTTCTTTCTAACAAACTGATAAAAGGCAAGTCAAAACGATATGTAAAGTCCCAGTCTTGAATTTGAAATATTCACCACTGTATTATGTACAATTACAACCTAGAATGCTGCTAATTATTCATAATTTATCAATGTTACAAATTCAAATAACTTGTGATTTGAGGAGGTAAGAAACAAAGATGATTAGAACAAAATTGTTAACAATGTTGCAGATTGATTGAAACAAGATTAAGAACACAAGAATAAAAAAAGGATGTTATGTTTAATTTCTTCAACTTGAGGAAATATATATATATATATATATATATATAAAAATTATATAACAGATAGAAATTTCTAAATTTAACATGTATTCACTTTTATTAAAATTGCATTAGAAAATAAAAACAAAACATGTTAGATTTATAAATGTTTCCTATTTGTCTTTTTTTAACATTGTCAAATTCCAATTTGTATTTGATCCTAATTTACACTTGCATACACACATATGAAATGTAAATATTATTTTATGTACATACTGGCTTATTAAAAAATACTTTTTTAGACACTAAAAGTGTAAAAAAAGAAAAAAAAAAGAAAAACAAAAAAAAACAACAAATTAGTGCTTAATGCCTTAATAGAACAAAGCCTTCTAAGACCATATTAAAACAACTCTTAGCAAGTATACTTTTGTTTATTGACTCTTCAAGAGTCCTAGTACTCAAAGCCTGAAGAGTTGAAAGACAAATGTATACTTTACTAAGAGTTGCTGTGTTCACGGTTTTAATATTAGCCTATATATATATATATATATATATATATATATATATAGGCAGTAATCCCTAATTTAACTCATTTAGTTGTCTATCTTTATAAAATATGAACTCCTATTCTTCCCCTTCCTAAATATACCGTTTCAACACCCTATACCCCCCCCCCCCCGAGACTACCAGCTCGGTCCTGTTCTACTTTGTGACCGTTGTTAACCAAAAAACCCTCCACACTCTACCCCAGGGCCTTCGCCATTTGGGAAAAAACAATGTCGCTGACATGATGTGATGTAGAATCTCTATTAGAGATCCTATGTTGAAATGTACATCCGACACCTTTGAATTTTGAAAATTTTCTCTAATTTATATGTATGTGACATGTGTTACAGAGTTATATAATGTGCTTATTTAGTTATTTTTTTAATTGCTATATTGGTACCAATGTCATTAGTTTAAGTTGACAAGTTAAAGAACAAATATAGCTATAAGGTGAGTCATGACATTTGTAGGAGATGATACATTATTTCCTTTGTTTTAACACTGTAACCAAAAAAGTCTTATTTAATTTTTAATTCTATGTTACTTTACAGAATGATACAGGAAATAAACAAAAAGTTGCATATAAAAGTTGCATAACTGCTTAAATATCTTGAATAGAAAAATTTGTAGGGTTGGTTCTCAGGTTAGATTTCGTAACGTAGATATTCTCCAAGACTTTAAAGATCAGACATGTATGTTTTCATATCTGCTTTTGCCCATTACAATTCATCTACAGTTAATTGGTAGAATGTTTAGTAACTAATGGAACAAAATTAGTGAATTAATATTGAATTCTGATTGTAATTTTGCTTTTACAGTCTCATCACCAGTCACCAAAACTCTGGTCTTGTTACTGGTATACTGTGATTTTCAACTGAAAAAATTGAAGAATTGATTAAATAGATAATTCACTTTTACATTACTGCATTTTTTAGTCCCATCTGTAAAATGGTTACTATATTCAATCTTGTCAAAATAACAGTAACAATGTTTTTTTATTTTAATGATAAAAACAAACTTAATAGTAATTAAAAAACAATTTGTCCATCAAAATTTATATTATGCAAATGAAGGGAGATAGACAAATCCAATAGTTGAACACATTATGTAAGAACTGCTTATGGGCAGACTACTAAATTGAGTATGTTGCAAATTACCATAAATGCATTTTTAATTTTACTATAAAATCTGTACAACCAAATGCAGTTCTTTACAAAGATCAATCAGTTATTCTTGTTGTTTACTGATCTGAACACATTCTAAGGCAGTGTTTCTTCCTTTAAATTTATTCCATGTCTCACCTTGACAGTTAAACTATTAAATATCTGAAGATTTTCTAATTTAATCAGTTAATCTAAATTCTCGCTTGCAGAGTGTCATTTTTTTAGCTCTTTTTGAAATTCCAAAATGTTTCTCAAAATATTCCAACTACACCCCACCCAACTTTATGTTTGGAATTACTGCTCTAAAGGATAATATTTCTGAAGGTAATTCACATTATAAAACGACTTAAAATCACAGTAACTATAATTTTTTTTATCTTATAAAAAGGAGCCTTATCAATTAAATTATTTTTTGGCATGTATAATGAATCAAAACATAAGACTAAGGTAGGAGTGGTCAGTCCAGATTTTATTGAGAAAAATTCTCTTAAAATTTAAAGCAATTTTTTATCCAACAGATTTATTACAATTTCAGCTTCATGAAAAAAAAAAAAAAAAATGTGGTGGTGGGTTTAGCTTGAAGATGAAAAATACACTTTACATGTAATTTTAAAATTTTTATGAAAAACAAACTAAAAAAACTAAAAACAAGTTGCTAACTGAAAAATGGTGAGCACATGTATTCACTCACCTCTACTTTACTGTAAAACCCCTAAGTAAACTATTTGCTTTCAGAATTCACATAATAAATAGAGTTCCCCTGATTATGATTTCTTTTTGGCAAAATAAAAAAAATGGAAAAAGATTCCGCCCCCTCCCATTAAATACATCCGTTCTGTGAAAATCTCATATATTCCTAGTTGTTAAACTTTATCAATTTTGCCATCATTGGCCATTACATATTACATAATTTATAGTGTAATTTTTACTAGTTTCCTCTTAATTCAGTTTAATAAGCCCACTCAGTCTTTAGAATTTCTACAAATTTCAACTGAATTATGAATAGAAGATTTCTAAGAAAAGGCTAATTCATACAAAAAAAATTTATCATTGACTCAATACTGAGATGTTGTCATAATTTATGATTAAGCAATTATATATTAAGTCTATTTATTTAGAGGATGTGCTTGTGGTATACTGGTTAGCAGTTCGAAATGAGAAATTGATCAGACAAGTTGTTACAGTCACTTACGCTTTAGAAAGGTGTGGGTTATATCGCAAGGTAGACTGGGATCTCTAGCCATAGTTAAAAACCAGGTCTGGAGAAGGGCAACTCTAAATTCAAAACCCCTATGTAGCCCTTGCTATAAGCACATAATACAAAGCCAAGTAAAAGATTATGGAGCTTACAACAATTAACTGCAGAGTTAAGGTTTGTGGATACTATGATTGTGACCAAGAGTTAAATATCACATGATGATATATGCTTCTAATCATATTTTCAATTTCTGAGCTTTTAAGTATTTTAATTGCTTTAATATTAGAGAAAAACTATCTTAATTGTTCTCTAATAAACTACTAATGAACCATAAATCAGAATTGAGAATTGGCATATTAGGATAGTTTAGCTTAGAGATTGCATTCTATGTTTATTATGATTAGCATATTCTGGAGGTGTGATGTAGCATAAATAGTTAAAAGCATGGAGAGCAATTGGTAAAACAGACTTTATACTACTGCTAGTAGAGAACTGCTAGACAGTAAGAAAACACCACTCAATAGTGTCCAATGTATTATATAAGGATTAGGACATACCTATTACTGTCCATATGTACATACATAACACTAATGTAAACCTTGATAGATACAATATCAAATATTCTGTTCCTATATTGGGGTCAAGTATTGAGGTATGGTGAGATATAAACTAAAGCATTAAGAACTGGGTAAGATTCAGAAATGAATGACAATAAAAACAATCTGCCAATAATATATTCCTTGAAGCTAGTAGAATTACTATAACTTTTTATTCTTTTGGATAAGAATTGAAACATCTTAGTTAAAAAAAAAAAAGCAAGATTTAACAATGTGTAGAGAAAAATTTAGGAAAATATAAATAAATTTGATGAAAAATCTGATCTTGTGACTTTTTTTTTTTACAATAGTTCAACTAAATATTTGAGATTTTGGAAATTTTGAGGCATTATTTTAAACCGGGTCTCAAAGTCACTGAAACTGCTCACAGAATTTGAATTTGGAATATGGAAGTAAACAATAGCTAACAGAAATAGATGACTATCAATTGAAATTTATATCTTTAAAACACAAGTTAGAAGTAAAGTCAACCATCAGCATCAGAAAACTTTCAGAGGTGCTAGGAACATTAGAAGATATATAATAAAGGATTGATTAAACAATGAAAATACTTTTGAGAGACCCTAAGATTAAAATCATATTTATTTAAACAACAAAATGCACTATCAATGCCTTTCTTTGGGGTCATAGTTAAATTGTGGATCTAGGTCCTTATATCCAATGCTAAAGAATAAAGAAAATTTTTCTTTTGTTTATCAAGATTCTACTCATCTATTAATTTCAAGCATGATTTTAGGATATTTCAACATTTGTAGTTACTACTAGTATATGGCAATGCATCTTTTGTACAATATGTATATTTTTCTACATAATGAAAATATTAGTTGATTCCTTAGAAGGAAACATTTGGCATTCATTGACTGAGTAGTAATATTCTTGGTTTAAATTTATAAAATCTTTCTCTTGAAATGAGTTTCAGGAAAATAGGTTTCTCAAGTTCACTGTTACTGCTCTTTCCAATATTGATGGGGGAGTTTCCTTACTAACCTTTTGTTTGAAGTAGTGTGGCATGTCAACATCTTGATTATGTCATTATTTTCTCTTTGATTTACATGTGCTATCCATTTTAGTTGTTGCTGCTGTTGAAGTCTGGAAGTGATTTTGGTTATCTGGTACAGTCATTTGTGATTCGAAGAAGGATGGTCTACACTAAGATGTACAGATCTTTGCTCAAAGTCATTTTTAATCATTGATCTGCAAAAACTGTTGGACAGAGTTGACAGTTTAGATATTTCTGAATGATTTTGGTATCATGCTTGACATCTATATGAAAGATTTGATCTGGCAAGATTATTTAAGAATATGACTCATGCTTTGGAAGTTAATATTTTGGTTCTGTAGCAAGTTATGGTGTTGGGATATACTACCTCTAGTGCAGCTTATTCTATGTTCATTTCCTTATTGCCTATACTAAATTTGTTGTAACTGATCCATATGCTGATGTATTTGAAGTGTTTAGTATTTACTAATACAACATCTTGAATTTTTATTATAAGATTCAGGAGAGGTGTCATCACAATTTCAGATCATAGTTTCTGTTTTGGAAAGGTTTATCTGGAGTCATATTTCTTGGAACACTTGGTAGAGGATGTTTGTTGTTTTTTGTTCAAGATCATTCTTATCCCAACTATGAATATCTATGTCATTATTATACCCACCACCATCAGTACATTGACCTCAAGAGGGGGAAACATAACTGCAGTTTTCTATTGGTAGATTTATTTGGTATGGGATGCTTAAAAAATTTCTTCACACATGTGCTTGTAAATGCACAGGGCATAGTCTAAGAAAAGATTAGACTGGTACTATCATTTCCGCCTTCTCATACTCTTGATAAGGTTTGAAATGTTTCTGTATTAGAGTCCTTACCAGACAAGTTTATTTTTTTTTTAGCAGTGAAATTGATATAATTTCTCTACGAGATCTAGATATTTAGTTGAGTCAGGGTTTAGGAGGCAGTTTCTTATGAATGAGAAGGGGAAGTTTCTAGCAAAATATGGCCACATAGAATATATCTTTCAGAAAAATAGAAAAAAAAAAGACCAAAATACTGAAACATTCAGTATAACTTTAAAATTGGTACACATAATTTCACTAAGAAATGCAACTGGATTCTTAAAGCCTATGTAAGTTAGATTCTTACATTAAAATCTATCTTTGATGATAAAATTTAAGATGAAGTCAAAAACTTAGGCTTAACCCAGTAATAGTAGAGTTTTCTAATATGTTTATTTTTTTCAAGTAAAACCCAAAATAAAATAAAATAGTGATGCAAGTTTGCTGCAATTGTAGTGTCATGGCAAATATGTTTTTCTTCCTTTTATCCAAGAACAAAAGCAAATTCTTATGCTTTAACCTCTCTTTTTAATCCAATTTAAATTGATACCAGTTAAACCTGATAGATAAAGATTATCAGAGAAGATAACTCTTTCTAGACATAATTCCATATTTATAATTCCTACCATACACAATAATCTTTATATACCAATATGTATTCACATACAATGGCATATATACATGCATACATACATTTTTGTTTTTGAGGAAAATCCAAGGAAGTGTGCTCGCTTTAATCTGTCACATGCCTCTTGTATTTGTGGTAATGTGAGGTAGGGTGATTGATGTTTTACTTGAGCTGCTGAAGGGTTTGAGGCAAATCCAGATAGTGGTTGCTTGCAGAGGAAGAGGTCAGTACTGTGCAATATGTGGTCATGGGAGGCACAGGTGTCAGGATACAACACGCAGGGCAAGATTCAAAAAGGCAGTTGAGGGTACAAATATATATATACAAACATGCGGTGTTACCAATTAGAATATAATACAAATAATGAGGAATAATGACGACATCTCATGTTAAAAGACATCGTTTTTGGTTGGCACCTAACAGAAACTTTTGCTTTAAAATTGCTATATCTTTCATCTACAACTTCTGATGATTGCCTTTATGATGAAATGACATGGTAAAATGGAATTAGCTTTGAAAATTCCACTTACTGCATCCAAGTGTTTTATAATAATGCATTTAACATGTAGAGTTTATTGGGAATAACTCAAGAAGAGTTTGTTACACCTTAGTGAAATCTTATATAAATTTATAAACTGATGAAAATATTTTCTTTGAATAATCTTAATTTCATTTTTTTGATCTATTGTGCCTGAAAATTGTGGTTTCTTTATTTACTGTGCATATAGTACAAAATGAGAAGCAAGGAATCTAATTTGCTGATTGTAATTTTTTATTAATCGTCAAATTTTGTTGATAACAGTGTAAATAATTAAAATGATGCTTGACATTATAAACTGTGGTTTCATTCAATTAAAACATTAAAATGTTTTTTGTTTATTATTTATTTACTTGAACAAATTATAAAGCATCCAGTGAAGAATGGAGTCACTATCAAACTGCCCTGTAATCTAAACATTAAATGTTTATAGTGAACATTGAGTATTTCATTTATCATTGTAATTACTGGTAAATATTCTGATACATTTTTGTGTACATTTTGAATAGGATAGAACTGTGTTTCTAATACTATCTTGTGCTAAGTATCTTCTTGTAAGAAGACAATAATGAAACCAAATATTATTAGATACATAAAAATAATGGGAAGATGACTATTACAAAAAAGTGAGGCTTCAGCCATTGCAAAAGGAAAAGTTAAAATATAATGTAATTTATTAAAGTGAGTAGATTTTTGCTAATTCATTAACAGCTAAATGACTAAATTACCACACTGTTAAGAAGTTTACACTGATAGAATTCAAATATAAGCCCTATTCAGGACATGACTTAATGATAAAACATTAAATGTGTAACACTACTTCTGGGAAAAATAATTCCTCAGAATTTAATAAGAATAGCAATTATAATTATGGTCATAACTGATGTATACTTTAAAGCAAAATTCAAGGTTTTCTTCTTTAAAAAAATCCCCAAAATCTCAAATCATACCAGCAATTAAATACTTTATATTACATTTTTATACTTTCAATTGATTCTGTAGCAAAGATTTTAATGAATATTCCCTTTCAAAGTTACTACCTCTCTTCAATTGCTGAATTTAACACCAGTCATTTTTGCATGAATTTTTTTTGCCTTTACATATTTTTGTCCTGGAACTGTCTTACTTCCAGATCAACATTAAGCCAGTTTAAAAAAAAAAAAAAATCACAACTTGTCCCTTTAACATGTTTCTCTCTCTTTCTTTGCAATAAAATTTTGTTTTTAGTTCATTACATGTCTAAGATCTCAAAAGTTATAAATAAGAGATATTTTATTAATTTGGTAATGTTTTAAGTATTTTTTAATTTACTAAAGCTTTGATAAAAATGTAGAGATAAAGATATGATATATATACCATAAATTATAACTGGTTATGATTGAGAAAGCAAAAAAGTTACTCAATCTCACATAACTTTTATAATTTGTTTCATCCATCTCTTTTTAGTAGACAATTTTCCTTTTTTCTTGTCAGTCATAACATTGACAACCTAAGCTCATACAATGTAGCCTAATATAAGAGATGATGCCTATATCTGACAGCAAATATATTGGCTTTTATACTTTTCATGTCAACTACAACTTTTGAAATTCAGAATTATGAACAAGTAAATTTACCAAAGAAAAAAAAAGCTCATATGAAGATTTTGAAAAGAATTTGTAATAATCTTAATATTGAATTTAGTAAACTTTTTCTTAAATTCTCACATTAATTACAATAAAGAAAAAACATTGTGCAAAATGCTGAGCTCTTTTTATGGGTACTTGTTACTTGTTAATGATGTTATGATATACAATTCTCTAAAATAATTCCTGAAATTCTTCAAATACATGGATTCAAGAAATTTTTGCACACTCAATTCATCTAATTAAAGATTTATGTTTCAAATATTAACAAATATTAAAAATATAGAGAAATTGAAATCCAACCAAGTTTACTAATAGTAATATTTAAACATAAAACCTGTTCACAAAATATTCAATTTTATTTTTTCATTTGACTAAAGTAGACAATAAACCCTACCAAATAGATTAGTTGGAAATACTCAACCTTCCAAGACATACAGAAATTCTTCTGGTGTTGATAAAGGTTTCTAAAACCAAAGAATATACATTTCTGGAAGTTGATGGCACAATTTAGAAATAGCTGTTTTTATTCCAATTTTTGAACAGATGATTATTAATATGCTTCAAAACATCAGTTGACTTATTTTAATACATAAAAGCACAACATTATAAGTAAAAAAAAAAGAAAAAAAAAGCCACTTTATTTACTGATGTGATAGAAACCTACATAAGTTGATCACAGTTTCAAAGCCCATTTAGTAATTTTGTTTTAGAACATTCAAGATCCATGAAATCTAACATGTTAAGAATCAATAGCTGCTGTTAGAAATCGAATTTTATATCAACTCATCTTTTATATAGACACCTCTCAATCATGTTCTCAATTTGAAGTGGTCTTTCTTTTTTGAAGTTTTCTATTCAATCAAAAGCCAGCTAATCAATAAATAAAGAATTAGACAAACTAATACCTTTCTATGAACATACAAGATTTTTTCTATAAGAGCAGAAAGTACCCAGTTAAATATTAGCAAAAATAAGTCAAAGACTTTAAAAGAAATGAGATAAAAAAGAACAGAAAATAAAGGAAAATATCGGAGTAATGGACATTTTAATAGAACAGTCTCAATCTGGTGATTAAGAGGGATTTTCTTGAAATAAGTGATAATTCTATATCTAAATTAATTTTCTGATGTTTGTTTACTTTTTCTTTTTTTTACTGTTGCAGACAAGAATAATAAGCAAGATGACCGAGAAGAAAAAAAGAATAGAAATCAAAAAAATTGTATATGGTTTATATATATATATATATATATATATATATATATATATATATATATATACACATATATTGTGAAATGAGAAAAATGTGTGTAATGAAATGAACGAAAAGAAATGAAAAAAAAAATACAGATGAATGAATAACTAAAATGATCTTCAGATAAAGCCAGGACAATTATTTACAGGCTTGAAGTCAATTTTATTTTTACTTACTTTGAATTTATAAAAAATAGAAAAGAAAACAGAACATAATTTTAATACTTTAATAAGTGTATAATTGTAGGCATATGTTTATGCATATATAACTGGTTCTTTTCTGTGACAAACAGCAAATACAGAGTACAACACTAAAAACAAACAAACAAAAAAAAAAACAAGCAGACAACATGAATGATTTGCTGCAAGGAGATCTGTATACAGCAAGATATTAAGAAAGATGAGGTGACAGCACTGAAACATATGGATGGGAAGGCTACTTAAAAACAGACAAACAAATTAATGGACAAAAGACAATCAGACAAACAGACAGACGACAGGAAAGATGACAACATACACATAAAAATGAAGTCTTGGGATGAGTTATGAATAACAAGAAAAGGTAATTATTGAAAAAAATGTAAATATGTTAAATGAAATAATGGTGGAATTTAGATAATGATGAAGATGATACAAATGACATTTTCTTTTCTTTTTGACCAGTTGCAAAATTTACTCCTTGATTCTTCTATATTTCAAAATTCATTTTTAGTAAAAAAAAAAAAAAAAAAAAAAAAAGGAAATGAAAAAAGAAAAAGAAAAAAAGGATTTCTAAATAATAAATCAATAATAAAAATAAAAATAAAAATTTCTTACACATCCAGAGAGATTTATCATAAATTTAAATAAAATCCTTTACTAAAGCATAAATATACTGAAGTAAAAAACATTTCAGAATTTAATTTTTTATTTATTTATTTCTTTTTTGATAATTATAAAATTTTTTTCTATAAGTGGAAATAATGAGTGTCAGATATTATTTGAAAATAATATTTCAGAATGTTGGGTGTCTTTATTTTAAAATTACTTACATCAGTAACATTTGAAGATTTCTTTGACAAATAAAAATATTTATTAGATAAATATGAAATGTAAGTATGACAGTTTTTAATAATTCTAATTTTTAAATTAAATGTTAATTTAATATGAAAGATATGAATAATTTGATTTTAACAATTTTAACTTTACATGTTGTATAAGTTTTATCAATAAAAACTATAAACCTATTTATTGTAACTTGTAATATTAGATGGTAGAAGAACCAATATGTCATTGAGTTTTATCTAACAAGATCAATCATTGCATTTTAAAATGATCAATAAAGAAACTGAAAACTGACACAGGAAGCTAGATAAAACGGAGTTAAAACTAAGAAAATGCTAAGTAGTATAATAATAGTTAAACTTGAATGTTTTATAAGTGTATAAAAATAAGACCCTATAATAAGAATCTGTTAAAGTGAAAAAAAAAAAAAATAATAACCCTACAACTTTAGAATAGCATTTGATATACTCTTCCCAAATTGATTTAATCTTAACCAGGCATAAAAGAAACACAAAGTGTAAAATCTAAATATTTCAGAAAATTTCATTAAAACTTAGCAAAGATAGCAGACATCATAACTGAACATTGCAGGAAGTTCAAATTTGGCATGGAAGTCATATTTTGGTATTTACAAAGTTTCAATAAGTGAATGTGAACATCAGGTGGAAAATAATTAAAATTTACTAAACAAGAAACTTAAATCTTGCTTCACATCTTTGCCTGATGAAAATTGATAATTCACTAACTGAAACAATGTGAATAATTATCATTTTTCAGGGTGCATATATGCTATACCAAATATCAATTTCCTACAATGTATAATATACATGTCATATACATTCGCATGACATATATGTATACATAAAACTATTTGTAGAGAAGTAATATCTAAGAATTTATGCTGTTTTTTACTTTTAATATCTGAAAAAACAGCTTTAAATAATATGAGAGATACAAAAATAAACAGAATATTGAGAAACAGGATCTAAAAAGTTGATCTATATGTCATCCAAAGAGCAACTACAGATGAACAACACAACTGTATGCATACAAAATATCCCTATAAGAACTACATATACAAAACGAGCCCCAGTGCACAACATTATTGCCCTAAAGTTTTTTCTGAGCCAGTAAGAAATAAATTAATCCAAATAACAACTGAACAAGTGAATATATATATATATATATATATATATATATATATATATATATATTAAAAAAAGTATCTAAAAATGGCATTTACCTGCTTCATGAGTAAGGTTCGAGAATAGGTCCATTTCTTTAAAAGAACCAGAAGGTAATATCTTAGAGTACTGGTTGCCATTATTATTATTATTATAATCATTATCATTATTATAATAATAATAATAATCATTGTTAATCAACTAAACACTTCTCTATTCTTACTTCAAAAGATGTCAACCAAATATAAATTGACTGTAATGTGTGTTATTTTATTAAAAAAAACTAATCATATTGTAATTAATGTTAGTAGTATAACAATAATTGTAATAATTTTCTTATTTTAATCATTCAACTATTTTATTCTTATTAAAAGTCAATCATTTAAAATCTAGAAATAAGCAAAAATGTTTTTAAATGTTATACTTTTAATAACATTAGAATATTGAGAATTATTAAAAAAATTAATATTAATCTATTTGAAATATTATTCTATCAATAAAACTTTATCTGGAAAATAGAGAGTAGATTCATTACTTTATTATAAAACTTTAGTGCATCTATACTGTTTAAATTTATTATGTTGTAATCTGCTAGAAATTAGTGAAATTTTCAAGGAAAAAAATTAAAAACATTTCTTTCCTTTCTTTTGTTGTGACACTTCACATTATGGTTTAGGACATGCATTATATATATGAATAAATAAGGAAAACTGATTTTTATTCCACTTGACTACCAGCAAAATTAAAAAAACAAAGAAGATTTTTTTAAGAAGCAGTTTCCACTTTTTATTTAAAGAGATCAATACAAATGTAATGGGATGATATGGGTCTTGTTTAATGATTATATAGACCCCTTTATTTTTGTGTTTATTTTTCATATAACAGCCATAACAGCTCAATATATATATGTGTACAGAAGGCAGAAGTAGAAAACTCTAGTAGGCATCACATGTAAGAAACATGTAAATTTGTTGAAAAAAGAGATAGAGGGATAAGAGTTGTTAGTAGTCAGAAAATAGCTAAAATGATAGGATGGATATCATGGACAAAAATATTTCTTTCAAATTATTTGTTTTGTTGAAAAAATGTATCAACATAGTTTAATATCCTAAAATATAAAATCTTGTTTTAAAATAGAAATTGGTAAAAAATAAGCTGGTAAACAAGTATTAATTTTCTTTAAAGAAAGGAGGGAATTTTTCTTTTTGTAAATATTTATGTAAAGAGAAAAACTGATAAAAATGTCTTTTTTTTCTGTATAAAGAGATCTGATTTCAACTAATCATTGATTTTATCTTGCAAGTTTGGAACTTCATGAAGTAATAATTAATGGAGGGAGAACATCTGAAGAAAAACTTGCAAGATCTTTTCAATTTTCAAACAAGAATCATCAAAATTATGAATAAAAAATTTCAGATAAGTAAATGCACTTAACTGATAGAGGACTTTTATAAAAAGTTTTAATGGGATATTTAAAATATTCTCAGTCTTGTTCCTGTTTATGCAATTCCATATTTTCGTCTACATTATTTAATAAACAGGGGCATACTATAAAATATTAGCAAGTCTAAAAAAAAATCAAATACTGGAATTGTAGTCAGTCTTCAGTTTTTCCCTTTGCCATTTTAAGGACTCTGAAAATTTACAAAACTTAATTTTTATTCTCTTTCTTTTATAAAGTAAGAAAATTTTACTTTTTATGTCTTAAAATTATTAGAATTTTTTACTTTATAAATGGTTCAGATTTAAAATCAAGATATAAATTTATTATAATTTAAATAGAAATATTTAATAGACTTAGTTTCAATTAAAGAGATTTTAAGTAGATTCTAAAAGGGTTATAATCAACTAAAAAATTATAAGCAAAATTATTATTGTCAGCAAATATTTTACTAAATATAAGGTGATAAATAAATATTTATTATATGTGTATGACATATAAATTGTTATTTTTATTTATGATTTCACCTCAGAGTGTATATATAAAATTATATATAAAAGGAGAGGCTGAAAAGTTTTTGGCACAACCATGAAGAACCATTAAAATAAAATTCTGATGTTTTGTTGCTTGGTCAGATTTGGGAAAGTAGTTAAGATGAGAACTTTTCAGCACCTTCCTCATACATATGATCTATAGATATTATATTTTAATTACATATACACACACATAAACATATATATATGCAATAATACATTGTTTGATATACATGACATATGTGTGTACAAAATGCAATGTCCACTGTACATATGTATACAAACACGTGTGTAAAATATTTATGTGTAATATATATATATATATATATATATATATATATATATATATATAAAAAATGTAAAATAAGTTTACAATATATATCAGTAGATAAATGTTTCAATATTTAGTTCTGTTTTGTTAAAATGTTTTAATTCCAGTCTTGTTCTATAATTTTAATTCAGAAAATACAAAACTAAGAATAGAAGAATTCTATGATAGTTATATTAGTAATAATAATAATAATAATGATATTTTTAGTCACTGAGCCCATTAACTAAGTAGATGGCTTTAGAAGACTCACTGGCTATTGTCAGGTGACCCATTAATAGTATTTATAATAGTGTAATAGTAGCAGGAAGTAGGAGTGGAGGATCTTTCGGAATACTTGCCTGAAGAATCAGGGGTGGGAGGCAAATCAGGGAGTTTTCTTCCCTGAATGCTATCTTTGGGTTCCAGGTAATTTCCGCTGCCACTGCTTTTCGAACACAGCTTATCTGCACTGCCAGCACACAATTCTCGATCAGAGTCCATGTCATCTGTTGCTACACTGTTGTACATGTTACCGTGGGAAAGCTTACCATTGGTGCAACTACCCCGCAGGTCGCTTAAATTTATGGTCACATGCCGGTCGCCGAGGACGACTGGTTTTTGACATGGGCGGTTGTTGTTATGTTTGCATTGCCGATGCCTCACCACAATTATTACAGCCACAATGAACAGAATAATTATGAGGGCAGCGAGAGCACCAATGATTATTCCAACATAGCTGTCATCCATGACCTTTGGTGCTTTGTGCTGTTGACCTCCACGTGTGATGGGACCTAGAAAAATACACAACAATATAATAAGAAAAAATTAACATGAAACAGTCAATTGTAACACACACACACACACACACACAGGCAGGATGTTCAGGTGTGTGCATGGGTACAGGTGCAACACTGATAGTTTGACAACTGATGATCTTTCAATTTAGTGAATTTTTTAGTATTTTTTTTGTTAACATTTAATCTTAGTTATGGCTTCAGGGTAAATGCATGTATCTGTTGATAGGAAGTTAACACTAGTTCATACTGATCCAAAAAGAAAGTCAAACCACTAACAAAATAAAATAAAATTAATTTAGAAAAAAGAAAAAAACAACAACTCCTTCTGATCATCATCTTGTGGGTCTGTAACATTATTGAATAAATACCTGACCTCGGTTGATCTGGCAAGGCTTTTGGAATCACAAGTGCTGGAAAATTGGTGTGAATATGGGTGATAGAAAAGGACAGATCATTGTGACTGATTTTTGAAAACTGTTCATGAGCTATGTAACAAAAGTAAGTGAAAATATGAATCCATAATCACAAAAATAAAATATTTAAAATTAAGAAAACATAATAAATAAAAGGAACCTTAATGAAAAAATCTGCTAAAATGGACAAAATCTTTGCTAAGTTAACATCAAACATTAATTTCCAAGTACAAATTAGAGAGAAATATATCTGAAGTTTTAACCTCCTATGTTGGGAACAGAGTCAATCAACTAAAGAAAAAAATTACAAAGCAAAAAATCTTTTGTTTTACTCAATAGTATAATCCAAAAAATTCAATTAAACAGCAAATCATTAATTATGAGGTGAAAAAATCCCAACTCCTTGTATGACTAACTTTCTTGCAAATGAAAATTAGTGAGAAAATTTTTATGGATAGAAAATATAAATGCAGTGACAAAGAACAGTTTTATAATTAAGTGTATGCTTTGATAACAGAGTGGGACAGAAAGAGTAAAACTAAAATAGGATTATATTTAAAATCATACAGCTTGAAAGTTCAATAAAAATGTAAATTACAATGAAATTGTTACATTGAAATATGGTCGCATCCAAATGGATTAAGAATCGATTTGTAAATAATAACATGGCTAATAAAAAGAAATAGATAAAATAGTCTATGCCAGAATACAAAATAAGTAAATAGAGAAAGCTTTTAAAATATAGAGTAGATGAAAGTGTCTATATCACTGAGCAAAACAACTAATGCTCTGCTTACTTCATTTTAATAATGGTCAAATAATACTTTTCATTTGATAACACTGTATTATCAACAAAAGTGAGGAAAGCTTTAATAAGAATTTATTTTCCTTAAGTTTTTTTTATTGAGTGAGAGAAAAAAATTCATATATATATATATATATATATATATATATATATATATATATATATATATATATATATATATAGTGATGCTGATAGCTTTTTAATTTAATGAGTCCCGGGACCCATGGATTTGATTTGAATGGGTCCCCAGGAAATTCTATGGGTTCCCAGGAAAATTCTATTGGTCCAAACTATAGTTTAGTAATAAATTGTAGTGTCAAACTGCAGGGCTTCAGAGTAAGTTTTCCTTTTTTCATCGTCCCGAAAAACAATGTTAATTGTTTTGAATCACTTAAATAGACAGAATAAAAGTTTTTTTCTAAATTAAATTCTTAAATTTAAAACAAAAACAGTTTTTACACTTAATCACAGCTCAATGAAGGAACTATATTTTTTGAGAATTATAACAGAACAAGTTGTTTTGTTTTTGCAAATTACATTAATAAATTGGCTGTGTTGACTCTTATAAAAAAACAGATTAGGTGAACTTTCCTCTAAAAAAATGTAAGTAATCTCCCTTGAATCAGCTTAGAAATATAGAGCTAAAATTAATCAGTGATGCTCCCCACATTCTGTAGGATACAAAATTCAAAGAAAATATTTTTCTGTAATAACATAAATAACATTGAAATAAATTATCAAATAAAATAGATGAGTATACATCATGTGAACAAAATATTACACAAATTCAAATAAAAACAAAATGGGGACTGTAGCAACAAAATAAATTAATAAGAGCGCTGATTTAGTACATGAACAAAATCTCATCAGCTTGACAGTCTATAAACTGTCACCAAGATCTTTTAGTCTGAAAATAATCAATTAAATCAAATTTGGTTTAATTGATCAGAAAATTAACCAAGTCAATCACTATGAAACATTTAACAAAACAATGAAACTTAACAAAAACAGTGGAAAGTATGTTGAGAAATATCAAATGATGCAGGTATGCGAAGAGAATTTGTCAATGATTACTTGTAATCCATAGTGTACAGGTTTTACTGCTTTAACCCTTTCCATTTGGCTAGTGCCTCTTCAAAAGGGAACTGACCTTTTGGGTTCCAGGTTGACCCTAGGAAGTTGCTCTTGATGATCTAATGACAACCTATTCTGGTGATGGGTGAAGATGAGGTTTTGAGCAAAGAACCCTTGTTCACAGCCAGCTGTATGTGCAACCAAGGTGGTGGCCAGTTGAGCAAGGATGCTGAGGTTAGGGAAGTTTTTTGGGTGATATTTTGTTACCAACACCCAAGGTTTCCAATGCTGTCTCTGGAGTAGTGATGTGCTTTGACAACTGTCCCACTCCAGTTGAGACTGAATAGCATTGATGAGGGGCTGCGTAGTCATCTGGCGATCCTCTCAATCCATTTGTGGGTTGGCTGATGTCGGAAGTGGAAAATTAGAATTTCCAACTCTTTCTCACTCATGAAGCAGATGACACAGAGACTTAACACATCAGAGTTGTTTGGAAACCTGGAGTGCATGTTATTTATCAAGTTATTAATAAATGTAATGCACAGTTGTTGCAGTTTGAATGTGGCCTTTGTGATCTGATGCTTACCCTTGTACATATAGCCATGGATGTCTCTGGCTAATACTGTCAGGTTGGGAGATGTCATTTCCTTGATCTTTTCCAGATCCTTTATAGCAATATCTAATTTCACTTTTAGTAAAGCTACATCCATATTTTCTGTTTGTAGAGACTGGGATAAGATTGTAACCGGGGCCTAGACATCCATAATGAAAGCAGTGATACTGATGAACTTCTTTGTTGCAATCTTTATTTTTTTAGGCCATTTAACTTTGGGTCTTTGCCGAAATCCTTGGACACTTCAGTAAAGTATGTCAGTACGCTATCAATTATTTTATGCACAGCCTAGAGAACATCATAATATGATAGCCATTGGATGGAATGCAGCTCTTTGTCAGTGAGCATTGGGTTTTCCAGCAGTTTTTGTATGTCTTATTTTGGCTGCTTGTTTGGGACTAGCATTGAAGTAATAAAACAGATCAGTCAGTATGTGCTAATGCTCTTTGAGATCTGCTATTGACTCTGCTGCTTGAGATGTATGTAAGACCAGGGAGTGGGAAACAGTGCACATTCACATGAACCTAAGCAGTATGCCTGTGCAGCGTTTGTTTCTCCCAGTCATTACAGCAGCTGCATCTAATCCAATGCTCATCACTTTTCTTAATGGGATTTCTAGTTTTAATATGACTTCCTGGATGGATTTTGCAATTCTTATACCTGTTGTATCAACATGCTCTTTATTTACAACAAAATGAGTGCTTGGTTGAAAGGTCACTGGCTCAATAATTTGGACATATACAACAAGATGTTTGTGTTTGGTTATGTCTGTAGATTCATCTACAAGCACAGTAACAAATAGAGATTTAGTCATCTTTGTTTTTAGAACTGCCTGTACAGTGTCTGCCATACTAGATAGCAATTCCTCACCTGTTTATCATGATTTGTATGCTACTGCTTTTTTATGTAGAGGTAGAAGATTTGGGACACCAAGCTCTGTCAGAAAGTTGTGTACAGACTCAAACTTTGACTCACTGTGAGCGATTTTTAACAGCATCAAAGCTGCTTTATCCTGTTGACTTCACCTTACTTAGTTCTAAGTCTTTTGTAGAACAAGAATATTAAGGCAGGACTGATGCTCTTTGTATAAAACATGGTGAGTGAGGGTGGAAAGTTGATGCATTTATTTGATTTGTGCAGAGATGTCCTTGTTTCGTTATGTATTTAATATATTTCACAGTACATAAATCTTTCCTCTGAAAAGCGAAGCCATTTGTATCTTGTGAGCCACTGCTTGAGAAAATATTCACTTTTTTTTGGAAGATGAAGTTAATTCATCAGTCTCAATAAAAGTGGAGACAGACATCTGTGCTGAGTTACTCTTGAAGGACTCAGCAGGCCCTGGGAAGGGTTTAGTGGTGGAAAACACAGAAAATGCAGCTGCAATAATCTGCTGGCCAGCAATTGGTTTCATTTTTTGTTTTTAATTGGTGGCATTCTTGTAATTTTTGCTTCCCACTGTTCACTCAGAGAATACAGGATCTTGTATGAAGTATGCTCAGAATCACGGTGTCATTCAAAGAAATTATATCAGAGCTAAATTTAAAATGTGTACTTTAAAAAGAGTTAAATATTTATAAATATATGTCTGTAAAACAAAATGATTTAACTTATATTAAGAAAAGTAACCCCCCACCATTACCCCCTCTTATTTCACTTCAATTTGATAAAGAGGAAATAGAAAAAGAATACACTTTTATTCCCCTCTCCCCAAAGACACTTAAACATTTCTATTGATGCGATCAACTTTGAAATGTACATTTAAATTAGATACCTCCATTCATTTTTGACAACTAGCTTTTAAATTGAATTTTTAAAAATAAAAAAGTTTTCTTGAAATTTGTCTTAGTTTTAATTGCAAGTTAAATGATTAAATTTACTATTTCCAGAGTAACAGGGTAACAGATGTAAAAATAAAGTTTCATTAAAATCCGACAATTATTTAATTTTTGCAAGAGTTTCCAAATTAATGTGTTTTTCACCTGAAAAACTGTGTTATGTAATATTACATTTTCTTTTGTAAACTCTCATAATGATTTGACTACCTGCTAACGCAAATCAAAAAAAGATTTTTTACTAAAATTTCAAACGTGTTACAAAGGATTAAAAATACTTTGCTATTTCCTCTTAATAATAACTATTTGATGGAAAAATTTTGTTTTTATTAAGTTTGGGGTCTTTTTTCTTCATACTATGCTGTTTTTTCAGCGATTTAGTAGTTAACTACTTTAATCCATCCCCAACAATGATATTGATATGGTTCATTTTCGATGGCCCCAAATTATTTTGAAGAAAATTAATTTATTTAAGTTGCAAATTATAAACAGTCTAACCCCCTCCTTGTACCCCATCTAGTGTAATTCATTTCAACTTACTGACCTTCTTACAAATTTAAATTGTTGAGTTTCCTACAAAGCTGACAACAGTTAGCTTGAAATGGTGGGAGGAAGAAAAAAGAAATCACAAAAAAAGAAAGTAAATTTTCTCATGATATTTTTGGTGGAAATTTTCGGTTCAAAATAAAACAAATCTTTCTGCTCTGCCACTTAAATGAGACCCCACATATGCTGTTTTTTTTATTATAGAAAAGATTAAGGTGTGCTACTGGGATGTATAGATACAATTTTCTTGCGCACTTTTATATTTTTATGCGTTAGGGACACAGGACATGTACCTATCAGCATCTCTGTGTGTGTGTGTGTGTGTGTGTATATATATATATATATATACACACACACACACACACACACACAGATGGATGGAAATAATGAACAATTAAAATTACAAATGATCTATCTAGGATTAGATCATTAACCAGTCAACAAGAAAACTAAGCTGTGAATAAATTAAATAATACTGATAATAAAAATATGGATATATGAAAGTGTGTGTTTAATCATTTGAGCTGTTATTAGATGGAGACAGAAAATATAGATGACAGAGAATTGAAGATAGCAGGGAGTAATGGTAAAAAAAGATAATAATAATAATAATAATTTTGTTTATTTATTTTTTAGGTAGAGTCACTGGATCAAATGAAAAAATAGCCAATGACAAAAATACAAGTGTTAAAATCCATACTGAAAAATAATAATAATAATAAAAACAACAACAATTTTATGTGGCTATGAAATATTTCCCAGAAAAAACAGGCATTGGAATAAGAAAGAACAAGCATTATCAAAGACATTGCATGCCCTTGAGACAACAGAGTAGTCAACAAAGAAGATAAACAAGAGAACTATGATTGTTTAAAATTGGAAGTATACAAATTGCTGTCAATGAAATGACTGGAAGTCACCCCCATTAATGCTGGCATTCTGGGCTTCATAAGAACTGAATTTCCAAAGTGGCTGGAGAAGATTGGAGTCAAGGTCAAATTGGACTCTTGCAGACAACTACTCTCCTTGGGACTGATTGTATACGCCGAGGAGTTCTCAAACAATGATGAAAACTATCACCTCAATCTATTGGTTATAGACAGCTTGTACTTTGGTTACATCTCTAGCAAAATGTGCTGAGTTTGCAGATCAATTTACAATAATAAGGACAACAGAAATAGTATTGATTAGGATCAACATATATAAGTGAAAAATTAATGATCTTTGGAAAACATATCTCAAGAGATTTTGCTTTCAGGATGATGTTTACTTTGTAATGTAAAAATCTGCAAACTTAATTACTTACATTAATAAAATAACAATTATAATAACATGCACAACAAAAATCAATAAATTTGAACATCAACACATTAAATGAAATTTTAAAATATGTCAGAGATTTGTATACAAGCAATATACATATAAGTAATATATAATAATGTAGAATTACATTATATAATAATAATACATATTGGTGTTAATATTATGCAAAATATGAGGTGGTGTTGAACAGCTCTTGGACTGATCCACTTCCCCAAATTTGAGTAAAGTATCAAACAACAGAATTTATTATAAAATAATTTCTTGGTTGAGCAAATAACTTTTCAGTACCCCTTTAAATATCATATTCCAATACTGTGTATCTAAAAAGAAATTTACTAACTTGAGTAAAACAATATCTGTGCTGCGCATAAAAAGATGAGTGGTATCATAGGAAAATGACATATAGTTACCATTTTTTTCCAAAATATTTGCATTCTAAGTTAATGTTGGGGATTTGAAAATTTCAAATAACAAAATTATTTGTTATTTTGCTATTTTTCAATGATGAGCTAAACTATACTGAAAAGTTAATATTTCCTGCCTGGAATATATTTTGAGAGCCAGGCAACTGAAAAATTTACTAGCCATTTTCATAAACACAGTGAGACTAACCAATGATGCACAAATTAAAGAATTTTAGATATGATCAGAGTACTATGTCAACATTAAAAAAAAAAAAATCAAAATTTATTTAGCAAAGGTTCATTAAAACCAAAGCATTTAAAATAGTTAACTTTTTTAAAATGTTAAAATTGAATATATTAAACACATACACAAAAACACAGGGTGTGATAAGTAAATTTTTTGTAATAGTTTATATTTTTAATTTTGTGCATGCAACTTGTTTGTTTTTGATTTAATTGACTGCATAGTATAGAAGGGTCAGGTGGGTAATGTCTGTGAGTAAAAGAGCACAGTGACAATTCACTCCACCAGAAATTTGGAAGTGGCATGATGTGCTGCTTGGCATTCATGCTAGAAGCTCCAATACAAACATTTCAGAGTGTTTGGGTGTCAATCTGAGGACAGTGCAGAGGATTTTGAAAGAGTTTGATGAGTCTAATGGTGATTATGAAGGTATGGCAGCTCAGAAAACTCACTCTGATCATTCTGATAAGAAAAGAAATCCTGAATCTGTTATTGAAGCCCACATAAAGTGCTTTGAAGAGATAGTGCTGCCCTGGGTCAAGAGGGTGACTACTGGAAGACCCTATGTCTGGCAACAGGACTCTGCACCATGCTACACAAGCAGGAGAACCCAGTCATGACTGTCAGACAATTTATGTGACCACATCTGACCTGCAGTCCCCTTGATTATATGTGGGGTACAATTGAATAAGAGACCAACAAAACTCCTTGTAATACCAAAGATGAACTGAAGGCAAGGATTATGGCAGCACTCATCAACTTAAACAAGTAGATCTTGCAGAAGAGTTGCAGGAGATTCTGAAGTCATCTGGAGCTCATGTTTGAAGCCAATCGTAATTTTATTAAATAAATTTACTTGTGGGTATTTCAATTTTCATGTAATTTTGGTAAATATATCTATTAAAATGAGATGTCAGTGTTATTTTAATTTAATGTATAATTTAGAAGACAACTTATCCTTACACTGTGTGTGTGTGTGTGTGTGTGTGTGTGTGTATAGATATAGTAAATCAAATGTAGGAAAACAACTATAAACATTTTCAAAATCTATTAGGGCAGATTAAAAACTTTACCCTGAAATCAAATAGTGAGACAACAATAAATTTGGCAATGATTTTACTACTGCTTTAAATGCCTATGACATTTAACAAAAAAAAAAAAAAAAACCCCAAAAAACAAAAAAAAAAATTTAGTCATATCAAATAAAAAAACATTATTGTAATAAAAGTACTTTTCATGTTTGAAAAGTACTTTTAGGCACAAACTTAACTGATATTTTACTTCTATCTAATTGGTTCCCATCTATCTCTTAACTTTTCTTTGACATACCCTGTACCTTGTTTTTTCTCTCACTGTGACACCCTGAGCACCAGTGGTGGTCCGCCCTTGTGAAATGGTGTTTGTTTATATATATATATATTGAATTTTTTTTGTTTGTTTTAAATATGCCAGAAATTACATAATCCCACTTCATAATCTCCCTTAGATTTTTTTCACATATCCAACACATATCCAAGGGCATTAACTCTTTAAATTTTCATCGCAGTTATCTTTGGCAAAAATTATCGTCGATTTTTTAACAACACATAAGAGAAAACGTTTAATGCATAGAGGAATACAACTTAGCAAAGCCAACTTTTAAATTAAAGAGACGCATTTTTGTTTGATAAAGATAATTATGCATACAATATATTGGCACCAGATTTGTTTTTATAAATTTTTTTTTTTTAATCATTTCACCCCAAGCAAGGCGATAACGCCACTGATGCGCAGGGGGCTACGTAAGAGTAAAAAGATTGGAAAAGAGAAAGCCGGAAACCGCATCCTAAACAGGAAACAAGGGATGAGCCTCTTGACCTGTTCAACAGACGTGGGTAGAGTGTGATGAATACAATATGTTGGCACAATTTAAACCACATTATTTCATTGTCTAAAGAATATTCAAAGACAAAGGAATTGTTATAGGACAACCTCACAGAACCCATACTGACATTTTTGACCCTTACACAGTGCCCCATAATTGTAGCACTGTGTCAAACTTAAGTTATGCTTAGTAAATAAATTTGGGTGCCTTAAGTATGATAATTAATAAGGTAATAAATTTATAGTGTAGTAGATATCGGCTCGGAACAAGAAATTGAAGAGCAGAGTTTGAATTCTAGCTGAATTCGTTTCATTCACTTACGCACAATTACCCTTGGAAAAGGTATTAATCTGTCTCTTCTTACTCTATTTATGGGTTAAATAGCAGAACAGATTGGGTTCTATAGCCTTGGTTGTCAACCAGTCTACCGCAGTAAGTAATAGCAACCTACTGAGGGAAAATATTCTGCCCAGTCAGTCATGTCTCTTTTAAGACATGATCGTCCAAGCATGTATCATGTATGGCACTTCTGACTGACTGAATGAATAGCAAGCTAGTCTAGTTGAACATTACGACTGAGTAAGGAGTTCAATCCTCACTGGGTGCTCTATATTGTAAACTTGTGTCAAACTAAGCTAAGCAACTTATAATAGATGATAATATATGCTAAAAATAATGATCCAACATAAGACACATATTATAAACATTTTTAGTTTAAAAAAAAATGTTTGTAAGACTGATTTAAAATATGAGAGCTAGAATAAATGAACATTCAAGACTACATAACTGAAACGAACATAACATGGTCCTTAGTGAAAATTAAAAGTAGACAAATAAAAATGAGACAGAATTTACAGAGAGTGCAAATATTGATTTAAGTAAAGAATGCAGTAAAAGGCTTGTCAACTTTTATTTTCATGAAGAAGAGTATATAAAAAAGGTAATTAAAAAAGAAAAATGAAATTAACAAAGTATTTATCAGCCTACCCACTCAAACCAAATATGCCACAACACTGTTTAAAGTGTTAAATTCTATACATACATGGGATTAGTAACAAATTGTCCAAATCTCTCAGTACTTGCGTTTTGGGATACTTCAGACATCAGAGATTGACCCTGATCTTTTACATTTTAATGCAATGGGAAGATGATTATATATTACCTTTGCGGCCAAGATTGTGATTGTCTGGTGATATATTGTTAGGAATCGATAGATCCACATCCCTGTCATTTTTTTCATTGGAGGCTCCTTTGTCTGGGGATACGGTCGGTGTGTTTGTTGTTGGAGGAGGAAGTTCATCTGAAAAGTTACCTTCCAGTTTTACTGAAACAGAAATAATATCATTACTGGCATCAACATGTAGTCATTAAAATATTCCTAGTATGTAAGTATTATGTCACATTATATTAAAAATGACCATTATTTCCTTAGAATATATTCATGGACTCCCCAAAATAAAGTGAAAACAAATTTTAGAGATGTAACTCCAAAACTGCATATTAATATTTTTTTTCATTAAATGAGATTATCTTTTCTTAGTTTAAAAAAAAGCAAACAAAAGAAAATAAGTTTAAAAAAAAGCAATTCAAATTTGAGTTTGAATTTATCTATTTGAATAATACAAAATCATTAAAAGATTAATATTTGTTGTTATTGTTGTTTTAATATATTTACAAATATAATATTGTATCTTAACTATACATCTAAATATATTTTGTTAATAAGCTTCAAAATTTTCATTGTTTTAATTATAGTTTTATACATGCATTTGGAGTTGGAATATTTTCCCTCCTATCAAATTTTATCCATCAACCATAATATGAAGGTAATTATGATTATTTATTCACTGACCAAAATGAAAGAAGGAATTTATGCAAAATTAAAGTAAATATTCTATATCTGAAAAGAATTAGGGAACTAAAAATAGAAAATTATTTTATGAAAAAACAAAAACAAAACATAATGCATTCTTCACTTTTGTCCATTTTTTTTTAGTTCATACAAATTCAACCTTTCTTGTTCTATTAATGCAGTTTTTATGGATGTCCTTATCTATTTTGCTGTCATTAAACATTATTTATTGTTCAATGCTTTGAAAATACTTAGACAGATCACTTAACAGATCAAGTAAATAATATAGATATAATAGCTGTGTTTTTTCCTAAGTGCAGCTTAGGGAAGGTCACAAACTAAGTGTTTCAACTGAATTATTATGGGAGCAGGTTACTAGCCTGATGCCCAAGATAAATAGCCTTACATCTGCTCTACTATTGGGGAAGAAGGACATTCAAACATTTACAATGATTATTTGTGCAACTTGTTTCAGCTTGATTCTATACTGTATAAAGACTTGCATCTTGTTCTATAATAAGTTCCAAATATTAAGATTTGCATTCCATTGCACACCATCATTAAGCAGACATCAGTCCTATTACCCTATAATGGAAATTATATTTCTGTCTAAATTACATTCATACATTAAATATTGTTTGAGTAAATTGGGTAAAGATCCAGGATTTTGTTGAAAATAATTTTTGAGGATAGAGTGATTGGAGAAAAAAAAAATCCAGTGTGAAGTAATTTACCAGCTCTAAATCTCAGAGACCTAGAATAATCTTCAAAAATAGGTACCACCACTGACTCACTAAAAAATGAGTGTACATAGTGAATAAATGTTCAAAACTTTAAAAAAAAAAAACCAAAACAAAAAACAAAACAAAACCCAAAAACAGTGTTTATTGTCAAATCTTTATGTTATTATTAAGAGGAAATAGCTAAGAATTTTTTGATTATTAAATTTTTTAGTCCTTTTTAGAATGTTCAAAATTTTGGATAAAAGTTTTGTTTTTCTTGGATCAGTTGGTGACCATATGGGAAATTTGAGCACCTTTTTGCAGAAAACACATTTATTTGGAAATTCTTGCAAATCAGATGATTGTTGGATTTAAATGAAACTTTCAGGACTTATTCACAAACAAATGAAATTATTTTAGAAGCCTTTTTTTTTAAGAAAATCTTGGTAATTTTTTTTTCTTTTTACATCTGTTATTCCCCACTTATTTCACTTTATGAAATTTAAAGGGCTTCATTTTTGTAGAATTTAATATTTAAGCACAAGTCATTTGAGTATTTAAATTGCCATTTTTTTTGTCAATCATGGGTTGGTTATGGAAAATCTGCTCTGAATCATAAAATAAAAAATACCATAAAACTAAAACACTATTTAATTAAAAAAGTTTTTAATTGGTTTTATTAATAAGTTATATCATGGACACTATTGCCTTAAGAAATATTTTTTTTTATGAATAATGAATTTTTGCAAGAATTCTTTCCAGTTTTATAAAAGTTTTAATTATAATAATTTATAATTTTTTTTGTTATGGTTAGGTGATATTGTTATTAAATGAAAATGATATTTACTATTCATGAATGGAAAAGCCTACTGCAATTCTATGACCCCCAGAATTTTAAAAATAATTTTGAATCTTTTTTGTATATGCATGAACAAGTCAATTTTTGAAAATACAAGCGTCCATACACAACATTATAACAAGAGTGGTAACTACAGTAAATAAAACTACAAAGCCAAAGTAACTCAAATTCAATAAAACTTTAAATTATTTAGAATATTTTCTTAAATTTTTAAGATTACTGGATAGTTAAAAAATTATATAAAAAGGTGTCCATAGTATATTCATCAAGTAAGTTTTAGTTATGGAGCCTTTACTTAAAAATGTCAAAAATTGAGCTAATAATAAATCTTAACACCTCATAAAAACAACCACCTCTGTGCTAAAAATACTTCTCTACAATATTTTAAACTAAAAGTTGGTAACTTTTGTTTTAATTTCGATTAATTAAAATCAAATCAGTTAATCTTCCTCAAATAAAGTTTCAGAAAATTATATTTTATTTTTGAAAGGTTTTTAATTGACATTTTTGTCAATGTGACCAATGTTAACGATTTAAAAAAAAAATTCCAATCAATTTAATTTTGGTTTGAAATGCAGCAAAGTATTTTGTTTATTGAAAATATTAAATTTTATCTATTAGCTTTTGTCATGTTTGTAACTCAGACATTTCCATCAGCAAGGACAAATTCATTCGGACACCGTTTTTTTGTTTGTTTACCTTTTTACTTCTTGTCTCACTGCGACGTCTTTCTTGTTACTGTTTTTTATTATATTTTATTTTGTTTTCCCTTCTCTTTCTTTCTTTGTGTCTTGTAGCATAGACCATGCTTCCTTTTGTTTTAATTCCTGTCCTTATCACGCCCTACCATTTTTTATCCACTCTCAGCAATGTGATGATGCCACGTGAGTAGAGTTTGCCTTTTGGTGGGATCTTCAGATTCTTCCTATTGGTCCCTGTATCCACACGCTCTATTCGCCTCTCCACTGTTTCATATAACTTTGGTATGTTGATTTCATTCTTCTTTAACCTTTTCATCTCCTCTGTATTGTAAATGCATTAATGTGGCACAACAAATAGTTTGTTGCCTCTTTATTTCTGTGTTACTTGTTCTTTCTAACCCAAAAATAGATATTTTAGTAAAGGAATAAAGGACCTTTTTGTCCAGAATTTGCTCAGCCACTTCGTCATGCCTTTACCATGTCCATGTTGTAATTGCCTATTTCTTGATATAAACACTGAGCTGCCTTTCCAAATTTGTTGCTTTGTTAAATTTAAATTAAAACCCCTGCCTTGCAGTTCTTAACGTCTTTACTGCTATATCAGACCACCTCATGGCTGCTGGTAGGAGTGGTTAGCCTTTCCTTTTCTTTGTTCTCGCTTGCTCCCTTCCCTGTTTCTAGGCTTTCTTTTCTCTTTTATTTCTTTCTTCTTCATTGCAGTGGACTCATCTTTGTTTTGTTCATTTTTCTTTCAGATTTTTTACCTAATTCGAGGAATAAAATCTTTCATTTTTCACTGAAATTCATCTGTGCGTTCTTGTGAATTTGAGTTTAAGCTGGCTGTCTAAAGCAAGATGCTTTTCGGCATTTTGTCCAGGGCAGCACAGCTTTAATAATAAAAACTTAAAGATTTTTCATTTTTAAAATGCATTTTAAAGCTCAGGTATCGCTTTTTTGGGGAGGTACCTACTTGAAAGTAACCATCAGTAAAACATTTGGTTCTAATCTTACCAGGACATACTTCATTTCATGTTTACAGTCACTATAACAAGTGATATTCTAGCATCAACAAATTTTGGGTGTATATTTAAAGTTCTTGTAATAAGTAATTGTAGTTGAGATTGACAGTTCAATGTGTGCTTTATGTGTGTTGGATAAAGAAATTATTCATCTAAAGCTTTAAGATCAGATCATTTGTAAGAACTGGATCTTTTAATTATCAAAAAATGAATTTTAATAAGTTAGAAAACCTATAGCATCATATTATCTACAGCACTCTTCTTGCATCAGATTAATTTTAAACATAATATTGTGCTTCCATTTTGAAAATTATTTAACACCATCCCTATTAAAATCAAAGAATTTTTTATTGATTGGAGATAAATCTACTCATGTTGATATGCTTCCCATTTATATTACAGAACATTTTTTGCACGAGAACCTCATGTTTACAGACATTTTATTTCAATATTTATTATGCAAGCATAAATCATTTTTGAAAGTTTAACAAACTAATGTCATTTACATTAACCATTCAAATTCTGTGTTTAAATACTAATTAAAACAATTTTCTTGATTACAACTTACATTATTTACAGTTGGACTAATGTCCTTATGTTATGTTTTGGTAGTTGTACTCTCCAATCTTCTTCAGAGTTGATCTGAGTAACTTTCAGGGAATTTTGAACCACATTTTTTATTTAATTGATGAGGGCATAGTGTTCTTGTTCCACTGTCCCTCTCTAGGGATATCTCACCTTGTTCTTTTTTTGTTCTGCTCTGTTATTGCTTAGTCCAGATTCTCAGAAGTTTACCTTAATTGATAAACACCTGAAGAAGGCTGGAGGCACAATAACCAAAATATTATAATAATAAAAAACAAAGATGAGGACATTACTCTAGCTGCATATAATAACTCCTTATGCCAGAAATTTAAACAGAAATATAACTTAGCTGTGAATATGTAATTTTAATTTTATAATTGATTGAGATAATTTATCACTGTTTACATACAGGGTTAATACTTGGAAATTTTAATCTCAGTAATATTCAACAAATTAAAAATTGAACTTAATTCTACAGACCACGACTTTGCTTTTTATCACCATTTCTTGACAAACATTAAGCTTAATTTTATAAACTCACTTGGAAGATCAATAATAAACCAGAAAGTTAATCTCATGAAACATAACTCATTATTTATTATTGAAGAAGTGTATATAGAAATATAAATTAAGATGAATCATAATTAAGGTGTGTATATATATACAAACTCATTTATCTTTATAATTTTATTTAAAAATTGCCTTTGGTGGTACCAAACAGAGTGAGAAGATTCTAAGTCTCCCATATGACTAGTTTAGAACATGCAGGAAATCAAATGGGCTCTAAATGATTTTATCTGAATTTGAAGTGTCTACTGTTTTTTATAAGCAGCAATAAAACCTGCAAAGTAAGATCTTCAAAGAGGTCACTCACTGACCAAAAGAGAATAAAATAAATAAATGAAAAATTTTAGGAACTCTCCTGCTACTTGGTTAGAAGTTAGAAACTCCAGCTTGCAGGCTTATACAGGGGATGCAAAAGTAGGTATACAGTAAGTCTTATACCAGTATTATTATTATTATTCTTTTAAGTACTATGTTCCTTTAGGACATAGGTGATCATGACCATTCACATCTTCCTGTCCCTTGTAGCTCTTAATATATTTTGTCTTGTTACTTCTCCCACACCCATCCACTAGTATTATAACAGTGATTCTAGGATTAATTTAATACTAGATTTCATTTAATTCATTAAAATCATTTTTAATATTTTTATATCTTTTACTATAATACATTTATTGCATTTTTTATTTTTTTAAATAAATAATATTAATAAATGTTTTGCAGGTAAAGAGGAGTGTGTGAATGATTGCGGGGAGCAAGCAGTTGGGCCATTTGACTGATTGATATATTTGTATAATCAATACAATACATATTGTGCACACATTTTGTTTTTCATTACTGTATACTTACTTTTGAAACCTGTATAAGCAGAGTGCCAGTTAGAGTGGAAGGAGAGAGAGGAGACATTCATCTAACCAGTCACATTGGTTGCATGTAAGAAGAGGTGAAGGAACCCAAGTGCCACATACATACCCCAGAAAGTTTTTATGTCCAACTCGAAACTTGACCAGTGAATAAATAACCAAATTATTGAAAACAGGATTTTTATTTTCATTTCTAGTCATGGTATTAATTTTATGTTTTCATTCTCTCATGAACATACAATAGGCCTTTCTTAGTTTTTGCACACACCAATTGATACAAGAAATGAAACAACATGAAGTGATTTAACCAGTTGTTTAAAAGGCTGAGAGAGGATCTGTTGGTGTATATTTACAACTTTGTATTTGTTTTAAAGATTTGTTAAATACAGTAGGTTAACTAGATGAAAACAAAAAATGTACAAATCTGTCACTTACCTGATACAAAACGAATTTCACTTATCAGAATCCACCTAGCTTCAAAAAATAGTTGCATCTTAATGAATCTTCCAATGTTGTGCTTCAAATTAATAAGGACATCACGAGCATATTCCACGACCGTGTCTTTGACATAGTCAAACCTTATTTCATCTCTGTAGTATTTTCCACCATTACTGAACGAGATCAAAGCTGTCCGGAAAACGCGCACATATTTTTTGTAAGCATTGTTGCAATATAAGAAAACTTCACTGAAGTTTCTCACACCGTCAAATTTGAAAATAATCTCAATAGGCTTGAACATGTCAGAATTGTTTCGCCATCCAACCCAGTCATAACCTTTGACACCAAGACCTTTGTTATCTGTCATGCGGAAGTTGCTGTTGCCTTGCAAACCATCAGTAAGCTGTCCCAAACCATTGGACAGGTAGCCATTTTTTATGTTTCCATCGTATGTGTAGTCATACAAATCGAGTTCAGTGCCACGTTGGTGGCCCTGGGGCATGTTGTAGGATAGAAGACCATCTGTAAATAATAAAAAAAATCAATCATAATAAATCATAGTAACAAAAATATGAAATTCAATATTTATGCACACAGACAAGAAGGAAACCAGTTTTCCAAGACATACTTGAAAGTATTCAAATATAAAGTGATGTTTTCATTTTATTTTTTTATGTTAATTCATCTTTAAAATAATACGCTTGTACATAGTTTACATTTTGTCTAACTTAAAATGTAAAAATAAATAAAAGTAATGGATAATATGTAAAAAGGAAATGAGAAAATAAAAAATTAGAAGTCATATAAATATTAATCCATCAAATTTAAAAGAAATGCACAAACCTCTTCAATGTAGTATGAATATATTTATTATAGAAATCAATTATTTTCTATTCAATGTAAAATGTAGATCAGAATAAATAAAATTAAATTTGAAGGATAAAAATCTTCTTACAAAGATATTTCACATTTAGATAAAAAACCATCCAAGTGTGTGTGCATGTCTGTTTATGTTATAAACTTCAAGAAATCATTACTAATCTTTTTTGGAAGATTGGAAAGAAAAATAAAAGTAAAATATTTTGTTCATTTTTACAATTCATGAATGGAAAAATAAAAATATCTAAACTAAGGCTGATGGTATCAACAAATGAAATTTACCTGTAAAAAAGGAAAAAAAGAGACTTATTCCAAAGTCAATAAAAATAAGAATATTGGCATTATCTGAGATAATGAATGACTTCAAAACAGATATTTTGCTAAGTTAGTTTTCTTTAAATTTGAAATTTTTTTTTTTTTTTTTTTACATGGAACATGAGCTCTGATATTTGCAATGAACTTTTCTTAAAGATCTGTATGGAAAGTGAGCAAGTTCAAGATGCAATAAAATGAACAATAAGAGGAATTCATAACATTATTTCCTGGTCCCTGGAACAAGCAAGTCAGTACATTGTTAACCAACAGAATAGATAGGTTATTATCTAATTACAACATAAATTCATTTTTGCTTAACAGAGATTCATCTTACCTAATATAAACATCTTTTCTGTACTAAATCTGATAGCTCACAGATCTTTTTCCATATGTTTTGGCAACACATTTTAGAAACTGAATGCTCCAAAAAGGTGTGTCCATAAAGTCTTTCATTTACAATTATCTATACTCAAATTTTTAATAGATAACACCAAAATATTATATAGGACTCAGTGCAAAGAAAGATTTAAAATTATGGGCATTGTTGTAATACAAGGAAAAGAGCTAACATTAAATACAGTTTCTTTCTCAATAGGAGATCGTATATTGAAGTGTATGTAAAAAAAATTTGCATGTATAAATTTTTACTTTGACTGTTGCAGATGTCATCATTTTTAAGTGATTCAAGCAGACTTAAGAAATGCCGGAACACACAATTCTTGATAACTGTAATGGCAGTTGAAAGTGCTCAGATGGATACAATGAATGAACTTTGGAAAGTTACTTGAGATAAAACAACTTAGAAATTAGAAAAACTAAATAACATGTTAGACAGATCTTGTCAATATTGTTAAATAAACTTGTTTGAAAGAATATTTGCTGCTTAAATACTCTTGAAAAAGGAAAATCCAGAAATTTGTTTCCTAATATTTGAGGAAATGATAACCATAAAAAGTTAACTTAAAAAGCCCCTTTAATAGCCATGATATAAAATAATAAAAGAATCTTTGTCTATATTTCTGAGATGGTAATACTTACAGTATTTACATTATTTAGACTAGTGTCTTCATCTTTGTTGCCATTTGTATGACATTTTGGCCAGGTGGTTTCACAGCTGGTGATCAAGTAACTTATGTAGCCTGGTACTGAACTCACAACTCTTTGTGTTAAGTCATTGGAACTAACCAACGTCTATATCTGCTGGGTCACGAAGAACTGAATTTTTGGGACTTATAAACTTCATGTCCAGTAGCCTATAGGGAGCGGTTATCCCCTTTTCCCCTCAATATGTGGTCAGCTACACCTGATTTTTCTATCTACACTTGTGTTACGGCCTTGCGATGTTCTTGTAGCCTTACTTTAAGGGGGCTGCTTGTTTCTCCTTTATATTTCTTTCCACAGCTACAAGGAATGGCGTACACACAGTCCTTAGTCATGTCCTCCTCTGTTGGGGGTCTTACTCAGGAGAGCTACCTACGAAGTATAGAACCACTTCTGAAGATCGTCCTGATGTTATATGGACCACAGATCCTTTGTATTTTTTCTGATAACCCCTTCACATAGGGTAGACAGACCAAGGCTGTTTTCTGAGAGTTGCTATTCTCATGCACTCTCCCTTTCATGTATGTTGCAGGGAGGGTGCATGGCAAACTTAATACTCAGCTAAGGTTCTCAGTAATATAATTTACATGGAGTATTCTAAACTAGTGTTGAATTTACTTTTTTTCTAAAGCATTAACGTATTTAATTTTAAAATTGTCAAAAATTTCCTTATTGCTAGAGTTGGTACTTAAACAAAATTGGATAGATTTGTGTAGGTTGTTGGCGATTCTCTGGGGGTGATTTGATTCTCTGTTGATGCATGTGTGGTTATTTGCATCCTTAGTGTACAAACTGTACAGACCATTGCTCAGGTTGAAGGTAACATCTAAGAAATTTACAACTTTAGTGTTAGTTATGGTGGCAATATTCAGATTGCAGTTCTTGAAAAATTTTATCAGATCCTTTCTGAGTATCTGTTTTTTTTTGGATTAGTTTTGTGGAGAATTATCAATCTGTCATCTTGGTAAAGTCCAGTGTTACATAAATCAAGATCCAGAGCAAAAAGAGCCCTACCAAGCTGCAGGTCACAGCAGAATCATACGCCCCCATGGAGATGCAGAAGTCATATGTGCACCCTCATATGTATATTTATTAATTTATGTAACTATATATATGCAATTTGTTGTATATATTCTATTATTTATATATTATAAATGCGCGATACTTATTTGAAAGTGCTCAATATCAGTGATAGACCTAACATATTCAGTTAGATAGGTGTGAGTTTGTGACCCTGGGTTTCACACTCTTGAGATCGTCAGACATACTGATTAATTTTTTAAAAATATTGGATATATGTAGGGCTGCATATATTGGTGTATTTTTGTGGAATTGGGAGGAAAATTTATCTTCGTGACATCTCTCATACAAACGCAGACATAGATACACACTTGTACACTCACTGACGTACGCAGAGACACATATACACACATGTGCGCTCACCCTCCGGGGCTCACACAAACATAACTATATGTGAACCATATGGTGTATTCAAATAGTGTATCTACTGACCGATTGTAGCAATGTCAATGTGCAGACAGTTGTCTGTATATATTTTATTCATACCTACCCTATACTTTGTGTGTGTATATACACACGCACACAAACACACGAATATAGGGTAGGTACGAATAAAATAAAATTCCGTATCAAAACAAAAAAAAACAAACTATTCTTATAAAGTGTTCAATATTTATTTAGAATTTATAACATGTTATAATATCACTACAAAAATAGCCATTTTGTTTTGATAATAACTGTCTTATCAAGTGATGATGTTGATTTCAAGTTGAAGAGTTTTAAAAGGTTCAGAACTAGCCAAACCTCCTTAATCAGGGAGACACTGTTACATAGTAGTGACCACTCAAAATACAAGTAATTTCTCATTTGAAGAACAAAAAACAGACTCTAAACACAATTTATTGGGGCATTAATGTTAATATTTGATTAAAAAAAGAGATAATTGATCAACTATTAGCTTCACTTTACAATAAAAATTAAAGCCAAAATATGATGTTTAGAAAAGATCAGGATTAAACATAGACATTCATTGTCTGTTAAATTTAACAATATATGTTTAGATAATTATCTGCTGCCTCAATATGCTAAACATACACACACACACAGGGTACAATGGGTAAATTGTCACAGTATATTAGGGTCAGTTGGGTGCTATCTGTGAAAAAAAGACCACCATGATGCAATTCATTCCATGAGAAATTTGGAAATGCCACGTTGTATTGTTGCAGAGGATTTAGGAAGAGTGGGATGAGCCCAGTGGTGATTATAAAGGTGTTTGGAGTGATCACTAGTGAAGGTGATGTTATGCCTCCATACATCATCCCACACGGCCTCAGACTAAACATGGAGATCTATATCAAGTGCTTTGAGAGGGTAGTGCTGCCCTAGGTCAAAAGGGTAGCTGCTGGAAGAACCCATGTCTGACAACAAGACTCTGCACACAAGCAGAAGAACCCAGTCATGGCTATCAGACAATTTATGCAACCACACTGTCCTTTACATCTGGCCACCTAGCTCCTCAGACTGCAAATCGCTTGATTCTTATGTGAAGAGTGCAGTTGAGTGAGAGTCCAACAAAACTTCTTGTAATACTAAAGATAAACTGAAGACAAGGATTATACCAGTATTCACCAATTCAAACATGGAGACCATCCAAAAGAGTTGCAGAAAATTTTGAAGGCATCTGGAGGCTGTGGTTAAAGCCAATGGCAATTTTATTGAATAAATTTATTCTTTAATATTTCAAAATATTTTAGTGTAATTTTGGTAAATATATCTTCTAAAATGTGATGTCAGTATTATTTTCATTTTCACCTAATTTAGATAACAATTCATCCATCATACCCTCTCTCTCTCTCTGTGTGTGTGTGTATTTTGAAAGAAATAATGGATTCTTTTTTTTTTAACTTATTAATTTGAATTATCTTTATCACTTTAAACATTATTTTTAGTGGATACCCATATTTAAGTAGACAATTTGTTTATTTTAAACAGTACCTGCCAGAGAGAGATGTGCCTTGGGGTGCAGTGTATATCAGCTCAGAACAAGAAATTGGAGAGCGGAGTTCAAATTCCAGTTGAATTAGCTGCATTCACTTATATGCAAAAACCATTGGAAAAGGTATTAATCTGTCTCTTCTCCCTCCAGTTATACATTAAATAACAGGACAGATCGGGTTCTATAGCCTTGGTTAGCAACCAGTTTACCACAGAAAGCAATGGCTACCTAGTGCAGGAGTTCAGTCAGTGATGTCTCTTTCAGTCAGTGATGTCACCCAAGAGCGTATCACGTATGGCACTTAACTGACTGACTGACCTGTCAGAGAGCATATATAAGATTTCTCAAATATTCAGGCAAAATAAACTGCTATTTAAAATAAATGGAACATCTATGGAATTCACGAAAAGTTATGTTTGAAGGGATTTATAAAAAAAAAATCCCAAGGTTATAACCATAAATAAGCATAGCCATTTATATAGACATCTCCCAACCACCCAATCAGTATAAACAAGTTATCTAAAAGTCATGACTGTAAATAACATTCAGTATTAGCTCTAAATTAAATAACTAGAAGGGCTGATTTTTCCCCTACTTTCCTTAAAATCTCTGTGACCTATATGCACAGCTTGCTAAATTAGTAGCATTTGGTCTGAAGATTGCACTGAAGTATTCACACAAACACTATATATATATATATATATATATATATATATATATATATATATAAAAACAATAAAAAAAAAAATGCCCAAACTAAAAAACACAAGAGATTTTAATTAATCAGAATTAAAGAAAAAAAGGAACATTAGAAAGATGGGATAAGATGAGGTGTGTGTGTGTGTGTGGTCAACTGTTCAGTCTTAGTTGACAATTAAATAAAAAGCTTTACGCATTCACTCATAGGTTGCAATTGTCAAATTTCGATGTAATTGATTTTCCAATATATTGTCAATGTTTTCATATTAATCAAAATTAGTGTGGTCTTGTTTTGTAAAAGTATTTGAAATTATTAATTTTTACTTGTTTAAATTTTATTTTGCCTTATCTGATTAACTTGGAAAAAAAAATCAATTGTAGAATTTAAGGTGAGAAGTTTTATGGAATGTGTGACAAACACACTGTTTTTGGAATAGTGAAAATGTCAGATTATCAGCTTAAAGCATTTTTCTTTGGCACAACACAAGAATATACCAATATGTATCCATTTATATAGCTTCAATTTATCAAAATCTTGAAGTTATGACAAGGGCATTTTTGGTGGAGTTTAGAAGAGATTCTAAAAAAAAACCATCTAAGATTGAGTCTTATCATTTTTTAAAAAATAAATAATTTAATGCTTTTAAACGATGATCAACAGTTAATCTGGATAGTTTGACTATGAAATTGATCAGAATTGGTGGTACACTTTCATCACCAAAAGAGAGAGAAAATAAAAAATAAAGTGTCTTGGTGCATTTGTTGCTGGAGAAAGTATGATCAAGTGATTACATTAATCAATAATTTTTGTTGCTTGTTAGTTTTTCTTGAGTAAAAAGGTGTCTTTCTTTGTCAAGGGCAGACCAATGCATTGTACTAGCAACAACAATGATAGAAAGAAGACATTAATGTTGGATATGTTAGTGGCTTTACTCAAAATTATTTTATTATTGAAAAAGAAAAAAATTGCATTTTAGAAGAGAAACATTCAGATAATCTCTTTCTCTTCCAAGCATTTACTAATCCTCTTATATCCTATTTTAATCTAGGGTATTTGAAAAACTGCATGTTTCAAAAGTAAATGATAATTATGAAAGATATTCTAACCCAGGCAACACATTAACTAGTATTGTGCTGTTTTTATAAGCCTAATTAAAAGTGGAAAAACCAAGAGAGAAATAGACTGACAATTATCATAAAGATGATTAAAGAAATATCAGTGTTTACCTTTTCTTTTCTTTTTTAATAATGAGATATGAAGAGATGAAAAAAAAATAAAATGAAGCCTGTTATAAATTTTATTGATTTCTAGGTATAGGCTGTTTCACAAAGAAATAATAAAAAAAAAGACAGAAGGAAAGATAGAAGAGGAGAAAAAAATAAGAACTGTGGGAGTAAATAAAAAAGAAAAGAAAGAAGTAAAGGAGAAAAGATGAAAAACAAAAACCAAGAAATGAAAAATAACAGCAAAAAAAGGAACTAAAAGAAAATGGAAAGATATAAAAAGAAAAGGCAGACAGGAGAAAGAAAAATCATAAAAATAATTGGATAGATAATGACTTGTATATTGGTCATGGGAAATGGCAGTGGATATTATGGCAGAAGATAAATCCATGGTAAGAGCAATGCCTCACTAATTTGGCATTTTTATTGGTAGTAACCTCAAATTGATTAACAACAAATTACAGAGTGGTGAAGAATGAGGATGCAGAACAGACGTGTTTGTCCAAAGATTTAATTCCCAACACAATGGTATGTCTTGAGAGTTTATATCTGTGAGCCTTTAATGGTGCATGCAATTAAACCTATGGAAATAGTGAAAAAAAAAAAAAAAAAAAAAAATGGAAAAAAAGTTTGACTACTATTTTATATTCTTTGTTTTATTACACAATTTTCTTCCTTCTCATGAAACATTTTCAATATATATTTCTGTGAAATATTTTTCCTTTATATCCTTGTGCACAGACACACACAATACTTGGTATTTATGTTTAAAACAAATGTGTATTTAATGCTTTAGTGGTAATTTACAATACAGAAAGATTTTCATTATTCCTCTTGCAAAATGGTGCCGCTTACACATGTCTATTTGTGTAAAAAAAAATATCAGAATTGATTTTTGACAATTTTTTTATGAATGAAATTTCTTGCATAAATCTTATTTTTACTGAATCTGTCTTTTATAAATGACAAGTTTAGTTTTTCAATGTCAGCATTGCATATGAAGAATTGTAAGTTTAAACCTCTTATCAATACTAATGCTTTTATGTTATCTTGCTTAATTAACTTTGTGACTTAATTAAAATTCTGATATGTATTTTTATTATAACATCACTTCTTCCAAGCTTTATTCTTTATATAAGATATGAAGTAGCTAATTTTCCAAGGACAAAGATGTTACAAAGAAATCACCAAATATTAACATTGTTATAAGAAATCCATTTGGACAAAACTGAAAAATTTACCACACTACATTAGTTTTTCATATTTTCAAAAGAAAACAGTTTTGGAATGTTAAATTTCTTTGGTTTATATTTTCTATTTTAGCTTTTGTGCTAAATATAATAGAAACACATTTCTTGACTAAGAATAACAATAAAATGCAAAAGAATTAGTAAGAACTAAATATGTATCAATCATATTGAAAATATACAGAAATAACATTGTAATAATTTTACTGAATTACATCCCGTTGTAAATTTGAATAGTGATCCATAATTGGATAACATATTGTTTTCATTTCTGCGGCACTGATCATAATAGTTTGTAATGACTAAAATAATACTTCCATTGTTGAGGTGAGATAAAAAGAAAGAGTGGAGGAGGTGGTGGTGATGGTGCAGTTAAGGACGTAAATAAACAAATCTTATAATTAATCTTGTTATTTGTTACTGACAAAAAAGATCAAGCAATTGGAAAAAATATAGATAGATGAACCATAAAATAATAAAAGAATAAGATAATAAATTTATGAAATTAAATTTCTACAAATAAATCTTGCTTAAATGTATCTATTATTAATTCATTATCAAATGTTATTTCCTTTCAATCAAGTCTTCTTTGAAATTGGAAGTATGAGATGAGGGAGCTGACTAAGATAAAAAAAGATGTAACAAAACTGATGTTTGGTCATTTGGTTAGATTTTGGAAAGTAAATGAGTCCCAAACCTTTTCAGCATCTCCTTATATAAATTAGTTTAGCTGTAACATTTTTACCTATGCACATAGATATATTCCAATATTTACTAAAATTCAGTATGTAATAAACTATGTCAATATACACATGTAATGTTTGCATATGCAGACATATATCAATGCACCAAGACATTTTTGGTTTTATTTGAATTTACTTACATATTTATTAGTGTGTCTATGTATAATACATTAATTCATATATGTATCCGTACAGGAACTCATCTATTTACACACCAACTAAAACCTATTCAGTTCAGACATGTATTCGCATAAAACACACATCAATATACATGCACTCCAAAGGAAGATATTATCAAAATATATAGGCCGCTAATATTTCCAATATCTACTGAAATAAGCACCTGTCAAATAAGTTGAGATAGGCATTTTTCAATCTGAAGGGCAAAAAAATACAGAAGTAGACTGACCCAAGAAAATGCTGAACTACCTATTTAATCATTCAACAAACCAATCAATCACTAGATAAACCATTTACCTTTATCATGGAGATATAACTATTCAATCACATCTTTTTAAATTCATTATCTTGTCTATATACCATATTGCACTAAATAAAACTAAAATGTTTTTTTTCAAATTTATTTTTCATTACTTACAGTCAACAACCCTAAAAAAAAGCAGAACATTAAATTGATAATTTTTTTTCTTTTTTTAGTAAATGATATGGAAGTTAATAAGAACTAATAGAATTTTTCAAAACTTGTTTTTAATTTTAAAAATCAATTTTTTTAAAATTTGATACCAAAGACTTTAACAATTATGAAAAAAGTTTCTTTTATAATGAATCAATTTCTTGTAAAAGAAGAAACTGATTAATCTAAGCTAAACTTATTTATAAATGGAACTTTGTCTGCGTGTGTGTGCATCTGTTACGGCTGAACCGATTTTCTTGAAAATTTACACAGTTGTACTATAAGCGTCTGTGAGTGTTCTTAGCTAGGTTTTGTTGGGGTACTTCCAATAGATATCGAAAATCGATAAAATCAGGTTATAGAAGGAGTGGTCTGATTTTAATCAAATTTGATACACTCATAGACAAAGACATAAGAAACAATATTCAGAAGTTTCAAGGTTGCAGTTCTTACAATAGTGCAGAAAATCGATTATATATATATATATATATATATATATAAAAGGCAAGATGTTTGTGTGTGTGTCTGTTTATCTGCCTGTATGTCTGTATTTTTTTCAGCCGTTTTATTTTAGTTTTTGCTTCGGGTTTGGCTCTAAGTAGGTATAATTGTAGTTCTTAGTCTCAGCCATGATACCATTTACTCAGAGGACTTATTTAGCCTTCAAAATTCAGCTTACGACGAAAAAAAAACTTATTTGATATCGATACCAGGAAATCAAAATTTGACTTACATCCATTCATTTTTCTTTCAGTCTACGGTTTCGTTTTTATTGGAAACAACTATTGCTTTTTAGTCTTTCATGTCAACGTCCAAAGAGTCTGAGCTCCAGGACCATGGATTAGTTTTAAAGCTTTCATTACACTTGAGCAATGCCGGGCTATACTGCTAGTATAATACATTCAAAGTTTGTCAAAGTTTGGAAATAAATACTTTACATATTCAGATTTAAAAGTTTAATTTTTTTTAAATAACTGTTTTCTTATTCAAGAGGTTACATCATGGCAAGAAGCATGGGAATCCTTGCAGTGATGTCAACAAGATTAGACAACTAAACCTTGTGGAGCAGTTTGTTGAGAGATTTGCGAGCGAATTGAAAATTTCACAAACCAGGGACACTGCCACAGAGAAGTGGTCTACTTTATTGGACACCGTGCACTGCACTGCCTTGGCCACCTTTGAGAGAAAGATCTCGAAGTCACATGACTGGTTTGAGTCAAAACCCACCAAGATTACTCCCATCATTAAAGTCAAGCGCACCACTCTAGTGAAGTACAAATGGTCACCCTATGAGGCCATCAACAGCTTGGCCACAAGGAAAGCCCCAGGCAGTGATGGAATTCCCCCTGATCTTGTCAAGCACTAAAAGACTATTCTATTGCTTTCTCTTCACAAAGTTCTCTGCCAGTGCTGGAAAGAAAGGGCTGTATCACAAGACATGAGGGATGGGATGATCATCATTCTCTACAAGGTGAGTGAAGATACTGCAACAATTACTGAGGCATCTCTCTACTCTGCATCATGAGCAAAGTCTTTGCTCGGGTCATCTTGTTCTGTCTGCAGAAACTTGCTGAACATATTTACTCAGAGTCACAGTGTGGTTTTCAATCAGAATAATCAACAGTAGACATGATCTTCTCGCTCTGTCAACTCCAGGAGAAGTGCAGAGAACAGCAGATGCCCCTGTATGTCACTTTCATAAATCTGACCAAGGCATTCAACCTCATTAGTAAGGAGGGCCTCTTCAGAATACTGTCCAAGATTGGTTGCCCACCCAAGCTGCAGAGCTTGAGTGAGTCCTTCCATAATGACAGGCAGGGGACTGTGCAGTTCAACGGCAACACCTTGAAGACTTTCAACATCTGCAGGGGGTTAAACAGGGTTGTGTCCTGGCTCCCACTCTCTTTCTTCACGCTACTTCTGAAGCTTGTATTAAGCACATCATGTGAAAGGATTTACCTGCATATGAAATCAGATGGTAGGCTTTTCAATCTCACCCAATTCAAAGTATGAAAAGTGCTTATCAGAGACATGTTGTTTGCTGATGATATGGCATTGGCATTAGCATTAGCATCCCACGCCTAGTGTGAAATTCAATCACTGATGGATCATTTCTCTAAAGTCTGCAGAGACTTTGGGCTGACCATTAGCTTAAAAAAAACAAACATCCTGAGCCAAGGTACCGCAGCATCATGGGTCATCACTATTAATGACTTTGAGCTGGATGTGATCGATCAGTTTAACTACCTTGGCTCTACAATCACTGACAACCTTTCCCTGGACATAGAGCTTGACAAGAAAATTGGGAAGGCAGCTACAAACTTTGTGCACCTCACAACACATGTTTGAACCAAATTCAAGCTGACAGTGAAGACAAAGATGGTAGTGTACAATGCCTATGTCATCAGCACACTGCTATATGGCAGAGAGACATGGACCACATACACCAAGCAAGAGAAGTGTCTGAACACCTTCCACATGAGAAGTATCCGACACATATAGGGAATCTCATGGCAAGACAAGGTGCCTAACACTGAGATCCTGTCTCATGCAGGTCTGCCCACTTCTCCTTAAACAGTGCAGACTTCACTAGCTAGGCCATGTCCATCACATGCCAGATGATCACATTCCAAAAGACCTCTTGTATGGAGAGTTGGCTTCTGGAAGAAAATCCACTGGGCAGGCATAGCTGTGGTATCATGACATCGTGAAACATAACATAAAGGCTGTGGACATCAACACAGAGTCATGGGAGAGTGTAACAGTCAACTGGTCTAAATGAAGAGGAACTCTGGCCCAAAAACTCAAATGAAGAATGGAGCAGCTGACACAAGCAGTGATGGAGAGGTGGGTTCACAGAAAGCAAAGTGACAACTCTGACAGACCAGAAACAAAACATAAATGCAGCCTCTGCAACAGAGACTGTCACTCCAGCATTGGCTTCTACAGTCACAGACGCCGATGTTCCAGCCAAGCAGATAACTAGGATGCTACCCACGGTCAACCTTGACCAACAGTGGCTTACTACTAAGTTATTCTAATTATGTTTTATCTTGTGGTAACAACTTCACCATTTAGATCACAGTTTAGGAATAAAGGGAAGTAAGAAATGTTGCTATATTTTTGATAATATATTTTGAAAATCTGACAAATTTACATTTTCAGTTCTGAAATTTGTATTTTTAAAATTTTGTTCATAAAAATTTATTTTACTTTGTTTCATAAGGAATTTGTTTATTTTTACCAAGTTAGTTTTTTAAAAGCAAACGTTTTAATGAGAGAGAATACTAGCAAATAGGCATTTGCATAAAACATTACTTGTGAGAATTAAATTAAAGTTAGTTTTAAACAAAATCAGAGTTAAGATTAAATCTGCAATGTTTAACTCATCTGGGACTTGAACTCACAACCACATAACATGCTACTGTGCTTATCATTGTTCTACTGTATATGAAATAAATAACAATCCAAATGTTTAAATCAGGTAAAAGGTTTTTAATCTTTTATAATTATGTTAATATCATTTATGGCACAAGCATATCTTTCAAACATAAAATATTAGTTTGTAACAAAAGAAAAGAAATTGATCTGTACAATGCCAGGTATTCTTGCTAGTATTGATATATATTAAAAGGATTATGTTTATATTATCCACTCAAATGAAGGTCTTAAATGAATCAACTTTTCTTGATTTGTTATACTGAATGTATTTTGATGAAAATGCTTATTTCATCAAAATTTGCATTTATATTTTATGAAACAAGTAAAAATTAAATAACTTATTTATTTTCCATAAAACCTTAAGAAATGAGAAATTCCCTTATAATAAACAAAGAAAATATTGTCTCATGGGTAAAAAAAAAGTAATTGTAACTTCCCCATAAAAAGAAAAAAATTAAAAAGATTTATTAGAGTATAAAAGAAAAATAAAGGATTCATAGTTTTTGTTATTTAAAATTTAATAAAAAAAAAAAAAAATTAAAAGCATTTTTAAAAATATTTCAAATATTTAAAGCTTTTTTTTTTGGTAATTGATGCCCTTGTAAAAGTTATGATAACCAGAGTTAGTAAGAAAAAACAATTTTTTCTTTTTTATTTTGACTGCATTGTTCTTGTGTTGTGTCCCTTCAAGACATGGGTGATCATGGTTGTTCACAATTTTCTGTCCCTTGACTGCATTCAGATTCAATTTAAGTTGTAAACTTTTTCTTTGCAAAATTTTTTTAAAAACATCATTAAACCTATATAAAAATGAAAATTTATGTAAAGATTCCTTTAATATAGATGGTATGTGGTCAAACATATTCAATTATTACTAATTAGATGACTCACATTGATCTTTAAGCAATTTTTCTACAAAATTTAATCTACATTTGGAAATTGAAGAATTCTGACAGCACCTGTTACTAATTGTCAGTCAGTTTTCAGTCTTTCCATAAGTTTGTACAAACTCTTTTCTGCTATGGATCCACATCAAATTATGGCACCAGTCCATGAAGAAATTAAAAAACAAATAATATTTAGTTTAAGCTTTTATCTTCTGATAAAATAAAAATTCACAATATCTTTACATAATATCTCTAAATAATTACAAATTTCTCATAGACATAGCCTTTTGAATCTTTACTATTGAAAAGAGGGGTGGGGTGGAAATGAAGAAACAACCAATAAATATAAAAATGTCCCATAGCTACAAATAGATTTTGTATCATAATTAAGCAAATAAAGAATCCAAGTTAGGAGATAGTATAAAACTTAGATCGTATGCAATTTAATTACTTTGTTTTTTGGAAAAACATTTTTGTTCTTTGTATGATACAAATAGATATTCTCCTGATTTATAATGGAGAGAAGTGTCTTTTGTCAGATAAGCACATAGTTATATATAAAGCAATGGATTGAATAATTTTTACTTCTTATTATGCTTTGCACACTCCTATTCTTTTTTAATGTTTGTATTCTGATAATGGATGTGTAGGTGGCATAGTATGCAAATGGAATTGACAGGCAGAGTTTACAGCTAAGGCTGTTGTGTGTGAAATGTTTGAATTCATCTCCTCTCTCACAAGCTATGGATAAAATAGTAGGGCTCTCTAGCATTGGTAGAGAAACCAGTTTAGAAGAAGACAATTCTGAATTTAAAACCATGACATATAAATAGATATTACTCCACAACCTTACCACAAAACAGTCATAGCAATTCACAATTTATTGATATTAAGAAAAAAAAAAAAAAAAAAAAATTAAAGCTAAAGTTGTGACAAGATAGGGTTTGAAAAATAAAAAGATTCTATTAAAGAAAACAATTTGGCAATTTAAAATATTTCTTCCTTTCCATTTTTATTTAATTCCTTTTTGTAAGCTTTTGTTTTTGTTTTTTTTTGTATTTATTTGGGATGGTCAGTTCATTTGATTATAAACAGAACAAGCTTAAATGCTTTCATGTTTTTCACACTAGTAACAGCAAAGAAGAGTGATCTTATAGCCTTTGATGGCAGCCAACCTGAGAGAAGGAAAACTCTGAAATCACAACAATGAAAAAGCAGCAGGAAATCATTTTACTATCTTTCTGAAGATGTCATGATAATTCAAAGATAATAAAGAAAAGGCATCTGCAGTAAGGTACTATCACCTATTGTCCAAAAGAATATGGCATTAAAAAACAATAATAATGATAATAAAAAATAATACACAGCAAAGAATCAGACATCACAAGATTCTGAGTACTTCCTTAATATGTTTAGTGTCAAATCACATTAATGTTTTTGCTATTTGCATTTATATACAAGGAAAAAAATTTGGTTTTTGCAAGTAATATTTAAATTATTTAACTTATATATTCTCTTTGCCACAAATACAACTATCATCATCTCACTTAAAAAAAAAAAAAAAAAAAAAAGAAACAAACAAACATGTGAGCTATTGCTCAAATAACATAAATAGCAACAATATCTGATAGTTGATTTCAAATAGATTGTTCATTGCATTGTGGAAGTAAAACCATTTTGGAATATGTTTTTCTTGAATTCCTGTTTCTGAACATCCAATATAAAAGCAATAGAAAAAAGATTCCATGTTCTTTTTCAGCAATTCTAAAAGAAAATAACCTCCTGATCAAACTGAATAAATAAAACAAATATGCAAACTCCCTACAAAACAATGTTCATTTAAAAATAAAAAAAATAAGTATTTGACACAAAAGTCACCTTATTTAATTATACACAAATCAGGGATTTTTGATTTTCAAGTATGATCTAATTATTAAAAAGAAATCATAAACTTAAAAAAGATAAAGAAAAAAATAACTTTTTTTTCTCTCTCTCATTTTTTATAAAAAGAGAGAGAAAAAAATTATTTTTTCTTCTGCTTTTACTCATTTGTTTTTCTCTTTAGGTTTCTTTTCCTCTTTTATTAAATTATATTTCTTGCAACTCTCACCCAAACATAAGCCTAACCCTGCAATGCTTTATTGGTTTCCTCTTCTGTGTGTCACATGTATTTCCTTTCATCCTATTTACATTTTTCTCATCTCTCTTCTCTTTGAATTTTTCCAATAAATTCAAATATCTATTTCTCTTTTCCAATAAATTTCTTTCTTTTCTCTTAACCAATTTTTATTCACCCCTACGTTTTTCTTTTTTCTCCTCAACTCACTGAGCTGTTTCTTTACTTTTCTTACCCACTGCAACTGCCTGAAATGAAAGTAATGCTATCTGAGTCACACCTAATTCTCCTTCTGATTAGGTTTTATTGGAAAGTTGGATAGCCAATGAAATTAGATGATTGCAATCCCATCATCCCATTGGAAAAATGGAAAGAGCATTTGAAACAGAATGATAATTTACTAAATAAAAACATTTATTTTAGTTAAATTCAGTAACAAGAATTAAAAACATCAACTGTTTCTTTTTTTTTATTCTTGGGAACAACTAAAACCTAATTTGTGTATTAGGCATCTGTACTAGGTAAAGTTATGGAATAAGTGAAAATCACTTTTCACGTTTATTCCACCCTTGAAATGATTAAATAGCATTTTTTCTAACATTAAATAACCCAGAAACATTTCTACTTCTGCACACAACTTGAAATATTCAGCTTATTACTGAAAAAAAATCATCAAGATAAAAATGATGGAATTTTTGTGCAAGAGAAATTGCTATAAAAATAAAGGTCATTTTCACATGTCATTTATAAACAGAACACAGAAAATAACAATAATTTTGTAATATTTTATATATCGACTTACTGAAATCTTTACTGAAACTTATCAATGTAAGTAAATATTTTAAAGTCTTGGAATTAGGATTAGAAGTCAACTGACTGAATAACTTCTTCAACTCAAACACTTTTTACTCCAGTATAAATTGCCTTTCTTTATGAGATGAACAAATGTCTGGGAATCCTGCAACAGCCACCACCAAGGTAAACATTGTGTTCACCATATATTGATGGATGAGGGGTGATTGATTATAAAACAAATAACCAGTGATGTTAACATTTCCTGTGCGAGAGTTGGGAATATTCTGCACAATGAATTTGGCATATCGAAGGTTTCTGCTATTCTTCTGAAACCTGATCAAATGTGCACAAGGGTGATAACTTCACAGGAAAATCTGACATTGTTCAAGGGAGATCCAGCTGGTTTCCTTGAGTATTTCCTAACCTAAGATGAGTGTTGACTTCATCACTTTGAGCCAGAGACAGAGAGACAATCTATGTAGTGGAAACACCCAGTGGTGGTTGCGGAACTCTGAAAGGGCAGGGTAGCACTTAGAGGAATGAGATTTTTCTGAGGAGGAGGGGGAGGGGAAAAATGAAGCAGTTTCTTCATTTTCATACTACACCACTATTGTATACACAACTTAGGAATGAGTTTTAGTATAAGTATGTTACTTCACTAAATTAAATTGAATAACTTTTCATTCATAGTAAGTATTTTTGTCCTCTTTCCCACTCTCAAGCTGTTGGAACACAAGAAAGGTTAATTTTAAAACAAATCAAATGTCTGTTTCTATCAACCTGGTTTTTTTTTTTGGTTTTGTTTTTCTTTCAAATTGGTTGCTGTATGTGTCCTCATAAAGCTAAATGAAAAAGAAAACGCAGAGAGAAAAGTGCTGAAGATCAAATCTTATCAAAATCAGAGACTGATCAGTTTCATAATTTTTTGAAACTTATTGGGGTAGGGGGGATACAATTGCCCAGGAAAACTGCTGCACATTAATGTGGCTTTGAACTGGTTGATCACCCTCTCTATCCTCCTGATTTAGCCCCATTTGACTATTCCCTAACATTATCTGTTCCCTAACATGAAAAAAAAACTTGGCTGGGAACAAATATCTCAGTGATAATAGTGCTGTTGATGACTTCTTTGACCCACAAGATGAAAGCTTCTACATCAATAGAAGAAGTGTGTGAACTGCAAGGAGGACTATATTGAAAAATAAACCTCATTTGATCATATTCCAACTGACTGAATAACATTAGCCTATGATCTTTTCAGTTGACCCTCGTAATATAATGAAGAAAAGCGTACTTAAGATTAAATACCTGGTGTTAGATAAACAAAAATTGTTAAGAAAAATTTAATTCCAAACTGGTGCAATCATTCTTTTTTAAGATGATTGAAATTTGAAAATGAAAACTGACAAATTCAGACTATTTGATAGATGATATTATTTTGTCTGATATTTATACTTAACAGAGATGTGAATGTAAAACAAAAAAATTCCAGATTTCTCTAAATTTTGAAATAATACAACAGAAAATATTTTTCTACAATTCTTCAGATAAGACAACAAAAATATTTTCCATAATTCAATGGAGGAGAGGAATGCATATATTTAATAAAAATGCTTCCATTAACATTTTTCCCTTACGAAACAGAGGACATACTCTCTGGTTTTCTAAAACAAACTATTTTTGAAAGATTAAAATATTTTATTAGTGTCTAATAAACTTAATCTTTCCTAATTTTAAATCATTTTTTCTTAGAAGGCAAACTGTAACATTTTTTTATCAAGGCTTACATTTTTGTTATCTGTTTATTCCCAAATACTTTTTACAAAGTGAATGTGAAACTGTGTTTCTGCAAGACTGAACAGTAATCTCTGGAGAATTTTAGTGGAACAGAAAACCAAGCAATGCCATAAAACTGTCACAAGTCCAATACAGCTGTCTGAGGAATTTTTTTCTCAATAAAGAGTTGAATGGTGCTTTGGTAATAGTTTGTTAATGCCATGCTCAAAGTGGTCTACAGTAGTATTGAGGGAACAAAGTTGGCTACATTGAAGGACTCAAGTAGATAAATTGAGATAAGAAAAAAAAAAAAACCCCCAAAAAACAACATCAATCAAGAATATATTTTAAAACACTTTTTCATAATAGAGCATGAAAATGGAACAAATGTAATGAATAGGATTTACTTATATATTTGTGGAACAATAAGCAATGTTTAAAGAAATATCATTTAAATGTTTTCTTCTTAAAAAGTTTGATTTTAATATCAGCAGAGAATAACTCCTAAGTGTTGCTAATTAAAACAAGCGTAGTGTGTGTGTGTGTGTGTGCTTGTAACGACAAATGGTGGATTACTAAAAAGTCAATCTTCTACTCTAACTCAGTTGCTAAGTTGTGGAGGCAATCATAACAGTGAATGTCATTTTTCTGAAAACAGGCTTCACCAAAACCATTAAATCGAATCTTCACTTTGTCAAATCGGTTATTTCAACAAAGGTCAAAAAATTAAAGGCAGATAACTTCTATCTTTAAATAGTGCTTTTTAAAATTATGTATCATTAAAAATTTTGTTGTTTATGAAAATAAAAACATTTTTCTCCATAACTTCATCACTGAAGCCTTCCTGGATGTAATAATGTTACTTAATATTTTTGGTTTTATTCCAGGAATATTTAAAAACCAGTAAAAAAAGAAAAATGATGAAAAACAAATCTGTTTAAATATTTATCAAAAATAAATGCATCAATAAATTAAATATTAAAAATTATCTTCTGTATTAATTCATATTACTCTTCTTTCTTATTTATTTTAATATTTATATTTTAATCATTTTGTTCTTTCTATTTTATTTTGTTGCCCCAAAAACAATCAAGTTCCTGGCTTTAAGTGATTTCAACATTAAATAATCCTCTTAAACAAACCAACTGACTTGTTGTCAATCATTCTTATTGTAAATAAGCAACAATCAAATTAACAAGAGTAATTTTTTTTGAAGAAAAGCATCATTCAAATATGGCAGTTATCTCAGTTTAATTTTGTATTTTTGGGTTTTTCAATGAAGTGAAAGATTCAATTTAATGTTTTTGTGAAGCCAGTTTTGGACAAATGATATTCATTGTTATGAAGAGGACATGTTAAGATGAAAGCCAAAGCCAATTTTGTTTAAATTGAAATACAAGGGACATAACTTTTTAAAATAAAATTTTCACAAGCATGTGTGATACTATTTTAAATAGGCAAGTGTTTAAAATAGATCAAATTGAATTTATAAAATGGCTTGCATGTCCTGAAATATCACAATAGTTTTTATTTTATAAGAACAGATACTAATCCATTAAAAATGCTCTGTTTTGGCTAAGAATTAAATCATGTTTGAACCACACAATAATTTTGTTTTTTAATCTATTCTGACAAGTATATATATATATATATATATATATAAATAGGTGTGAGTTTGTAACCCTTATTTCCCTTAACATACACAATATCAAAATCAAATGCCATGATTTTAATGGCCTAGCATAAAATTCTTGATGATGTAACATTTGGCAACTTCTTCCTTGGGTTAAAAATAAACTCCAACAGCTTGTGGTTCAGCTTTAGTAAAAATTTCTTACCTAGTAAAAATATTTTGTGTCCTCTCCAGACTCCAAACAATTGCTAGGGCCTTTTTTCCAATGTTTGAGTAATCTATCTCTGCCATTGTCAATCTCCTTGATAAATACATTATTGGATGATCTTCCTGCAATAGGATGGCAGTAATCGCTCTCTCACTCACCTCTGTGGTTAACGTTATTTCTTTCTTAGGATCAAACACCTTGTTATAGGTTTCTTTTTCATAATTGCTTTCAGTATCATAAAAGCATTATTTCATCTTTGTGTACATTCAAAGTGTGTTCTTTTTACACAATGGTTCAATTAGTTCACTCTATTTTGGAATGTATCTACTGTAAAAATTTATCAAACCTAAAAAGGATTCTAATTCCTTTTTATTTGTTGGAGTCGCTACCTCCATAATCTTTTTTGTTAGCCTTTCATCAGGAGCTATACCAGTCTTTGATATTAGGTAGCCTAAATATGTCAGGTTCTTGCAATCAAAGTTACATTTGGCTCTGTTGAGGGTTGATCCATCTTTTTTCAATCACCATAATATCTGATCCGCTTTTTGTTTTAACTCTTGTTTGGTCTTCACTCCTACACCTATATCATCTTGGTAAATAATCATGTTAGTTACCTTGCTTAATAATATTCCTTCGATTGTCCTTTGAAATATATGACTAAAAGTTTTAATTCTGAATGGTAAGTGAGTCCACTTTAACAGATCTATAGGGGTGTTGACTGTAGTGACTTCTTTAAATTTTTTGTCAATCTGAATTTGGTTGTAGGCAGATCTCAAGTCAATTTTTGCAAAATATACCATATTCATAGCTCATTGTTTCAATGTTTGGTAATGGAAACATGTCTGAGTGAAACTGGTGATTTACTCCAATTTTATAGTCACCGCATATCTACAAACCTCCATTGGCCTTTTTTATTCCTACAATAGGTGAGGCCTAGTTACTTCTACCATGTGTAACTTTTTTCGCAGGTGCTTTGTTTGATAATGTGGTTTAACTTGGCTAAGTACTGGTACCTTTCTGGTTTGAATGTATTTGAGATGGTAATTTTCTTTTAATCAAATACTCGCTTTGTATCTTTTTAGAAGTCCTGGCTCACTCTCTTGTGTTTCCATGAAGTTTATTAATTTGGCTGTATCTACTTTTACTATGTCGATACCTAATAATCCATGGTCTTTCTCACAAACTATTACCATGATCTGAATAACCTTGAACAGATTATACATTTCAAATGTGCCATAGAAAGCCCCCAATATCTTTATTGTTGTTTCATTGAATTGTTTTAACTTTAAATCACTTTCTTTTTACTTTGGTTGGCTTAAATTGAGCCAAAAGGTTTTTGAATTAAAGTTATCTTGTCACTCATGTCAACTTTTTTTTTCTATTCATTTCACTTCAAGCAAGGCAGAACTGCCACTGGTGCGCAGGAGTTATATAAGAGGTGAGTGATGAGAAAGAGAAACAAGTTATGGGGTGTCAGAGAATGGATAATAGAATGATGAGAACACTGGTGTGAAGAGAGATGCATAAGAATAGAGTGGAAAGGAAGGAGAACATGATATAAAGGTTGTCAGGAAAAGGATGCAAGTCAAGGAGATAAGAGATGGCAATTGACTTTGCATTTAAATTCTTGGAGATTGTAGCTGTCAAGGAAGCAAGTATATGGAAGGAAATTCCACAGATGGGAAGTGTGAGCAAAGAATTTGATAGAGTAAAAGTTGCGGTTACATTTGATTGGTTTCACTGTAAAAAGGTGGGGCCTAGCCACTAGTCTAGTAGCTCAAGTAAATTCATGCAGAGGGTGTACCAGGGAGCTAAGCTCATTGGAGCAGAAGCCATGAAAGTATTTGTAGAAGAGACAGAGGGAAGCCACATTACGTTGACGAGAAAGTGACTGCAGTTGAGCTACCAGGTCGGGATCAATTACATTGCAGATTCTCTGTTGGATTTTGTCAAGAACCCTTAGATGAATAGTAGGGGCACCTGACCAGATGTCACAGCAGCATTCAATGCACAGGTGGATGGTAGATTTATATATGTGCAAGATGGATTCAGACAAGAAAATCTTCCTGGCCCTACACAGGGAACCAACCTTCCTAGCAGCAGATTTAGCTATGGATTCAATGTAGTCATTCCACTTGAGGTTGGCTGATAGATTTAGGCCAAGGAGGTGCAGTGTTTTGCTTTTAAGGAGAACTTCCAGCAGGCAGGGAACAAGAAGCAGAGAGGTAGTAGTTGTAGAGTTTAGAGAGGACAGAGGAGAGTTCAGGGGGCACATTTCTTCAGGACAATGATTGGGATTCCGTCACCTTCGTTCACCTTATGGGGGGTCAAGCGTTGAAATTATGTTAGAGATCAGCAAGGGAGTAATGTGAATATCACTCAGTTAAGCCTCAGTTCTAGGTGGGAAGTCGGGTGCAGAATCAAATGTTGAATTGGTGGAGAATCAGCGAGCAAAGCATTCAGCCTTGTTCACTGAAGATGAGGACCTCAAATTCATTGATTAAAGTAGGGATTGAGGGCTTGCTGTTATTTAACACATTTTTACAAAGTCACCAGTAGTCTTCAGAGCCGAACTTGTGGGATAGTATATGCTATTTCATTCTTTCAGCAAACAAAAACTTAGCATCATTTAGGATCCACTTGATTATGAGCCTAGGCAAAAAGGTGCTTACTATGGTCAGAAGCATGTCTTCGATAAAGCCAGAAATGATTCTTGTGGGCAATAGCAGCCAAGCAAGCAGGGGAGAATCAGAAGAACAAATGAGATTTAAGTTGTAATTTCCTAGCTGTGCTGAAAGCATCGATGCATGCTAAATGCACAGCTATTTATTTTCACATTCTCTCTACAATTCATTCTATTGTGAATTTATTGTAAATACATGGGCTTCCTGCTGTACTTGGGGTGGGAGGTTATTACTTCCATTTTTCTAAATGTTTCTCACTTCTGCAAATGGTCTTAAAATGATTCATTTTTTTTGCATTTAAGACACTATTTTTTCAGTGCCAGACACTTGAATTTATTCTTCTCATGGGTCTTTTTGCAATAACTGCACTTCACTTTGGCTTTGGTTACATCAACCTGTATGATTCTAACACTTCTCTTGGCTTGTTGAAATCTGATTTATTCCATCTGCTGTAAATAGTCCATGCTTAATTCTAAGTTCATATGGCCTCCTTGCATGCATTCCAGTACTTTTTGTTCATGCCGCAATTCACTTAGTCCTTCAATTATTTGTAATAAAATCAACTAGTCTTCAACTGACATGCTTTGAGTCCCTAGTTTTCCAAATTTGCAGTGCTTTGCCTGTCCCTTGAGTTTGTCTACATACTGCATAATAGATTCTTCCAGCCACTCCCTGGTTTCTAAAAATTTTGTCCTTTCAGGGATAACCAGTTTTTTTTTTCAGCCTAATGTTTCTTTTTATTATGCTGACGACTTCCTCAAAAAACATCTGTTCTAATTCCTGTAGGTACGCCATTGTGGATATTTTCTTTAACATCCCACACCCACCAGAAGCCATAAACAAGTTCATTATTTGGTTCTGTCTGCCTTCCATTCTTGGGCCTTTGAGATTACGCACTCTTTCTTTAGCTGCAAAGGCTTTTATCCAAATCATGATGTATTCAGCATCATCCATGGGACCCAAACATTCTATTGGTGATGCCATTTGCTATGTCTGATATATATTGCAGTTTCAGTACTCGATATGTGGTATACCGTTATGTGTGATGTAATGGAGTGCTGACAGTGGCTTAGCACTTGAATACAACTCAGCTAATTTGCAATTTGCATAGGATACCACAACTTTGCTGGCTTTTGAAACCAAATTTTCTTTTATTTAGCTTTAAAAAAAAATCAGTTTTTTTTTATTCCTCATTTTCTTAATGATAATAGCAATGCTTCTAATACCATCCCCAGGTAAGACCAATGATGATTTGAGGTATGGATTTCTCCATTTAAGAACTGTAATCAGTTGTTGAAGAATATATCATTTGGTAAAAATTTTCAAACACTTTTGCTCAAAGAAACTAAACCAATAGATCGATGTGTATGTTAACCAAAACTTCCTGTTGAATTGTACTGTTTTTTTTCTTTCAGCAGTTTGGGCTTGGAAGATTTTAAAACTGATAATTTTCTCTTCTTAAAAATAATAGGCTGGAAGCAGAGCTAATAAGATCATTTTAATTTTTGCCACACTCTTTAAATTTTATATCACAAAAATAATTTAAGAAGTCCAAGTCAAAATTGGAAAAACAAAATATTTTTTGCCCCAAAGATAAAAAAATCTTGATCTTGAATGAAGCTTTGCAAATTTCCTGCTACCTAAAGTTAATGACTTCCAAGGCCACAACAACATTACACAAGGTGATGCTGCTCTGGTTTCAGTAACAAGTAGGTTTTACAACATAGTAGGGAGTGTGTGTGTGGGTGTGCGGGGGGGTAGTTGCTTAGTCCCATGTCCAACTAGTTCCAATTTGGAAGTGTCGTCTCTGAGACTAGTTCACTGCACTAATAACTGTTACACTACCTGCACATTAAATCTGTCTTTTCACTTCAGGATCTGGAAGATACTTAGCATGAGTAAATATTTAGTTTTTGTGAAGCAAACTAAATATGAAAATTAGAACAACTAAAATTTCCAATAAATAAATACATTTATATTAAAGAATGTAGTAATATTTGTATGAACATCTTTTTCCAAATGTATTTATACTAGAACGTAATTTCTCTCATGAATCTTGAAAAGAATCGATACAATTACCATTTGATAAGTCTTGACACGATTATATATTTGAAACATCGTGGTTTTTAATCTAATACTCTAAATGTCATAAAATTCAAATAAGCCAACCATTTTTTACAAAAGAGTAGTTTCTTGTTGCCTTCTCAATAGTTTTCAATTCAGAGTTGTCCTTCTCACTACTCAGTTATTTAATCCATAGATGGAAGGAGAAAAACTGGATTCATGTCTTTCTCAATAGCATTAGTATGAAATGAACACAACAGACTGTATTGGAATTGAACTTGGCTCACCAATTTTGCTTTCTGTGCCAGTAACTGTTAAATTATGTGAATACACAAGTAAAAGCTAATATAAATGCTTCAACACTTATTACTAAGATGTGTAAAGAGTTCCATCAATATAAACCTTTCACAAAGTTGAAATGGAACTAAATTCCCATAAACAAAATGTTAATTCAACAAAATAGGTTTTTGCAGAGAAAAACTATCTAATGGTAATTATATAAATATTCATAATAAAATACAAATTTACTGCTGCTTTTTAATGTAGCAATTACTGCTCTCTACAAACATCTGCTATAACATAAAAAAAAATAAAAATCTTCTATAATGTATTTTATAATATGTCATTTGATTTTTGCAAGTCTCCCATAGTTCCTGTTGGTTTGCTTAGTAGGAAGCAAAATACTCACCCTGAAATATTAGCTTTTTAATGCAGATCATCAAAGCTTTTTACTTTAGGAACATTTTCCCTGATGAAATTTCACTTTCACTTCATTCCATCAACAAACTTTACACAAATGCAAAAAGATTTCTTACCTTCCCACTTGCATCCATACATTTCCACGCGCATACACACTGTGCGTGGGTGTTCACTATAAGGAATGAAGCGAATACGCTTAGCAATGATGGGTGGTGATACACCACGTAACTCAGCTCGGTATGTGTTTTGGTTGCCAGGAAAGATCTGTAGAAAAGCAAAAGTAAAACTGTAGTCATTTTTATCAAGGCAACTTGGACAACATATCTAAAACAATATGGCACTGCTAATCTCTACCAGTTAGCAAAGTGATTTTCAGTTAATTAAAATAACTCAACATAATCACCCATTTACATGTAGTTGAATTCTCTACCAGGTGTTACATTGGTGATACTTGTTACCATATTTTGACTAAAAGGGAATTAAATCTCAATATATAAATATTTATATTTTCATAAATAAAAATATTTTCTTATAAACTGCAAGGAAGATAAATTAGTATGTTTTGTAAGTGAATGTAAAGCTGCATGATAAACTTGACATTTATGATTTTATATTAGATTGACAAGAGGGTAAAATTGCTAAGATATGACCAAAGATATGACACAAAAAAAGTCCATTCACTCTAGTGAACCAATATGATTATTCTTAAACATTTTTGCCAACCAATAAAAAAATGCAAAGTAAACAGGTTCAATAATTTTTTTCCCAATTATAACGACTAGTCTAATTTATCTCTCTATTGATTCATAAACAGTGTTGTCATTGGGAACTCTTCTTTCTTTATATGTTAATTAATGTACAGCTAATGAAAAATTACAGAGAAAAAGTTCTTTGCTGTCAAATGCTGTTTTGTAGATTTCTGCTCTGTGAATTTATGAAGTTAGTGCATTTATTTTTCAAAATAAATTCAATTTTTTTCATTTTTGTAGTCAGTCTTGAAGAAGTTAAACTCATAATACCCAGTTGGCATAAAATAGTTATGTTTGATAATGTGGTTCATACAAAAACAAAATTTTAAAAAACTCACTTTTAAAGTTTAAAAGTGTTAAAAGTGTCACAGAATGTTTGTAAATATTTGTACATGCTTAGAGTCAATATATTTAGATACATATGAGAAGATAACAGTAAGAAATCGTTAATAATACAACTACCTTTCAAAGGGATTTCTAAGAAATGCTAAAAAATCTAACTTGTTTGTACTCTGCATTTTTTTAAAGATTAAACTTAAAATACCCTGATAAATATTATGTAAAATAATTGTGATTTTGTGTGCTACAAGAAGCTCAATTTTAACTACAAAAGTATTATGTATACTTTAAATCAAACCCTTAGAATTTCTCAATAAAATCTCTGCTTTTTTTGATACTGTAGAACCAGTATAAATATTAATGCTATTAGCAATATAAAGCAGGCAAAATTAATTTCATACAGAACCCAAAAATTCACAGTATTTTATCAATACCATTTTTTAAATTTTTACTATTTTTAAACTCCATTTCTAAATTACCTGAATTTTCTTGTTCAAATTCACAAAATTTGTGTTAAATTTATTTTTATGATTAATATATTATTAAAAACAGTAATTTCTTCCTCCAAATGTTATATTGCAGCTATATTTTAGACATTTTCAAAGTAGCAGACACATTAAAAAACATACAGATAAAATTTATTGAATACAGAAAATACTAAAAATTTTTAATGATTGGATCTGTTTTAATCATTATTGGTATAAAAACTATAACAGAAAAAGTCTTTATATAATATACATGGAAAATAACTTGGTGATTTTCTCAGATGTTTTTTAAATTTTAATAAAAATAAAATTTTCAAAGAATGTTTGAAGCATTTAAAGTCCTTAATTAAACAATATGAGGTAAGATAAAAAATTCTCCAAAACAGCAACCATAGAAAATCCAAGTGTCTGCGTGAATAGTTTGCATAATGATGGTTTTATATGATTACAAGATTGCAACAAGCATCCTTCAGGTGATGCTGAGTCCATCTGTTTAATACAAAGTTTAGTAATAGATGCATGAATTCTGAGTGCATCGTGTTAAAACATATGGAATAACAAGTTTAAATATTAAGTACATTTCATGAGGCCAACTGACCTGTTTCTTGTACTAAAACACATCATGGAAAAGTTATATTAAAAATGTGAAACAAGAAATTGGGAAGGAAATTAAAAGAGTTGAAGAGAGAAAGTAGAGCAGAAATTGGTAAACAGAAAAAAATTAATGTCATAATGTAAAAATAAATAAAAAAAGAAAAATATCCTTTTTTCATATAAAAAGCAAAACTTGATGCTGAAATTTTCCATAATGTTTTTAATTCCTTACATTTTAATGATCCCTTAAAATTAGTACAAAGGGCTTCTGAAATGTTCTCAGTATGACCAAGTCCTTATAAAAAGTGAGAGACAGACACAGAGAAAAAAGAACTAAAGAAAAACAACATTTGGGGAAGTGAATCAAACCAAGAATTTCTGGCAGCCCTTTGTAATACACTGCTTAAAGACAAAGTTATATTTTTTCAAAGGCAGTTTTTGACAGTTCTCCTAAATATAGAATTGTTTTGGCATGAAGTTAAATGTAAATTTTGACTTGGAAATATAAGGCAAAGATTATATAACATTATAAATTATCAGACCTGTAGACTAGTGTTATGTACTCTAGATTATATCTACAAATCATACATTGTGACATGTTTTTTACAGGAGCTAGCACATGAGTCAGTCAGTCAGTTAAGTGCCATACATGAGACACGCTTGGGTGATCATGTCTCAAAAGAGACATGACTGACTGGGCAGAAGATTATCCTGCAGTAGGTTGCCATTGCTTTCTGCGGTAGACTGGTTGCCAACCAAAGCTATAGAACCCAATCTGTCCTGCTATTTAACCCATAACTGGAAGGAAGAGACGGATTAATACCTTTCCCAAGAGTATTTGCGCGTAAGTGAATACAATGGATTCAACTGGAATTCGAACACGGCTCCCCGGTTTCTCGTTCCGAGCCGATATCCATTGTACCACAACACACATACTTTTCTCAAAACTATCAGAATATTCCTGTTAAAAGAAAGAAATTTATTTTGTTACTTCATGGTTATTTTCTACTATCAAGAAAAGTTGTTTTCATCTGTAGAAAAATCACTTATCAGATAATAAATATGATTTACAAGGAGAGAGAAGAGTTTGAGACATAAAAGCAAAGGGTGCATTTTTTTCATATGCAATCAGTAAAGACAAATGGTAATTTATCAAGGTTGAACAAAGAGAGAAAAGAATTTAGTTTCTTTTGTTCAGTAGTGAAAATTAATTCAGAGGAATGTAAACAAAAGAAACATTGAGAAATTTTACTAGTTGTTCATTGCAAATATATAACATGGTTTTGTTACTGATATTTATTTTTTAATTTCAGATATATTAAAACTAATATGTGTTACAACTATGTATGATTGACTGCTCATTTTAAAGTATGTCTATCTGTTAGAGCAGTTAAATAATCCCTATTGCAGATGCGATGCCTGTTCAGATGCATATGCGTTTGTTAAAAATTCATGGAACCAATTTGTGATTTACACTGCAACTAAGCAGACCTTAGTTAGTTTCTAGGAAAGAGTGCATAATCTGGCATGATCACCAGTTTGAACACAACCCTAAGTTATATGTGGTAGGAATACAACTTAGGAAATTGTGAAAACGTTGAACACAAATCATAAAACAGCTAAAAAAGTAATTGAAAACAATGGCAAAATAATAAGGAAAACTGTTTTTTAGAATGTTACAAAAATATTAAAAGAAGCGACAAAAAAAAAAATAGATTGACTAGCAAGAAAATACTTGAAGTTGTAAATTATACAAAAAAGAAAAAAAAAAAAAGAGGAAAATATTAAGAACATAAGATTTAAGATGTGAAAACAACCAATCTATCACCTTTAAGTAAACATCACAGAAAGAAGCATATATGTTGGCCAAAGACACACAGGAAAACATATTTCTTAATAGCAAGAATATAATGCTACATTAAATGAACTGGATGGCTGAGCTAGCAATTGTGTACTTAATGAAAATAATCAACCATCAACAGTGGTGGTGGTAAAGTAATGTTTTTGACTAATATTTCAAGCAGTAAAATTATAGATTGATGGCAAAAAATTGATCAACTTTTCAAACTTTTCAACTTTTTTCATTTTGACCCATCCAGAAAAAAAATTTACCTGTATATATAGTGCAATGTCACTGAAAATGCATGATTTTTAACATCTTTAAAAAAAAAATGACATGCGTATAGTATCCCCAACAATTTTTAGAAAAAAACAAAAACAAAAAAAAACAAACTGATCATTAAAAATTTGCACTATACTTGAGTATATATGGTATTCAAGTTGACATCTTGACATAAATTGTATGGCTACAATAGACAATAAAACAAACCTAATCTATCAGTTACAATAATTATAGAATTAATTTTTGAAGATTTTACAAATTTATTACTAGTTCATAGAAGTAATTTTGTCATTTTTTGTTTAAATGTCAAATATTAAAATTGTGAACAAATGTCAATAATACCCACTGACAAATTAATTGAAAATCTGTTTCTTCAGCCCAATTCTTTGACTACAGTTTTAATTTCTGGTAAAAATTATAATTATATACAAAAACAAAGTTAAATAGTACTTACTATTAACATAAGCACATTTTAATATGTCTGAGCTCAATGGTTGGGAAGTGATAAGAGAACCATTCTATTCTTTCTGGAAGTGGGGTCATAAACTTCACACATGACTGGAAACACTTTTTGGTTTCCTTTTTGCATTATGGGAATATTTTTTTTTTATTATTATTATTTTATTTTTATTCTCTCACAATACACCCCCACCCAGAAATGAAGCTGTATAAGTACATTATTTACTAGAAATATATAAACTCATTCTTTATACCTGTCTTCCTGAGTGTTTGGTTCTAGGTCGAGTTGGAGAGTTTTCTAATTTTGGGGTTTCTTTATAGTTGATAGTTCAGCTGTGGGTATGTCATTATCAGTTGTTACCATTCCCTTTGATTTTGAATAGAACAAAGGTATCGTTGATTGTGGTACAGGCTTCAGTCGGTCCAAGGACACATTTTGATGATTTCCAAAATGGAGCTCTATAACAAAACATTTTTCATATCTCTATATTACTTTAAATGATCCAACATAATGAGCTTCTAAAGAGTGTCTCACTCTGTTGATCTGCGACCAGACATGTATACATTTACTTAATTCTTGGGGAATGACGTTTTTTAAAGAGAAATTCTGTTTCGAGTCACTTGTGCTATCTGCCAAACCTTTTCATTGTTAAACTCCATAGAGCTCTTTTCAACCATAAGCTTATATATATGTCTTCATAAATGGCAACAGTTCATCAACTAAAGTACCAAGTTCATAGTGACTATGACTTGTGTTTTTGTGGAAGGTGTAGCTTGTGTGAAATGTTACCTGAAAGCCATCCCCCCCATTCGTATTTTGTCTGCTGCTGCTATTAATTCTCTCAGGTAGTGTCATCATCATACCATTTATCAAAGTTTCAAAAAGTTTCAGTTTTGTTCTTTTTAGAACTTTTGATGATGGTTTCTTTCAGGTCCTCATAATGTTTTTGTGAAAATGATCACCTGGATTTTTGTTACCAGTTCACGGGCAGTGCTAAAAACACATTCTAACACATTATTTCAGTGTTCATTATTTCTTGTAGGCAGAATAACAGTGAACCAACCAACAGCGACCATTTCCATAAATGCTCTTATTTTCATACTGACTATTGGTGCTGTGTCCATTTCCCTCATTTTGTGGCAAGGTTGACAGTTAAAAAAAAAAAAAAAATGTTCATTTTACTTTCTATTTTTTTTTTAACAGGTAAAATAGTGGGTTATTGAAATGTTGTATTTTCACCATGGCCTGTTAGTTGGAAGGGTTAAGTAGCAGTAAAGACAAAAAGTGTTGCTCGCCTGCTGACCAGGTAATCATAGTAGTAATTGTAATGACTATTAGGAATGTTTTACTTTCACAGATGTTGAAAAGAATTTTGCTGATATGGAGAAAATCTTGCCCAGATAGTTGTATGTAATGTAGACTTTTGAAATTTGCAATTTTGCTCTTTACATTGAGTTTAATAACAAATTTGTCAGATTTAATTATGTTTTTTGAAAAAAAAAAATTTTGTGTTCACCTGCATGGTATGGTAGGTAGAAAAGTTAGTTGACTTACTTTCTCACTGGATCTTGTTTTAAGAAAGTGTCTATAGTTGAGTTTAGTTCTGTGTTCAGAATGCATTGAGGTCATTAATAGTGAAGGGTTGTATTTGACTGTGCTGCTAAGAGAAGCTGAATGCTAGTTCACTGCAATAAACAAAGACTTGAGTAGAAAATGAATCCCCAATGTTTATTGATGCATGAGGATACAAAGATGTGAAGGTATAGAGAATGGTCAACCTCAAGTCAGTTTGACATTGAGTGGCCAAATCTCCCTTTCGTTGGAATGACTATCAAACATGTCTGAACTCAATGGTTGGGAAGTGATAAGAGAAAGATCATCTCTTTTCTGGAAGTGGGGTCATAAAATTCATGTGTGACTGGAAACCCTTTTTGGTTTCCTTTTGCATTATGGGAAGATGAAATTTTTTTTTGTTATTTTCATTTTCCCACACTTCCAGTAGTTGTTTCTTCATTAAATGTTTTCTCTAAGCAAATTTAATTTTTTATCTCAAATTTACATTTTCCCTATCATTGGAATACTTCAAATACAAACTTTCATATCATTATTTGGTAGTTTTTAAGAAAATATTTTTGTTCTTAAAATGAAGAGAAAAATATTTGCTATTCTTTATTTATTCTGAATAACTACCCAAAAACATTGCTTTGTAATCATTACAATGATAAGAACTTTTCTCTATCCAAGTAAGTGCAACCACCAAAAATAAATAATAAGATAAAAGACCAATATTTAGTGTGCTACTTCATATCTTACTAAAAATAAATAATCCATAATCTTTCTTTTCCCACCTGGCTGTATATGTGACTGGCAAGATAAATCAACTATCGTTATGTGCTGATAAAAGAATGTACTTATGAAGCCAGAAAACAACAGTGGTAATACAACAGTTGTAATACAACAGTTTCAAATGCTAATATCTCATTCTCTGCTATATTCAGTTAACAATAAAATGTACAAGAACAAAAAAGATGTTAACATTAAGAACCAAAAAATAATAAACATTTTAGGCTTTTTATAAATTAAAGCAAGTGATCAATTTTGTAGAAGTACTCAAGTTGAAACAGTAAGACTTTATGAAGTTTGAATACTGGCTCTAACATAGAAAGAGAAAAGAGACAATAAAAATTAATGAGACCTCATATTGGAAACATTGAACCAACCAGATGAAAAGGATAACAAAAGGAATCATAAAAGATGATCCTCTCCTTCATGACAATACAATGGTGCCCTGATAGACAAATCGTTTTATAAATGTCATTGGCTAATTTGAGAAATAATTGCCTAATTTTAGAGCCATCAATCTTTTCAGTCTCAGGAAGTTGGTTGTATCCCCCCAAAAAAAGGTGACATGGCTCTTACTCAGAGATTTTGTGCCAGTAGTTGCCAAGTATTAAGGTATAAAGGAGGGGTTGAGAGAGAGAGAGAGTGAGTGAGTGTCACTCATATCCTGTACACTAAAGAAGGGACAAACCTCATTCAGTGTTGAATAATTGTTGCTTTTACTTACAGCTATTTAGTGTCAGACAGTTGAAGCCCTTTTTTCAGCAGCTCCCCCTTTTAAAAGTGCTGTCAACTTAAAAGGAGACTGCTCCTCTCCTAATTCTTATTCAATAGCAGTATCAAATAACCACCAGATTATAAAGCCACCCAAAACTTTTATTTTGGGTCTTCTAGCATCAATCCTGAAAACTTCCCTTGTGAAAGAAGGTAATTTGGAAATGGGCTCAAAGAAAAACAATTTATTCAGATTCCTATTTCATTGAAAACATCATTAAAATAACTTGGTAATGTGTTTGGACTAACAGCCTAGGATTATTTTATTTTTCTAAAACATTTTAGTGTGGTCAACCTATTTCTATCTTATAAAAACTACAAACTTAAGAATCCTTTAAATATTTTAATCTCAGCAAGATTAAAATAGGCTACAAGTATTTCTTTCTTAGTCTATTCATAAAAGTAAATTTAATATGTATGGATAAAGGCAGGGTTATAGTTATTTTAGTGGAAAGAAAAATACTGTTACAACCGTTTCAATGCTAATGTCCTTGGAAAGGTTTGAAACCATTTTATGCTACCAAGGCAAACTTGACTCATTAAATTTGGTGGCAGCCAGTTTAGGAGAATCCAATGGGTAATCCACTCTAATATCTTTCCAAAGAAGTCATGGCTTTTCAAAGATAATAAATAAAAGGAAACTGTGAAGAGGCCTAATTGCTTAAGTTTTTAAGGGAAATAGCATTAAAATATGTATAAACTTGAAAACAATACAAAAATGCAGAATAGATGACCTCTTTTGCAGGTGGAAGTTTGAACTTTCTTAAACAGACTGATGTAAAATTTTCTCAATTTATCTTCTGGTATGTTATATCAGAATTTCATTTAATTTAAAATAGGTACGTCCACTTTTTCATGATAATTCACAATACCTAAATTTTAAAATGAATTTTGATAAATGAAAAAGCTTTTTTCAAGCTTTCATTTTAGTGTTAACTGAAAGTGAAAGGATTAAGTTTACTATTCCCATTAGGCAAAATACTCCGCAGTGTATTTTTTAAATAGAAATTATATTGAGTGGAGTTGAGTTTTGATTTTTTCTAAAATAGCTGATTAGCACTCTTTAACTGTTTTTCATCACAATGTAATTTTCTTTATTAAAAAATCTTCCAAAAATGAAATACTTTTCTGAAACTTTATTTGAGGAATACTAGCTGATTTAAAGTATAGTTCATTTGATTTGAAACAAGTATTATTTAAGTGAAAAAAAAAAAAAAAATCAGAAAAACAGATTTTAAAACAAACAATAGTAGTGATTAACGTATCTTTCAACAGCCAACAAGCACATGTCAAGCACTGATAAAAAAATTTACATGTTTATTGCTGTCTATGGAGACTATCTGTTAAAACATGATTTTAAAAAATGTCTGGTGAGTGCTTTTTTGTATAATTTTTTAATATTCAGTAATCTTTCTGTTAGAAATATTCTTCGTAATCTAATTTTAGGAATGTTGACTTTAAATTTAGTATAGTTATTGATCTTAGTTTCTGATAATGTTGTGTATGGTGATCCATACATGTTGTGTATGGTCATCCATACTTTCAAAATAGGCACGTTTTATACACATGAAAAAATTTTTTAATTATTGAGTGTGATGATTTGTATTAAGCTTTTTAATTTTTGCTTAGTAAATATAGTCTTCACTTTATAACCTAATGCAGACAAAGTTTTGAAGAATTTTTAAAAGATTTTTAAAACTATAAATTATTCTAATTTGAAAAAAAAAAAAAGAATGAAAATGATTTTTGTAAAAATTCATTATTAATGACAAAGTTTTTTTCTTCAGACAATCATGTCCTTAATATATAATATTTGTAAAAGCAATTAAAAGCTTATCTAATTAAATAATTAGATAATCTAATTGCATTTTTTTATTTGACTATTTAGAGCAGAATTTGGGGTAAGTCACAACTGATTCAAAAAAAAAAAAAAAAATACACAAATAATTTACATTCTTGAAGGAGTCCTGTGTTTAACTAATAAAACAAAGTTTTAATTTTTAGAAATTTAATGAATTGGGTGGGTAAAATAAAAATATATATTTGTGCCAAGATTTTATAAAAAATAATAAATTATTAGAAATTATTTAAAAAGAAAAAAAAAAAAGAGAAGAGATATTTGAAAAAAAAAATCTAGAGAAGGAAATAGGTTCTTCAAATTTTCACAGATTTACAGTGGTGAATCAAAGTTTCAAATTTTGGGGTCTAATGAATGACAAGTAAAAGTTTCATACATTTTTTGACAGTGGAACTGGGATATTTTCAATATTGATGGCATTATGTGTAGTGAAATGCTCAAGCAGATTTTCTACCCCACATCATTCCTTTAGGAAAACAGTTGACAAAAAAAAGGCCTTTTACTTTAAAGCATCATAAGGATCTTAAACACACTGCTAATGCACTGTAATTGTATTTGAATCTAAACAAAAACAAATGAAAAACCCTGACCTAAATAATATACAATCAGCGTAGGATCAGGAAGGAACAAAAGACAGCACATGTCTAAAAGAAAAGCCCTCAAATGTTTTGGCAGAACTTATAAGTTGCTTAGGAAAGACAGTTTATTCAGAGAATTTAAACTGAACCATATTGTAAATGGTGAGGACATACAAAAACATTAAATTAAAAAATTACAGAGTGTATTTTGGTATTTTATTTAAGTGTTTAAAAATTATGCCATAAATATAAATACAAATGTATAAAATATTTTACTGTTATAATAGAATACCCCAGCATCCTTTATGAACATGATGGTGGACTAAGTCTATCATGGATAAATGAGCAAGAGCATTTTCACTAGTGAGTTTTGCTTATGAATTAAAACCTGGTAGTACTGTTGTATATCGACAAACAACAAACACGCATATATATAAAAATATGAAGTGATATTTTTATTAATGACGATGAACCGTGTAGCCTAGGGAACAGAGAGTGTTGAGAGAGCGCGCTTCTAAGGGTTGACGGGAGTGACGTCTGTTGTGTCTCTCTCTCTCTCCTGCTACTCTGGTCTGTCTGGTGAAATCCGTGCGCCGAGGTCTTTTTATAATCTCCAAACCGGGACTTCCGGCTTTGCCTCGTCCATGCACGCCCACGTAATTCTCAGAGACACCTGTTCTGTTTGCCTCTGTAGCCATTTCCGCTACTGCCGGAAATAAGGTCAAACAAACATCCGTTCCTTTCAACGACCGGAAAACACCCCCGCTTGCATCAGCCTTTCTTGGGTGGGGCCAGATTGTTATATTACATTCCTTGCCCTCCCATTTTCCAAAATGTTCACCTAAGAACATTTTAAGCGCAACACCCTCACTCTCCTCCCCATGCCACACAAGCCCGACAATTGTATAAAACATGTGCACGCCAAAACAACAAACATGTGCATGCCGAAACAAAAAAAAACAACAAAAAAAAAATATATAGGGGCGCCTACATCGGCAACCCAACAATGTTCGTGTCCATCTTGAAAATTGTTCTACCAGCTTGATGTTTCATTGTTCTTTTTTTTTTTTTTAATATCCATTTTCACAGAATTGGGCAAAGTTCTTAAAAATGTTCATTTTCTTTCTCGACTCTGTCCATAAGCGTAGACTCCTCAATGCATAACCACATGATTATAGGCGGTGACCGCGCCCCAGTTTCTAAACTAACATCGAGTAAATGACCTTTGACCAACACTATGCGTGTCTCTGCTCGAGTTTATTGTTACACATGTAACCTCATTTAATTTAATTTAATTTCAAACATACTATGTTTGAACACAGAAAAAAATGGCCATTATCTGCCGTACATATCATTCATAGTCTGACCGAGAAATGTTCAATAGAAAATGAAAAAAATTACCCTGATTCCAACGTTAATCCGCATGCAATTTACTTGTGGAGGATTAGAGGTTTCATCTATATTAATTTAGTTTAAAAAAATGGACCCGTGACTCGTAGTTCCTTAGTTTGTACAATGTTTTCTATTCCTTGAACTACTTCCTCTGGATTCGAATCCAAGCATATCTGACCTGTTGACACCTCTCTGTTTAACACAGAGACATTTGAGTGTTGAACACCCGTTGACCCCGGAGTACTATTCACAACGGATAACTCAATTTCCTTTTCCGAAGCACTGTTGCTTCTTTCACACTTAAAAATCCGCTTCCTAGCTATTATTCCAAGGATTATCATAACGCCGACCACGCCAGCACTGACTCCTATCGTCAACCTCCTCGGGAGTTCCTCACATCCTTCACTAAATCTCTCCATATTTATCTGTTCCAAGGTATTTACTAGTTTTCAGAAATTAATATATCTTCAAAAGATACTTCCCAAGTCACATAAATGAAAATTCACAGAGGATGTTGAATTGATGGGAACCTGCACAAAAGCATAATTCACAACCATAGAAATGTAAATCATTTTGTAGTGTACAGTCATTGAAAAGAAATAAAAAAAAAAACTAACACTGCACAACCCAACGAAACATTGTTATCAACAAGTTAATCCAATTATCCACTTTAAAGAGTAGAAGAAACTTCCTTTACATGATTTTACATTTCACTTACTCAATAAAAGTAAGATTAATTAAGCAACATATCAGTAAACTCACTTCACATATATGGTAAAATATTAACAACAAAAATAAATCATTAACTCAGATGTTTTGTACTTACAGATGGGCAAATATTTCAACTTCTTCCTCCTGTCAACCCCAAACCTATGCGCTCTCCGCTACTGCTACTCTCTACATGTAGTCCTACACCCCCTCCGTTCTACCCTTAATGTGTTCGACACATTTCTCAATTCTAGGGTCAGATCGGCAAAAGTATACATTTTTTTTTTTCTAACTAGACTTATAAACACGAGCAGAAAACACACACACTATCAAATCAAAGAGTCACCTACCTTGGCTGATGTCTACAGTCGCGCGGCTGCTATATATTTTCGTCTTCTTTTTTTCTTTCTATCTGGTAGTTTTAAGTCCGTTGAATTTTCAATCGTCGCCGTGGTAACCAGCTCGTATCTATCTGTTTTGTTGTCTCAAAACAGCAAGTCACTAGCACCAAAAAGACGTGTGTTATATATCGCCGTACGACGACAAAACAACAAACATGCATATATAAAAATATAAGGTTATATTTTTATTAATGACGACGAACCGTGTGGAATAGAGAACGGAAGGGTGAGAGGCACATAGAAGGGTTGACGGGAGTGTATTCTTGCTGTGGTGTTTCTCTGCTTCCACTGGCCATTCTCTGCTGGTCTGGCTCTCTGTCTCCTCTGTCTCATGAAATCCGTGCGCCGAGGTCTTTTTATAATCTCCAAACCGGGACTTCCGGCTTTGCCTCGCCCACGCACGCCCACGTAATTCTCAGAGACACCTGTTCTGTTTGCCTCTGTAGCCATTTCCGCTACTGCCGGAAATAAGGTCAAACAAACATCCGTTCCTTTCAACGACCGGAAAACACCCCCGCTTGCATCAGCCTTTCTTGGGTGGGGCCAGACTGTTATATTACAGTACTATTCTCATCTGTAATAATTCTCATACTGAATAAAACTTTTATTCTATTATGCCCGGCTTGGTAATTTTTCCACTCAGATTTACATTTTGTTAAATTGTACCTTTGTCCAGGATACAACATTTACAGTATTCTTAAATGTTTTAATATAAATTCAAGGATATCCTAAGAAATTGTAGATACATTAGTAAGCCATATGTTGAAGTTCTAATTTAATTCAAATATTATCATGACTTTAGTTTGCTAGTAATTAACACAAACAAATAAAAACAAAGAATTCTACCATGAAGAAAGAAGTGAAGAGATTGAGTGGAAATAAAAGAGGAAAGAAGAAGCAGATACAGTGAAGAAGAATAAAAAGGAAGAAGAGAAATGATTAGAAAGAGTAGAAATAAATAGGGAGAGAAGTGGATAAAATGAAGAGGAAAGAAGAAATGGATAGAAAGTGAGTGGGAATGGAGAGAAAAGAAGTGGATAAAGTGAATTCGAATAAATAGGGATAGAAGTGGATAGAAGGACATGGAGATAGAAAACTGCAATAGGAAGTCACATGAAGAGGTAAAGAGAAGGAATATAAAGAGATAAAGTCGATCTGAGATACAGAAGACGACAATGTGATTGGTAATAGGTAGCCTTGTGAATTTTGTATCAGGTTTTCCATCAGAATAAAAGCCTGTCTTATTTGGAATTCAGCTTGAAAGAGAAGTGACCAGAGTATGTTTTAATGTTAAACAAATTTAGTGATTAATTATTTGTTTGCTATCCACCATATGAAGGGAAGTAGGTGGCATTATTAATGTCCTGGTTACTGTTCTTGGAACCGGTAATGATAGAAACAGCAATGAAGAAGAGTGGTTACAGTAGCAGTGTTAGTGACAAGAGAAGTAGTAGCATAAAAAAATGGTAGAAGTCAACATTATATATATACATATATATATATATATATACACACACACACAAAGAATACATATGTAGAAACATCAATCAGAGAATAAAAATAGTCTGGCTTATTGATGTTTTTTTACAATTAACAAATTAAGATAACTCTTTAGTTAATACATCAGGTTAAAAAAAAGGTAAAATTCTTGAATTTTCTATGTTGTAGTAAGGTAAAAACATAAATGACCTTTTATCTACTCAAGTTTTCTTTTGTATTTTTCCTTAAAAAAATGTTTTCATAAATTTATTCAGTAGATATTTGGATGACAGCATGTTCACTGCCACTATTTCCTTCCTCTACAGATAGCAATTTATGAATTTAAAGTTTCACCCTACTTAAATTAGGGATTATATGTCAACAGTCAAAACAATTGGAGCTATATTATCAGTAACAACTAGTAATCCCAGCAGAATGAGTTATTAGTAATAGTACCAAGAATAACATTACTTCATGGAATGCTATGAGATTGAATAGGATTGCTGTGAAAGTAGGTGAATAGCAATAGGTATTCATTTTTGTATAAGCAAATTGGTCATGGCAAACTTAAAGATAAACTTATAAAATCTTGTTTCATTTTAAGGACAATTATACATATTTTAGTGTTGCTTGGATGAAATCAGCCCCAAACATAAATTTAGTGGGTTTTATATATAAAGTAAAAGATATTGGATGAATGAGAATTGCAGGTCAAGTTCACTGGTGCTTCCATTTGAAGATAAACACATTGGTGAAGCCACACCTTATTGATTGGTTTAATAGCGAACAAGAGGAATATTTGATTAAGGAACTTGATTTGAGTCTAAACACACACACAAGAAAGGAAGGAAGGAAGAAAGAAAGAAAACATGTATGTGTGTTGAGATGGATGTTTGAAGAAGAAATAGGATAAGTACATTATTGATATTTACTAAGCATAGGTGCACAGAGCATGAGACCACAACTGTGGCACATCTTCTACAAATCCAGTTCGCTACAGTAGGAATTTAGTGTGCAAAGCATCACTTAAGTGAAGTACCCACAATGTTATATATATATATATATATATATATATATATATATATAAAATGTGTGTGCATTTTCATGAAAAATTATGTGTAATCACAAATGTATATGTGTATGAGAAAGAGTGAGTGATATCTATGAGTGGGTATATATTAATTTGTAAATGAGCAGGTGTCAGCTTATAAAAACATGTAATAGAGTGGGTATATATGTGTGTAATCAAGTGAAAGTATGCAAGTATTTAAAAAAAGAGAGTACAAGTCTATAAAAAAAGAGAAAAGAGTAGAATATATATGCTAAAAGTAAGCAAGAAATTTCTGGAATAAAAAGGATTTGCAAGAGAAATGTGAGAGTGAAAGTAAGAGCAAGTAGATGCAAGTGTTTAAGAAAATGAGGGCAAATATCAGAGAGAAAGAAAGAATAGCTTGTGTGTGTGTACATCTTATGGTTGTGTGAAAATTTGTGAGTGTGTAGCAATAGAAAAGGTTAGGGGTGTGTTAGGTTGACAGTGTTTGTCTGCATTCTGCTACTGCTTCAGTATTGATCCTTAGCCAATAACAGGTCAGTCCAAATGGCCTGGCACTGACCATTGTTGTGCAAAGCTGAGTGGATTAATCATCACATATTATTCACAGGTGTATTCACTGCCAGCCACCAAGTCAGAAGCCCCTTGTTCATGCTTAACAGCTAATGCGGATTTACAATAAACATGTGGCTTAAACAGTACAACTTGAATATTGGATGTATAATTAGATGTCAAACTGGACATAAGGATTGGTAGAGAGAAAGAAGAGAAAACTATGGAGCCCAATCTATCTGGTAATACTATATTTGATTTGTCTGTATTAAGAAACTGCATATCAAATATATTGGGGATTCTAGAAAAGAGATGCTCAATAGCAAAAATTTGTCTGAATTACTTAAAATGTTCAGAGATTATTAAATTTTATATTTGTGAGATGTGTGAAATTAAGCCCATACCCTCAAAATCCACTATAACCTGTACAATCCTAAATATCTTTGATATCACAAATAAAAAAAGAATAGATCAATAAAACTGACAAAGTTATTAATTGAATTCTGAGCTGAGATTTTCACTACATAATGTTTGACCTATATGATTAAAATTCAAGATTGAATTAAGTGCATTAACAAGGAAGGATGTTATGCTGAAAATTATTTGTGTAAAAAATTTTAATAATTAGTAGATAATGATAAATATAATCTTGCATTTTGCTGTTTTTGCTAGCCTAACTTAACTATAAAAAATAATAAACAGAGATGTGAGAAAGAGAAGGATCATGAGGAGATACAAAGTGTAGTGAGAGGAGGTTAATGCGGAATGATGGTTAATTTGTAGAAAACCTAAAAAGAGTAACAATACTTGATTCTCAGGTGGTGGCATCATCACTTCAGCTTCTGTGATCTTCATTTTGCAGAAAAACATTCACAGAAGCTCCATTGCTGGTAGTGAAAGGTAGAATTGTAGGCACTGGTTTGGCCTTGACATGAAAGAAAAACCCCAAATTTATTGAGTTGAGAAAAAAATGGGTGTGGCTTCTTGACTGGAGACAGGTTTGATGATGATGGAAAGAGAATAAGAGAAAAAAGTGAGAGAGAGAGAGTAAAAAAAAAAATACTTGACACTCACAGCTGGCCCCTTCATCTTTGGGAGAAATTAAATAATTGTAAGAAAAGATTAAATAAGAAACAAAAGCTAGGAGGCAAAAGGAATAAATGGAATCAGGAAAATAAAATGAAAAAAAATGAAAAAACCTTGTGTAAACTGAATATCCTTCTATCTGAATTTGTGCACATGACAATGTGAAAGAAAGAAAATGGAAAACTTGATAAGAGATCAATACACTCTTGTCATGGCATTTTACAAATTTGCTAAAAACTGCTTAGATGAGTTGGCATGTGAAGATGTAGGGTTTAGGGGAATAGTATCTTGATGTGTAAGCCAAGAGATAGATCTGCCCTCAAGGTCAGTTTACTACTGTTTCTGCTGCATTGAGACATATCCAAGCAAAAGTCATTTGGTCAGTCTATCGTTTGCTTCTTAACATTTGCAGAAACAGAAACATGAAAGTAGTGCGTTTGTGTATACATACCTGTGAAATTTTATTTCCATGTTTCCAAGAGAGATAAAAATGTGTTAGCATATAAATAAGATTGTGTGTGTGTGTTGTGGTGAAATGAATATTGGCTTGGAATGAGAAATCAGAGAACCGAGTTTGAATTTTGGTTGAATTTGTTACATTTGCTTACTGCGTGTCTGATATGGTGCAGAGTCCTGTTGTTAGACATAGGGTCATCCAACTGCCCTCTTGTCACAGGGCAGTATTACCTCCTCAAGGCACTTGATGTAGGCTTCTGTGTTGAGTTTGAGACTCTCAGCGACAGATTTGAAAGTTCTTTTCTTATCAGAATGATCAGAGTGAAATTTCTGAGCTGCTGTACCTTCATCATCACTGTTAGACTCCTCAAATTGTTTCTGAATATTCTGCACTGTCCACTGTCCACAGATTAACACCTAAACACCCTAAAATGTTTGTATTGGAGCTTCTGGCATGAAGCAAAACAGTACAGCATGCTGCTTTCAAATTTCTGATGGAGTGAATTGTATCATAAGGCTCTCTTATTCACAGATGGTGTCCAACTGAACCTACTATACAGTGCAATCAACGAAATAACAAAAAAAACAAAAACAATGTGCATGTGCAAAATTAAAAATATAAAATGGTGACAATTTACTCTTGTGTGTGTGTGTGTGTGTGTGTGTGTGTGTGTATATATATATATATATATATATATATATATGTGTGTGTGTAGGAAGGAAGGTAAGGAAATATATACAAATATGACACTCACAAGGTTTCTTATAGAACAAGATTGAATTAGAAAATATTTCATTAAAACGTTAATTATAATCAGCTAATGATATTTTAGTAATAAAATATATGGTAGGTTGCTGAAAAGTTCTTGATCTGACTAAAACACTATTTAAAAAAATAAGGAAGGAAATTCTAATATTTGATTTTGAGAAGAGAGTCAAACTGATCATAACCTTTCAGTATTTCCTTGTATATAAATATTCATAAAATTGTGAGATCAAAACATTAGTTCAGAATATAAAATGAGTATCCATCAACAACTATATTAATCTAAAAATCTAAAATTATATCAATATGACAATGCAACACATAAAAGGAAAACTACTTTTGGGATTATTAATAAATATGAAAATAGAATTTAAAGTTTCTGGTCAGGAAATGAAAAATTATTCTTTGTTGATTATTTAAACAATATCAAAAGTAATAACATTCATGTTCAAGTGATTTTTATTACTTTTAGATTCTCAATATTTTTTTTAAGATAAAAGATTTGTCAGCTTAACTTTAATTAATATAAAACTTGTTATCATTTTCCTTTTTCAACAAATTATAAACTATGGAACAAAGTGCATTTAATCAATTGATCACTCACTTTTAAATGTATATTAGCAGTATAGCCCGGCGTTGCTCGGGTGTAATGGAAGCTTTAAAACTAATCCATGGCCCTGGAGCTCAGACTCTTTGGATGTTGGCATGAAAGACTAAAAAGCAATAGTTGTTTTCAGTTAAAGTGAAACCATAGACTGAAAGAAAAATAAATGGATGTAAGTCAAATTTTGATTTCCTGGTATCGATATCAAATAAGTTTTTTTCGTCGTAAACTGAATTTTGAAGGCTAAATAAGTCCTCTGAGTAAATGGTATCATGGCTGAGACTAAGAACTACAATTGAAGCAAAAACTAAAATAAAAGGGCTGAAAAAACTACAGACATACAGGCAGATAAACAGACACACACACAAACATCTTGCCTTTTATATATATAATTGATTTTCTGCACTATTGTAAGAACTGCAACCTTGAAACTTCTGAATATCGTTTCTTATGTCTTTGTCTATGAGTACATCAAATTTGATTAAAATCAGACCACTTCTTTTATAACACGTTTTTTTCGATTATCGATATTTATTGGGGGTACCTTGACACAAAACCTAGCTAAGAACACTCGCAGATGCTTATAGTACAACTGTGTAAATTTTCAATAAAATCGGTTCAGCCGTTTTGGAGTCTATAGGTAACGGACACAAACATACATACACACACACACACAGACAAAGTTCCATTTATAAATAAATTTAGATAGATTAGTCATTATCATTGTTCAGGTTTTATTACATTTTTAAAAAAATCTTTTATCTTGTTTTCATGATAAAGTCTGAAATGCTTCTAACAACATGCCAAGTCCTTGAAATATTTAGACAAAGACAAAATATAAAATGTTACATGATGATGGTGATGATGATTTTCTTTCAATCAATTTAAAAAAAGATACCAGGGATAAAAGCTTATTAGAACATCCAGTTCCATGGCCTTCTTACTCCTTCGAGCATCCCCCTCCCAGATTGACCATGTCTTTAAGGGTGTTTGCCAGACTCACCATGCTTGACCAAATATGGGTTAGTGATGCTATGAATCCATCATTGGAAGTTTGGAATTCGGAGTTATTCTTCTCTTAGACCAGTAGCCACTCAAGGCTATAGGACCCAGTCTGTCTTGCTATCTACTCATAGATTGGGATAGAAAAGATGTATTCACACTTTTCCAAGGGTATTTGGACAAAAATGAATGTAACAAACTTGACTGGAAGTCAAACTCAGCTGTTAGATTTCTCAATCTGAGTTGCTATCCATTACTTCACCATGTCTCCAGTCAACCTTTATTTATTTTTTTTCAGGATTAATACTTTTATATTATTTCTATTATTAATAGTGGTTTTATTATGATTGTTGCTTTTCAAATCATTAAATTTTTTTTATAACATTTATAAAAACAGTATAATCTTCATTAATATTATTGTAATTATTGATCATAAACAATGATAACAAAAGAGAATGAAGTTATAATGATGTTTAAATCACGAATTAAAACAATGTGAATTCAAAATCATGTAAAATTAATGATAAAGAACGAATAAAAGAAAAACATATTTGATGTATTTTGATAGAGTACCATGTAATCTACATATAATATGTGAAAGAACCGAAAGTGTCTTAAATTTTATTATGATAGAATTGTGGGGAGGAAGGAAAAATTCATTAAAGAGAAAAATGGGTCCTTACTATCCTGCCCAAGTCTATTATCAATGAACAAATAAAGTCATAATGGCAATTACTAGAAGCAAGGACCTGCTGGGTACAGTCCGAGACATGACATGGAATTCCATTTCTTGTTTGAGAGAAAATTAAACCATTTGCCACAAATGGTGCAGTGCAGGAAAGAAAAGAAATCATCATGAAAAAAATTATCTTACAATTTTAAGTTAAACACAAATAAGGGAAAGAAAAATGTTTTTGCTCAAAAGAAGAAAAAAAGAAAAAAAAAGTAAAACTAAAAACACCAAGGTGGCATTTGATCAGAATTTTTAAGCAATGAAAATAAAAATAGCTGCAATTTTTTTTTATACCAAATAAAGAAAGCAAAAAAATGAGAAGTGAGAAAGGGGGGAAAAAAGCATGAATAAAAAAGAAATTTCTCAGTTAATAGACTAAACACAAAAGTTAATTACAAATGGGAAGAGGTAAAGGATGGATTTTTTGGCAAAATAAAAAAAATAAAAAAATAAATTAAAAAAGAAAAACTTCCACAAAGGAAAAAAGAATATCTGATTTTATTTGGAAAAAAGTTGATAAAAATTTTAATTTGGCACACAACATACAAATTGAAAATACCAAAGCAAAAGACCTTGAAATGATTTAATATAATTTGTTTTCTCATTAATCAACAAATTTTTTTTTTGCACTTTTTCAGTGTCAATGCCACCTTGAAAATATGGAAACAAAAATAAGAGAGCAATTGGTAATATGTCTGTTTAAAACAGAAGTAATTTTAAATTGCTATTGGTTTTCTTTTAATGGATTTGAAATTAAAAAAAATGATTAACAGTAATGACAGATGGCTCAAATATTTATATTATTTTTTTTACAAGCATTGTAAAAAAAGAAAAAAAAATGAAACAAAGCATGTCTGTGTGATGGGGGGGGAGAGAAAGAAACTTATCAAAATCTCAAAATACATATTTATTCACATAGAAAGAAAAACATTAATTCATTACTTTTGAATTTTTAACTCATTTTTAAATTTGTTTAGTTATTTAATACTATCTCTGTCCTATAATAGGTGTTACATTTAGTTTATAAAATGTATAAGCAAATGTAACAACAATTATGGGACAGATGCAGTAGTTTGTTTCTAATGTGCAAATAATAATTTTGTTGCTGCTTCTGCTTGACTTTGCATGAAGATTTAGATGAATTTTCCATTGGCGTTTGCAAGTCATGCAACATTATTTTCAGGAAACATGAGGTAACTTTCAGACTGACACCAATTAAATTTTTTCTTCCCATAATTATCATATTTTATAACAAGGGATATGAGACAGATACTTCTAAGCTGGAAATTATTTAAAATTTATAATAATTTCAACTGACCAAAAAACTTTTAGGCCATACTGTAATTCTTGAACAATCTAAAATTCATTGCCAATGTAAGCTTCATTGATGAAAAGAAAAATATCATTTAGCAGTGACAACCAAGCCTGTTATTATGAATTATCCTGTCATAAATAGTACTTGTACTTCATTGGATTACAAGAAAAGTCATGTTGATCTAAAATACTGCAAGCACAATTCTAATAATTTTAAGTAAATAAAAATGTTAATGCTTTTTAAGGTGGAAATGAATAGAGAAGATATGAAATCAAAGAAAGGAAGACAAGTACAAAAATCAGCCTTATACTTTTTGTGGGGCATCATAGTTTTGTTGTTTTTTTTTTCATTTTTTGTATGATACACCAGATCTTTTTCTGGTGCCTATCATATTCAATAATCTTTAGGGAAGTTCAAATAGTGTCCTTTATTTTATTTGGGTATTAGGAGTACATTGATTGCATCTCAGGCTTTTTAATGTATCTGGCATCTTTTCATGGTATTTTAGAATTCATAAATATTAACTTTCTCTACTGAGCGAATCAAATCCTTCACTATCTGTGCTTCAAAGATTGAAACGAATAAAGTTACCCAAGCTTTTTGTCCCAAAAAGATCATCAACATAGTTGCTTATGGAGAAAGCAATAAATTGATGAAGATATTGATATAACAAACTCTGGTGTTTGCAGGTAATACATGAACTTTGATTTTCACTACTCATACTGTTGCCTGATTCATTAGTTATGATCCAGTGTTCTAGTAAAGGTACTCTCCCTTTGACCTTCTCCCTGTGTTGTGATTGTACCCAATGTGTGAGGGTTCACGTTATTATCCGTAGCTTGCACATGACTGGCAGTAGGCGAACAGCCATTACGGGTGTATTGACACGTGAGGCAAGGTGATCCCTTTTACAAATAAATACCTGTCGAATCCATTGAATCCTGTTCATCTATTTCTTTCATGGTAGCAGAGCATTAAAACAATGGCTTCAAACTACAAAAATCCACCCCAATTTGATGAGTAAAGTTATGAAGAATGGAAGAACGAGCTATCTATCTGGCAACTAATGACAGACGTTGAAAAGCGGAAACAAGCCTTACTGGTAATGTTGTCTCTAACTGGAAAAGCAAGAAAGGCAGCTTTAAATTGTAACAGAGAAGACTTACACCAAGAAGATGGTATGGAAACTAATTACTGCACTGGATCGATTATTTTTGCATGAAACCATCGACACAGCCTATGAAGCACACAGGAACTTCGACGGATTCCGGAGACCTGAACACAAGGCGATTTCAGACTACATCGTAGAACTTGACCAGCGATACCAGAAAAATAAAAAATATAAAATGAGTCTGCCAGATGTTGTACTAGCATGCAAGCTTCTGGATAATGCTAATTTATCAACCCAACAAAAACAATTAATCCTGACAGCATGTACATCAAGTGAGTTATGTTATGATACAATGAAGTCCACTATGAAAAGAATTTTCAGGGACATTGTAAATAAACAAAACCAATTGGAAGGGACTAACATTGCATTAATCAAGCAAGAAACTGCATTATCCACCAATCAAGGTAAGAAGCGAAATCCACGTTGCTCTTTTCTAAAACCTAATGATAAAGTTAAAGAAACCAATCTGCCTAACAGATACGGTAAAGCAAGCAGATGCAGGATTTGCCAAAGTGTGCTCCATTGGTGGAAAGAATGTCCACATAGAAATGATTCAGTTAAGCTTGTAGAAGATTATCATTCTGATAACAGTGATTCACAGGTAGAAGAATGTAATATCACACTCATTATGCAGAATAACGTCTAACGTCTCCAAAAATGAAATTTTTGTTGTAGAATCTCTAAATTCAGCAGTCATCGACACAGCTTGTACCAGAACAATCTGTGGGCGGAGATGGCTAAGACACTATGTAAAAACTATAAATAGTGATGTTACACCTAGAAAAAGTCACAAACCTTTTCGTTTTGGTGATGGAAAAATTATAAATTCATTCCAAAAAGTTATTTTGCCAGCCAAAATAGGCAACACTAGATGTAAAATAGAGGCTGAAGTGGTCGATACAGACATCCCACTTCTGTTAAGCAAGACTTCATTGAAAAAAGCAGGAACTATTCTGGACTTGAATTCCAACAAGGCTGTGATGTTTGGAAAACCCATAGAATTATGGTTTACATCTACTGGCCACTACTGCATTGATATTACTGACACTTCTGACTTGGAAGTACTGGTAGAAAATGAAAATATTGATGACAGCAATAGTTAAGATGCTGACTAAACTTCATAAACAATTTGGGCATGCATCTGCAGAAAAGCTAAAACAACTTCTGAAATCTGCAGGTACAGCTAACTCAGATATTCTCAGCAAACTGGAGGATGTCATCCTAAAATGCAGCACATGCAGAAAACATGCAAAACCATCACCTAAACCCATTGTTGGTTTTCATGGGCCAATGACCATAACCAAACTGTAGCTGTGGATCTACATCAGCTGGAGCCTAACCTGTGGTACCTGCATATAATTGAGGAATTCTCCAGGTTAGTGCTGGATGTATCACGAACACCAAACAGTCATCTATGTTTGTCCGGAACTTTATAAAGTATTGAATAAACATTCATGGGATACCGTGGCAGCTTCTCAGTGATCTTGGTGAATTTGACAGTGCCAAAGTACGAGACACGGCTGAGAACTTCAATATATGCATAATCACTACTGCTGGTTATTCTCCCTGGAGCAATGGTCTACTTGAAAGACACAATCAAACACTAACAGAGATTTTGATGAAAGTCAAGCATGACCAAAATGTTGACTGGGAAACAGCCCTGAACTGGGCACTAATGGCCAAAAACTCACTACATAATGTATATGGATATAGTCCATATCAACTGGTTTTTGAGAGGAATCCAAATATTCCATCTGTCCTCACTGATCAACCACCATCTCTGAAGTGGTGAGAAACCACATAAATGCATTACACACAGCAAGACAGGCCTTCACAAAAGCTAAATCATCAGAAGAGCCCTGTGTAAACAATTACAACCCACACCTGACATCTGTAAACCTGTTGACAAGGTCTACTATAAGAGACCAGATAATAAAATAGGAAGAGGACCTGGCGTGGTAACTGGCCAGTATGGGCCTGTTGTGTTTGTTCGCCATGGAGGGATACTAGTGAGAGTGCATAAGTGTAGACTATGTTTAGCACACCCATCAAATGAAAAAGGAAACCCGGCCCATTATCTGATACACCAAACAACCACAGGGCTGAGAAGCAACTAGACCCTATCAAAAATTTAGAATTATCTGAAAATTCTGATGATGATCAATCTCCACAAACCTTTCAGGCTCCAAGCTATAACAATAAAATACCAAATGACAAAATTCAGATAAAACCAGGCCACATCATAAGTTATACACACAAGGAAAGCCAACAACAAATCCAGTCTAAGGTAATCAGCTGAGCAAGAAAGGCTAATGGAAAAATTAAAAACTGGTACAACATCAAAATTATGGAACCAGCTAACTTGGCAGGTGAAGAACTATCTGTAAACCTGGGCCAAGTCAGTGACCTTAATAAAAATGAAACCACCAGAGTGTCTGCTGATGATGACAGTGTCATGATTGTGGATAATATGCAATTTTATGAAGCAAAAATGAAAGCGCTTGACAGCTGGAGACAGAACAATGTCTACACTGGACAGAAATGCATATCCAATCGCTGGGTTTGTAGCTGGAAATCAACTACGGATGGCATTACACCTGAAGCGAGACTTGTTGCTAGGGGATTTGAAGAAATACAGGATATCCAAAAAGATTCCCCCACTTGTGCCCATGAGTCTCTGAGACTGATAATGGTAGTATCAGCTCAACATCAATGGAAGCTACATTCCATAGATATTAAGACTGCGAACAAAAGATGGATAGGGAAGTCTACATAAAACCACCTAAGGAAGCGAAATATGATGAAATATGGCGGCTGAACAAATGTGTCTATAGGCTGAGTGATGCATCTCTTCACTGGTATAATAAAGTGAAATCGGTCATGACTGAGAATGGTGGCATTATGTCAAAAATGGACCCCACAGTTTTCTATTGGATCTCTAAGGCTGGCAGCCTGATAGGCATACTAGCTTGCCATGTCGATGACTTCATTTGGTCAGGAGACCAACAATTTGATGACTTTATCAAAAACATACGGAAGGTATTTAAAGTGAGAAAAGAAGACAGCAAAATCTTCAAGCATTGTGGAATTGATCTCGTCTGTATCAATGATACAATACAACTCAACCAGGATAAATACACTGACGAAATATCACCAGTTGTTGTGGACTCTGTGAGGGCTATGCAAAAAAAACTCACAACTCTCAAAAAATGAAAAGCAGTCATTGAGATCGAAGGTGGGACAACCATTTAGGTTAGCACATAAGAGTCATCCAGACCTACTATTCAATGCATGTGTATTAGCGACAAGCATTAAAAATTGCACAGTGCAGGATCTACTACTGGTAAACAAAGTTATTGCCAGAGCCAAATCATCTAAGCTGTCACTGAAATTTCAACACCTTGGAAAAGATGAGGAACTACATCTGATGGTATTTAGTGATGTTTCTATGGGAAATCAGGGAGGTTATATAATCCTACTTGTGGGTGAATCTGGTAGATTCTCTCTGATTTGGTGGAGCTCAAAGAAGATCCGGCGCATTGTGCATAGCACTTTGGCTGCTGAAACTATCTCGATGTCTGAAGCAATTGACATGGCAGTTTTCATTTCCACACTGTTCTCTGAACTCACAACAGGTAAGCCAAATCCACATAATATGTGTCACAGACTGCAAATCACTCTTTGAGGCTGTAAAATAATCAAAACCGGTTAAAGAAAAACAGCTTAGAATTGGAATCAGTGGAATTAAGGAGCTAATGGATGATGGACAGATAAAAGAGTTCTGGTGGTGTCAGGATAAAATACAATTGGTAGACTGCTTAACTAAGAGAGGTGCATAACCCCCTTTTTTAAGGAGTATACTCCAACAAGGTGTAATCAATAAACAAGCACAATTGGCTTCATGATCTAAACTCTTTACTTATTTTCTTACTTCCTCATTTCCATTTACTTTGGTATACACACTATTAAAAAAGAAAAAAAAAGGAAATTCTAATGAGATTGTTACGCTCTAGTAAGGGTACTCTCCCTTTGACCTTCTCCCTGTGTTGTGATTGTACCCAGCGTGTGAGGATTCACATTATTATCCGTGGCTTGTGCATGACCGGCAGTAGGCGAACAGCCATTACGAGTGTATTGACATGTGAAGCAATGTGATCCCTTTTACAAATAAATATCTGTCAAATCCATTGAATCCTGTTCATCTATTTCTTTCACCAGACTATAATCGGAATAGTCTGTATAAAGGATATCTTTTAAAAAAATAATTACCCATTGTGTGTAATGTCAACAACAACTAGCAAAGGTGTGAGTTTGTTAAACAAGAACTAAAACAGAGTTATGTGAGAAAAAATCCTGATAGTACTTAAAGAGTACTACTCTATACAGGCATTTCACTTACGTTAAACCTACACCAGAAAGAAGTATTATGAAGCATACATGCGGTGTATAATATTCCTTATAGTTGAAGGAGTGATTCAACATGTATGTAGAAAAACGAGAGCACATCAATCCTATATCATAATATATATCAGATAACTTTAGAAAATATGGTTATTAAAAACAGCAAAAGATGTTGTTGTCAAAATACCTGTAGAAGTGAGTAAGCCTACATTAGTTTTACTCAGAGTCTTAATAGAGTTCAAAAGTTGGTTAAGTTCTATTAATAAGTTGATAATCAATTACAAGGTCAAAAATCTTTAGAAAAAAGTACCCCCCCCTCAACAAAGAAAAAGTTAAAAAATAACAGGCATAACAATAAATAAATAAATAAAAGTGTGGCGCAGGATTTAGATATGAACATAAACAAAAAAGATATTCTGTTCAAAATTCTTTAAGTTTATTAAATTCAACAGACATGTGAAGAAAGCCTGAAAGTATATTTGCTAAAATAATATGATAAAAAGATAAGAATACTCATCCAAAGTGATCACTGTATCAGACCCCATTTTAAAGATTCAGACAGATAGTAACCTTTGTTGCTCATCATTTTATTACGAATACATGTATTTTAACAATTTACTAAATTACTTAGTTTTACAAAATCAAAGTAAACTAAGAAACAATTTAAAATTATTCTAAAGATAGATACAAATTATATTTCTGATGTGTTTTAGTACCATGACTTGAAACCTTAAGGATAATGAGAAAATTCTAAAAGTATTTCACTTTCCTGTTGAAACTTCAAGCAGTGCTACTTTGTGCTAAAAATTGAAAATTCTTCTTTGACAAATAGTATCAGAACTATAATAAGCAGTTAAAATTAATTATATTATAACCCTAGTTTTGTCAGTAAAACTAAATAAAATAAAGAAAACATCCATCTATATAAAAATACATAAAATCTCAAGTATAAAAATATTAAATGATATTAAATTGAAACCTCGTTGTTTGTTGAATTTAACATGATGATGACAAGAAGTAGAAATATCTGTTAACATTTTATGGTGAATGTTTTCCTGAAAATTTTGTCAAGGTGAAAGAAAATGGAATGTAGTATCATTGACAGACATTGTCGGAAACCATCAACCAAAGTATCAACAATTTGCTTTTATGATAATTTCCATCAAAGCCAATCTTTGTCCAGACTCTCCTTCCCTCTCTACAACCTCTTAGTAATCGTCCCAATCTACTTAGAGATAACACTTAAATATTCTGAAAAAAAAAAAAAAAAAAAAAAAGAAATGCTGGGTGCCATTCTTTTCCAAAATAATACAAATTAAGATTGTTTCCTGAAAGAGGAAACTAGTTATTGGTGTATAAGGAAATAAACAATTTCATGTCAAAACTGGTCTGACAGAACTAGAAGGTCAAAGAGCAATTCTCTGTATTTAGAAACTCAGGGGTTACAAAAATAATGATCAACAACAAATGTGCCAAATTTTAATTCCTATAAAACATTGAAAATTAAAACTACATTTTTAAAGATACACTTCCAAAAAAGTAGTGCCTGAATTTTTCTTTAAATATGAAAAATAATCCATGTCTTTTTTCCTAACTTTTATTACTAACAATATTTATGTAAACTAAAATTATAACATTCCCAAAAAAATGAAAGCTGAAAGAGACAGTCAACCACTTATTCAAATGTTTTTATAATATATTTGCATATAAATTCACACACTAAACTTAGATAAATACATATATGTTGATTTGTAAGTTTGTATTTCTAAATATTTTCTTATAAGAGTAAAGCATATATATAATATTTATTTCATTTTTCTTCATTACTGTTACAGCCTTTGAGAAATTCTTTATGAAAGCTTCAATGGTTAAGATACAAGAAAGAAAAAGATAGGCTGAGATGAAAAAGAACATGAATATTAACATTACACTTTGTACATATTTATACAGTTGTAGATTGTAGTATTGGGAAAGAATTGACATTTTTGTCAACACAATGAGATGGATACTTTTTGATACTTAGATCACTTTCTTTTCATAGGTTTATGCATAGTGTTAGCCTAAAAGTACATACCAAGTTCTGGTAATACAGAAAAAAAAAGTTATTTCTATAATTTCTTATTTTGCTCATATTACACAAATTGACTCAATTGCTAGATGCCTGAAATTTTTATGCTAAGTAGAAACTAACTTTCAGAATTTTATTATGTTAAAGATTTCTTAATACATTTTATTCAAGGAAGTAAAGAGATTTTATTTAATAATTTATAATATCACAGGTTTTAAATCTTTATTATAATGCCACTGACAAGATGAAAATTATATATATATATATATATATATATATATATAAAATACAGTTATAAAAATAATCAACATTGCATGGGACCGTCAGTTACAGACACTATATAGAGATACTATATATCCAATATTGAATACTTTCTCCAAAATATAACATGTTAAACAGTTTTTAATATATATATATATATATATATATATTGTATATACACATGCACACTATACATATATGCACAAGAAAGAAAACAAGTAATTTTATTTTTTCTTCAAAATGAAATCTCCTCTACTGATATATGCTTGTATAAGTGTGCTTGCATAAAAGGAATAAGAAGTTTGATAAAAGTTTAACATAAAAGTCTTTCCAATTTAATTTGTGGAATTTGATAAGAGAAACAGAAAATGATTAGGAAAAGATGAAAATATCAAGAAATTACAAAAATGGCAGAAAGGGAATTGAAGACACACACACACAATTTCAGATGTAAGTATCCATATTTATGTTGGAAATTCTCAACAACTTAGAAGAAAAATATCTGACAACAAAGTTGAATGAACATTCCTCTTTGAAATATGATTGGAATGAAAATGAAGAAAAATTTCCTTGGTGAGAGAGAAAGAGAAATATTGATTGAATTGTGGAAGATGATGGTGATTAGTTGGATGTAATAGAGAGTCAACCATATGTGCCAGCTGGTGCATAGTGCTGCAAATTTGATGAAATACCAACCAAAATGTTCCTGTTCTTTTTACCTTTTTTATTTGGCTTGTTTCTGACATCTTTGCCAGTGCTTATATATAATTTTTTTATTTTACAGAATCTTTCTTTTATTTTCCATTATCTTAACAGCCTTTGAGAAATTCTTTATGAAAACTTCAATGGCAAGATAGATGATAGAATAAGACAGGCTGGGACGAGAAAGAACCTGAATGTTGATATTACACTTTTGTTGTACATACAGTTGTATTGTAGATTGTAGGAATGAAAAAGAATAACTGCCAAAGCAATGAGATGCAAACATTTTGCAACTTAGATCACTTTCTTTTTACATGTTTATGTATACAGTGTTAGCATAAAAATATGTACTAACTTCTGGTAATAAAGAAAAAAATGTTCTTTCTATAATATCTTATTTTGCTCATATTACACAAATATAATCAATTTGTAGATACTGTTTTTTTATGCTAAGTAGAAACCAGGATTTGATTATGCTATTATACATTTTATTTAAGGCAGAGAAAGATTTTATATTAGACATGTTTTCAATTCAAGTAAAAGGAATTTATTTACTAATATTATTTTAATAGCACTAACAAAATGAGAATGTATATAGAAAAAACACTTTTATATCCATATACTTGTATAATTTAAAATGCATTTAAAGGGAATTTAATATGTTTAAAGATATATAGAGAAATATGTATTCACACATACTGATGTATACAGAGATTGCGAAATTTCTTTACACAAATTTAAATAATTTATGCTACTTTTAATCAATTCTTTCATTTTGATAACACTGTCTGAAAATTTGAACAGATTAAAATAAGAATGGATTATAAATAGAATTTTGAGAGATTTGTTGAACAAATCAAGCTTGAAAGAAAATCTGTAGAAACATTAATGAAAATGCACTCAAAAGAGTATGTACTTTACATGTTTTTTTTTTTGTGTGTGTGTGTGTGTGTGCTTTCACAGAAATGTCCTTGCAGAAAGCTTGAATCTGCCTCTTCTCAACCCAACAAGGCATACTGAATTCTCTAGCCTTGGGTGAAAGCCAGTAAAAGAGAAGATCTACACTGAATTCAAAACCATAGAGAAAGCAATGGAAAATCACTTCAACTTTTCCCAAGAAGTCATAGCAATTCACAAATATTAAAGAAAAGGGATCTTTGGAGAACTATGATCACACACACACACTATAAATATGCTAAGGTATATACGAGGATATAGTCTAATATATATCTCCAGGCATGTATAACTTTAAAAATAGGCAGATGACATACATACATACATACAAGTAAGGAAACATAAATAATGGCTTAATAGAGTAAAATTCTCTGGGCTTGGGTAGGGAGTGCAAAGTTCTGCACCACATTTTGGTTCAGCATCTGTAGCTGCTAATAGAAGATGAAGCGATGAATATTTGAGTGATGACTCAGCAGTCAGACAGTGTCATCAGGCTTGGACATTGTCTTCTCACCATGGCAAACAGCTAAGAGCGAATAGACAACTCAGTTATCTCCCTTTGCATCCCCACATCTGCTTTTTTTTATCTTGGTAATGGCTAAGCCTCTTCTTGTTGGAATAATGAAGGCCTTATAGGGCAATGTGTGCATTTGGTGAAGAAGCTCAGAGAAGGAATGAGATGAGCTGTGTATTGCCCTCAAGTCATGGGTCCCATGTACACACTTCAAGAAATCTTACGCTACAATAAGAGCCCTTTTTCAAAAAATAAAGTTTCTTTCTCGCAAAGTTAAAAGATTTTAAAGTATTGAACTGTTTTTTTTTAAATCATGTAAATTTCTAATACTAAAAACAAATGCTACCATTTAAAAACAATTTGCCAAAAAATAGAATTAAAATTTTAAAATGTAAATGTGAAATGAAAGATTTTAAAAATATAAGATCCATGCTAACAAGTAGTGTTAAAAAATGATGAGTAGTAACAGTTAACAAACATGAAAAATCAAGTTTAACTGATAGCTCTATCTTGTTGACACTGAATGCTTTTTTAACTGAAGCTATATGGTTGCAAATAATATTGTCTTATTACTGTTTAGTACTTACTTTAGAACATGTAAAAACTATTTGTACATGTTCTAAAGTATAATTTATAATAAATATTAATTGCTCTATTCTTATATTGAGCATTGTTTTAAATTAATGTTTAAACAATGCTCAATATAAGAATAGAGCAATTAATATTTATTATAAATTATACTTTAGAACATGTACAAATAGTTTTTACATGTTCTAAAGTATAATTTATAATATATATATATATATATATATATATATATTTATTTTAGAACATGTACAAACTACTACAAAATTGCACATTTTGTTTCAACATTGAAAGAACAATATCTCACCATCATTGTTAAATACCTGATGAGACATTGTTCTGTAGCTTGTATATCTAATTAATAATATTCATTGCTCTATTTTTATATTGAGCACTGTTTTAAATTAATCTTTTGATCATTGCAGTTATTTTCTTTGTTCTTATTCATTTGTGTGTGTGTGTGTATATATAAGTGATGATATAGAAATCAACACTACATGGTAGCTGTCAGTTTCATGTCTTAAGCGATCAACTGGTGTTTGTTTATATCTACAAATGCATTATGCCTAACACTGAGCACCCTTCCCATAATATAATATACACATATAAACAGAATGGGGATCTGAAAAACGTGTGTGTGTGTGTGTGTGCAGATAAACCTAAAATATTTACACCTGTATGAACCCTAAAAAAAATAATTAAAAAAAAAAAAGGGAAAAATAAATAAAAATACATACTTTCAGAAATATATATGTATATATTCATGCACATCACTGTAACACTACAAAATATTGAAATAGTTTATAGGTTAATCCAATTCTACAAATAGAATGAAAATAAATGATCAAAGACACTAGTCAGCAGATTAGATATAAACACAGGTATACAAAACAATCAACAAAACTGGCACAATTTCATTTATATGCCTTAATTCCTTTACATTTCAAATACTAAATTATCCATGATTCATGTTCATTTGTCCCAGTTTTGTCATTCAAGAGAATAAAATTAAAAAGAAAAAAATGTGTGAACTCTCAAAAGCAATAATAAAATTATTTTCCTTGAATCTGCATCATTACTTGTGACATGAATTACAAATTACTTTGCATTTTCTCTTTTCTTTCTCTTTTATGCATTATAAATAATCTACCTTTGCTTCTACTCAATCAGAATACTTTCTTTGGCAGTTTTACTGAAATTTCACACTGCTTATATAAGTGTGTGTGTGTGTGTGTTTATAAATTATTGTTTTTGTTACAAGAAAATGCTATTTGAAATAGTAGCTATGTTCTATAGAGAATGTCCTGATAACTAGAAAGGTAGTAATTCTCATTCAAAACATTCATTTTGTAATTTTCTTTTAACTTTAGAAACAAAATAAATTCTTTTAACCAGCTTGCTTAATTTATACAGGTTTGTGCATGATTAATGTACATGTAATTTTATTTCCCAGTACAGCTGAATGAAAAAATTAAGCAATTAGAATCTGCAAAACGCCTTGTGGTAAATACTTAAAATCTTTTTAAAATAATACTGTTGAGTTTTTTTTAGCCTTCTATGATTTTTCATTATTAAAAACTTTTCTTTTTTCAGAAGCTACCAAGGATTAAATCTCCAGAAAATACTTCAATGAAAGAAAATCTAAAAAATGAAAAATTTAAAAAAAGAAAAAAAAATATAATTGAAAATACAGCCAGAGAGAATGTGAAAGGTGGTTGACAAAATCCCTGGCTTCATATTTTAAAATCTCATTTTCATTAATTGGCAGAGAAAATTCCACAATTCAGTTTTTTTCCCCAAGAAAAAACTATTGCAATAAAAATCAGGGCAATTATTTTTAATGATATTTTTTATTTAATAAATCAAAGTTTTGTAATTTATTAATTAAAAAAAATTATAAGTTTAACTTGGCAAACATATTTTTAAATATTGATTTGGTACAAACATGATAAATAAAAAACAAAAATAAAAAATAAAAGGTAAAAGAAAAAAATCCTTTCTAGTTAGTAAAGCGTTAACATTATACTTTCATATCAGTAAATTACATATATACACAAACAAGAGCCATGTGAAGACAACATTTACAGGTCTTTCTATTGGTAGCAATGTATATTCAACTTTATTCAACTATAATATGAATCACATTCAGGATTTTCATTCTTCCATAAAACTGATGCGGTTTAAGACACTAAATTTTATATTTTTTTTAATTTAGTGTTTCTTTTACTTATTAACAGAGACATGCATGTAAACATGCTCACAATTGTATTTATTTGTTTCACTAAATGCATGTTTTCTAATTTAATTAAAAGCAATGTCATATCAATGCTCACTCACAATCATTGTAATATTAAATGAGAGAAAATTAAAGTGGAAAATTGTGACAGTAACAAATGCCAACATCAACAGCAAAGGGAGTAGAATGGTAGTTTCTTTCCAATAAGGAATGAAAGAAAAAAAATATTGCCTCCAAAAGCTATACCTTTATTAAAAGGTGCCTTTTGGATGAGGATATCTTTCTTAAGATATCAACCTTACTTTTTTTCTAGAATTTCTAAAACTGGCAGAGATATTTTTCAAATACCAGTTATTTTTGATATTCAGTATCTTGTAGAAGAGAATGAGTTCATAAAAGAAAGTGCATTGAAATCTAAATAATAGCATAAAATAAGATTAAAAAAACAAAGAATTTGTAATAAATAAAATCTTAAACTCTAAACTCAAGAGGTAATACTGCTCATAGAAAAATCACATGTCAAGCCAATGTATGTCAGTGTTCTAGAGACACCTGAAATGAATACAGAAATTGATTGGAAGAATGGAGAGTTCAAGTAAACTGATAAAGATTCAAAAGGCAACAGGAAATCATTAATGTTGGAGAAATATTATTAGTGTATTTTCAGCTCTCTACAGTGAATCCAATCAGTAGGTGTGATAGGTCAATCTAACACTTCAGTTCAAATTCACTTATATGCTAATTCTCTCTGAGAAATGTATGAATCCATCTCTTTACCCCCCCCCCCCAGTAACAAATAGCGAGATAGCCACCCAAGGCTTTAGGACTCAGTCTATCAGTCTTAGAGAAGGACAAGTCTGAATTCAAAACTAGAGGAGGGTCATTTGGGAATCTTGTGGCATGCTGTGCACCAGTTCTCTGTATTTGGCTCTTCCAAAAGGGGTGGTCAGTTCTGCACAAGCCTTCATCACTATAATTAAATCATATACTCAAGTAGTCTGACTGATTTGAAAAACTGATCTCTATGTTGAAACATGATGGGAGACGTCACCATATATATATATATAAAGCAATCATAATTGAAACTGTTTCAGCCTGATCCTCTTCTCAAAACTGATACAATGAATGATCAAACAATTTTTTTTTTTTAAACCACTTCTTGATCAGGCTGAAAATGTTTTGCCACTCTCTCATGACTCAATTCAGAGAATTTAATCTCTACAAAAATATAAAGCAAATGGGTTTATTTGATTTATACCTTATGTTCTTCTCAGAAGAAAATTAGAAAGTTTTAAATGAAGTTTTTGCAAATAAATTAAATAGCATGCTTATACATCATTTATTCATCTGTATTCATTTAAAATTTGATTTCTTACAACTGAAAATATTCTTATAAAAGCATATTTCATATTAACTATTTGTTTGCAAATTTGATGAATATCAGTGGGTGCAATTTTGTATGGAGGAATTTAATGGTATACCAATGGTTCATACATACTTTCATATCAGATGCCATTTTGGTAGACTGTTCTCTAAATTATGAACAAAAGTTCAACCTCTACTTACATATCTAACATCTGCTCCTGACATTGTGGGCCAGCATAATAAAACAGGATATATTACTTTCGTAAGTCCTTGTACTATACAGTAAACAGAAATACAAAATGGTAACCAAGTTCTTTAATGAATAACCAGGAAAACATGATGCTGACTGAATACAAGATATTACTAAAACTGAAGCAGATTTGCAATTTTATACAAACCTCATCATTTGGCTATTGTAGAATAATAAAAATGATAGCAGCTAGTGGCTATGAAATCTTCCAATACTATTTACTTGGATAGAGAAACAAATCCTCATTTATGTAATTGTGAGAAATGCTGATTAATACTATTTGCAGCAACAGATTAAGAGCATTCTAAAATAAAAGTTATTTTTTCCAATGAACATTTGTTATGACAATACACATGCTGTTATTAATACTTTGCAAGGTCTAGTTCAATCAATATATTTCAAGGTGCAGGGGCAGAATTTATCTATGTTAATTAGATTGCACTGATAAAGCTATGGAATAAAGTCTTTAGGTTACTTCTGCAATTAAAAAAACAAGTTACTGTTGCTCTTAAGGCCAGAGGCTTTCAGATGACAGGACAAATGCTGTATACCATGATTAATTAAAGACACTGTGTGTTTTATTGTGTGTGTGAATAAACTAACAATTAATTTGAAAATAACCTGAAAAAAATGAAAACGAAAAACCAATAAAAAATAAATGAACAGATACAAAAGATCAATAAGTGAGTCAAATAAAAAAAAACATTACTCATATATATATATATATATATATATATATATATATATATCTTTAAAAAGAACAGACGTCATATTATTTAAACCCAAGGAACCTTTCGGCCAACTCTTATCAAGGGTTCTCGTTGGCTTTAATTTTCTGTTCTATCCCATGGATTGGAATTTTGTATTCCTCCCTCTGCTGTTAATAAGGAATGGATTTTTTCTGAGTTTGAGTTGTTATACTCTCAAATCATCCGTCATGTTCCTAAGTCCGTCGAGAAGTGTTCTGAGGTTAAATATATATTCTGAATATTCTGCGCTAGGTTGCAAGAAAGATTCTCTCAACTGGCGCAGTATTCATTTTCAAACGATTAGAGCTTTACGCTCATGGGGTGACATTTATATCACCAAGCCAGACAAGGGTGCCGGTGTCGTGATTTTGAATAGATCGGATTATATTGTAAAGATGCATAATATATTAGATGATCCATCTAAATTTACAGTTATCGGTCCAGCCGATACTCATGATAACACCGGCAAAATAGAAGCCAAACTTCAACATTGGCTGGTGTCCCAGTATAAGGACAAATTAATTTCTAAGGACATCTATAGTAGGATCAGACCTGTGGGCTCGCAATGCCCTAGAATGTATGGCCTTCCAAAAGTTCATAAAGACGGAGTCCCACTCAGACCTATTTTGTCTATGGTGGGCTCCGCACAACATGAGTTGGCTAAGTGGTTGGCTAAGAGTCACCAACCTGTGTCTCTTGCTCTGTCTGCGTACAATGTCATCGACTCTTTCAGATTTTCTAGTTTCATTAGAAACTTAGATTTTTCATCCAGGGATAAATTTATGGTCTCCTTTGACATTGTCAGTTTGTACACAAATGTTCCATTAAATGATACTATTAACATTTATGTAGACATGTTATACAGAAGGAGTTTAGGTGCCATGGCAATTCTCGAGGAGTTATTCCTGGAATGTATGCGATTGGCAACTGAGGGGGTTGAATTTAGATTTGATGGGACAATGTTTGCGCAGACAGATGGTGTTGCAATGGGTAGTCCTTTGGGTCCTGTCCTTGCGAATATTTTTGTGGGATTTCATGAGCCTCTGCTATTTGAGAGGGTAGCAGGACCTTTGATATATCAACGATATGTTGATGATACCTTCTCTTTATTTGACAGCGCCATTGATGCTGAACATTTTTTAGTTCAGTTAAATTCTTTACATCCTTCCCTTCAGTTTATCATGGAGATTGAAAGGGATGGATGTTTCCCATTTTTAGATGTCCTTGTTCAGCGGCGGGACGGTACTTTCGTGTCTTCTGTTTTTCGCAAACCAACCTTTACTGGTTTGTATACTAATTGGAAGTCGTTTGTCCCTAAGTCTTGTAAACTAGGTCTGATAGAAACCTTGGTTCACCGTGCCTTGAATATTTGTTCTCCTGAATGTTTAGAAAGCGAATTGATTTGCTTGCAGGAGATTTTCGAAGGCAACGGGTACCCGGTTAATGTGGTGAAACGGGTAATTGATCGCAAGATAAAACGTTATAAAGAACCTAAGGTTGAAGGACCTAGCCGCTGTCCCTTGTATCTGAAAATACCCTGGCTTGGTAGAAGATGTCAAACTATAACCGACAGAGTTTCATCATGTGTTTTGTCCTGTTATTTTGCGGTGCAGTTACGTGTTGTTTTTCAGACTAGACCTGTGTTTCCTTCCTTCAGTAAAGATAGGTTGTCCTATTTTCGAAAAAGTTCAATTGTTTATCAATTTAAATGCTGTTGTGATGCTGCATACATAGGACGTACCGAGCTGAGGTTGGAGACGCGGGTTTCACAACACGTCGTCCCCGCTAATATATGTTCCAGTGGCTCTCTCAGACCTATAAGAACAACACAATCTGTTCTGGATTCCGCTATTGGCTGACATCTTTTGGACAATCAAGTGTGCGCCTCGGCATATGAGGACAGCTGGTTTACTGTCTTGCACAGCGCTCGGTCTACACATCATCCACGTATTTTGGAAGCAATTTGCTTGAAAATTCATCAGCTGAGCCTGTGCAGACAGAAAGAGCAGTTTTTACGCTCCTTACAATTGCTGGTGAGTCTGTGAGTATAACATTTTTTTCACTTTTAAACACTCTTGTGGAATTATATGTGTACACCCCCCTTACATTTTATGTGTTTTTTTTTTCAATAAATTTATTTTTAATCAAGTTCCATCATCTCCCAGCATTGTAAATAATTTATTTTGCCTTGTCCTTTTCCTTATTTCCCTTAAAATTAAAACCAACGAGAACCCTTAATAAGAGTTGGCCGAAAGGTTTCTCGGGTTTAAATAATATGACATCTGTTCTTTTTAAAGCCATTAGTAATTTCTGTGGGTACAAATCATTATTTATATATATATATATATATATATATATAGACAGCATATATTCATTCAAGCATGTTTCATTAAATAATATAGATATTATGTATATTTATTTTTACAATAATTCATTCTAGTTCTTGATGTTAAGTTGAAATCCACCAAGAAAGGTGCCATGGTTCTTGTTAACTACTTTCAATTTCCTCTGAGATCATCCTTAAATTAATAGATCACAGCCAACAATGCAAAACAGGACAACTTAAAACTCCAAAATAATCAGAGACTACAAGGACACATGGATGTAACTATAAAAATACATAAGCCTAACTTCCCTCTCTGTCTCATCATATTCCAAATCCCCACTCCAGTTTACCAATCAACCAACTCATTACACCATACATACCTAGTAAATACAGTATTAAATCAACTATGAACTAATCCAAATCTTAAAAATACAAAAAACTATTAATGAAACCATAGCCTCACTTGATGTTGAAAGTATATTTGACAATGTTCCAGTTAAAAGAAATGATTTATATAACTATAAAGAATATTTACAACAATCCATCTCTCCTGCCATTAAAAATCAGACCTAATAATAATATATATTACAGAAACTATTTTTGAATTGTAGCATTGAAGTTCCCTTTTCTGACCATCAAAATACCATCTACTTAAAATATGATGGTGTTTCCATGGATTCAGTTCTTGAACCAACATTTAGTAACTTCTACATGGCTAACCTTGAAAATAATTTATTTAACAGTACTAAAAAGAAACCCTCCATCTACCTAAGATATGCAGATGATATTCTCATCTTAGTTAAAAATATAGATGAAATACACAGACTACAAGAAAATTTTCCAAAAACTCCATTCTTAATTTCTCATATGAACTTAATAATAATGAAATTCCTTTACTGGATGTTTTTATTTATAATCATTTCACCCCAAGCAAGGCAGGACTGTCACTGGTGCACAGGGTGTTCCAGTGAGAGAAAAAAAAAAGTTACAGGATATAGATGATGGCAATTAACATTGCATTTTAACCTTTTGAGATTGTAGCTATCAGAGAAGTAAACAAATGGGAAAACTGTTAGAGTAGAAGAGTGAGTTACATTTAACAATTGTGATGGTAAAAGGGTGGAATCTTCATGCCAATCTATTATCGTGCATAAATATATGTGGTTGAGGCACCAGAGAAAAAAGCTTGTCAGAGCAGTTGTCATGAAAATACATGTAGGAAAGACAGCCATATCATGTTGATGAGAAACGGGCTGAAGGTGAGCTGCCAAGTCAGGATCAATTATATTGCAGATCCGCCTTTGGATTTTGTTGAGAACCTCAAGATGAATAACAAGAGCAATCAACCAGATACAGCAATAGTATTCAATAAACAGATAAAAAGCGTACAACCTAGGGTAGGGCCTTGAGGGACATTCATGTTTATATGAAAGGATCTGGAAGCTTGCCTATTCACAACAACCTTCATTTCACAAATTATAGGAATGAGTGAATTAAATCAAACAATCGTTCAGGAATACTGTAGCTTTGGAGCTTGCACAGGTCAGCATGCCAAACCCTGTCAAGTGTTTTCGAGGTATCAAGAGCAACAGCTTAAGCTTTGCCATTCTTATCAAGAAACTGGTATATATATTCAGTGATGGTCATTAGCAAATCAGTAGTAGACCTAGCAAAGCAGAATCTATATTGTTTGTCCGAGTTGTGAAATGTAAGATGCCTAACTATTTTAGAATTGATAACAGCCTCAAATACCTTGCCAAAAATAGATAAGAGGCTAATAGGGTGATAATTAGAGGAGTTAAAGAGTTCCCCAGAGTTCTTAAAAACAGGAACTATAGAGGAGAACTTCCAACAAGCAGGAAAGCAGGAAGAAGTAAGACAATAATTATAGAGTTTGGAGAGGATTTGAGCCAGCTCAGGGACATATTTCTTTAGGATGATGACTGGAATTCCATCATCTCTGCTTGCCTTATAGGTGGGAAATTGGGTGTGGGTACTTGAGATGAGTCAAGTGTGGATTTTGATGAGAATTTGTGAATAAAGCACTCAACCTTGTCTGCTGTGGATATGAGGGTTTTGAATTGATCAAACAGAAGAGGGATTGAGTGTTTGTTGTTGTTTAGCACACTCTTGCAGACCCACCAGTAATCTTTGGAATCAAACTTCTAAGCTGCTATACGCTGCTTCATTTAATCAGCAAACAACAGCTTAGCATCATTTAGGACATGCTTACATTCATTATAAGGAAAGACAAAGAGGTGCCTATTGTGATCAGATGTGTCACTCTGGTAATGCTGGAAGGAAAGATTCCTGTGGATGATGGCAGCCAAGTAAGCAGGAAAGAACCAAGGAGTTGAATGAAGTTGAGGTTGGAATTTTCTAGCTGAGATGAAAGCATCAATGCCAGCTTTTACTCAGAAGGAGGCTTCAGAGGTGCAATCTTGAAAAGGGAAACTAAAAACTTTGTTCCAAAGGACATTGCAAAAGAAATCACAGAATGGGTCCCAATCTGCTTATTGATGGCAGTAAGATATTCTGCTGGTAGGAAGTTTGTGGATAGATGAGGGAGTAGAAAGAGATATTGACAGACACCTCAGCATGATAAAAGTTGCCAAAAGAGCAGAGCTGCATAACATGAAAAGAGTTAGGGATAGAAGTAAAGAAGAGAAGCATGCTCATCAGAGTTACTGAAGAAACACGTAGGGAAATTCACCACTAAGTGATTGAGAAGTTCAGCATCTGGACTCCATTTAGCAAGTTTTTGAGCCAGTTGGCATGATAGACACTGAAGTCACCGAACACAAATATATTAGCAAATGAGTGAAGAGAAATGGCTTTGTCTACAGTGTATGAAACAGTCAGGAGAGGAAGGAGAGTGAGAGAGAAAGAAGAGATAGCTTACTGAGTTTAGCAAAGAGAGAGACAGACAGACGGAGACAGAGACAAATGTAGGACTGGACAAGTGATTCAAGAGAGAGCTTCCTAGGCAGAGGGAGATGTTCTTTGATATAAACTTCCAGATCATGCATGTGGACACTGGAGTCCTTTTTTAAGAGAGGAAGATATTCAGGAATCAAGAAATCAAAAGAGGAAATTGTAGGGTTATGTTTAGCTTTGCAGAGAGCTAGGACGTCAAGGGACTTTTAATAGAGGAACAATTCCACACTGCAAAAGTTGGTATGAATACCAACAACGTTAAAGAAAGAGATGTTTTTTAATAATGTTTTATATTGATAGATAATACATATACTACCCCCCATTTAAAAAACAACTAGCATAAACATGTGTACTCTAAACTATAACGTGAATGTACTCACTATTACAAAATAGCTATTATAAAAAATTTAATAAATCATGCAAAAGTTAACTCTTCCACAAGAAAAAATGTTTGCAATGAATTAAAAAACATTAGACAAACTCATTAATAATGATTTTCCTAATTATATCATTGATAAACAAATTAAACAAGCCATTAGAAATAGTAATATAAATAAAAAAGAACATAATACTTCTTTAAATAAACCTAAACATATCAACCTACTGTACTGTAATCAAATGCATTCTAACTATAAGCAAGATGAAAAAATCCTAAAAATTCCCATAAGTACAAATATATTCCCTACTGATCCCAGTAAAAAAAAAAAAAAAAAAAATAATTATATACAACCAACCTCATCATACACAAATAACTCCTCTTTATCAAATAGTGTTTTGCAAAAGACCAACATTGTATACAAGTTTAAATGTCTTTTGGAAGATTTATCTCTGGCAAAAAAGTAAGCACATGAAACAACAAAAATATTAACAAGACATCCTACACTCCATTTATTAGATACAAGCTTTATCGCACAAGATTTAAAGACACATTCCTGTCCACCCTCACAATACAGGAAAATACTTGTTAGCACCAATAGACTACACACAAAAAGTAGTAACCAGGTTATAACAAGGTTCAATTTCTTGTGGCCATATCATTTAGTATTGTTGATAGAACTATCAGAAGCAACAAAACGTACAATTTTGTTTTGCAATACTAATCCTTGTTAGAATACAAAGTATTATTAAATAATTAATTACAAGACAATTATCATACAAGATATTTTAGGCCAAAAATGATATGCAGTAAAAATACAAATATCTCCTTTTATGTAACATGACCCTTCAACATGTGGGTGCTGATAGCTCTTCACAACTTCCTATCTTTTGTAATTTGAAGCAGTGTGTGTCACTTTACTATCCCTTCTACTACCTGTTCTATTATTAATTTACACAAACTCACTAGGTAGATTACTTGATGTTTCCCTTTGTCTTTTTTGCCTTATAAATTGTTTAATTCTTTCCTAATTATCTGTCCCAGAAATTTCAATTCTCTCTTTATGATTCTAAATACAAATATCCTTTTTGTTTCTATTTTCCTAAAAAGAATTTTCATTTGTGATATGTTCCATCCATGGATTTCAACATCCCTCTGTAGAACCATATCTGTTACCTCAAGTTACCTCTACATCTGAGAGGAAATTCTACTGGGCATCATCATGGACATATTTTATAACAAATAATGCCAGTAAATGTAAAGAACATAAATAAATATAGGAAGATAGTATAAAGTAATAGCTTAGCAATGTAAGCATGTACAAATGAAGATGGATGCAAATTAGAGAAAGGCAAAAATTAAAAAAAAAAACATTGTTAATTCTTCATTTATGAGGTATTTGTAGACTTTAACAGCAGACATAGGGAATAATGTTCTACTGTTCATGTAGCAACAGAAAGGAAGATTCTAGGTTACAGGAGACAGGCTAATGGAGCTTACTTGTACTTTTAAAGTTAGCCAAAGGTAGCATGAAAATTTAGGCCTATCAGGTATATTATGGCCACTGAAAATGCATGAATTTTAATCCCTCCAGAAAAAAATTTATCTGTGTATAGTGCAACTGTTCACCAAAATTGCATGAATATTAACTTCTCCAAAGAAAATTACCTGTGTATAGTGTTACCTCCCCACTTTTTTCATAAAAACTCACACTATGCTCATGTTTATAAATAAACAAAAAATCCTTAAAGAACTTTTTTGTTGATCTTTAATCAAACTTATATATGCATGGTAGTATTTTTATTATAAATTTATAATAAGAACATAGTTTACTGCAACACAAGAGCCATTGTGCTTCGGTACTATCTTATTAGCACTTCATCAGGCAGTGAAATATTTTTCTGTTAGGAATTATATATAGAAACTGAAAAAACAACAAGGGTTTGTCTCAATGAACCAATAGAAAGCTAAATCATGATGGATAGGAAGAATTTGATTGTAAGGGTAAGGTGGGGGGAGAGGAAGTAGAGAATTGAAATGACTTTAAAACTCAGATGTTTTCATTGTCAGTGATGCAATAATTAAATGTATCCATTTGTATCATTTACATGTCTAAAACATTATCGTGTGTACTCATGAAATGCTTTCAGGATTTTCTTTAAGCTATCTTTCACTTAAACTATGTTTTTATTAAATTTTTCACTTAAACTATGTTTTTATTATAAATTTAAAATAAAAATATTACCATATATAATGCTCTACTAAGTATCGAGTACTCTTAATAAAGTAAATCATTACAAGCAGTGGACTGTTAACCCATTAGTTTGTACTACTTCTAATATATATATATATATATATATATATATATACTTACTGACTTAAGAATTTATAACTGAGAAATGTACCTTAAACATTTTAGAAATAAATCAGAATCAAAGTCAGTATTTCAATATATTACTTACGTATTAAATGTTTGCATATGTGCAGGCTGTTTTGTATTTTAGTATTATGACATTGATATAATAATTCACTTTGAATTGCTTTTTTATCAGAGATTTTGGCATGAACATATTTGACAATTCAATTCACTTAATTTTAAATTAAAAAAAATAATAATTATTCAGTCTATAATGTACCTTGTATTAAAAATAACATTAAAAAATCTTACCGTGTATGTGGGGACTAAAAAAGAAAAAGCCAATACCCCTGCCCCGCAAAAAAACCCAGAAATAAGTACATGGTGCATAGCCATTGATTGGCAAAAGAAAAAAAAATCAATAAAAAATCCATCACACAGTTTGATGTATGTACTGTTGCCAAGAGTTGAGTGGCATTCAATTTTGAAAGGAGGAGGAAGTATCAGGGCAATCAATCAATATACCACCATTTTGGTTTGTTCAATTGATCAGTCGTTAACAGTTGGGAGTATCTTCTGCTCTGTATAATGAATGTTGATTACTCAGAGAATTTTTGGTTTTAATTTTCATTTGTTTCTTTATTCGACATTCAAACACTTTTTTTAATAGCTTCTATTCAATCAGCTTTCAACATTCTTTTTATGCTCCTGACATGTCTTTTCAAACCAAGACGATGAATCTTATGAGGGTGTGTAAGTATATGCATGATAACTTATTCTCATGTAGATGTACAATGATACAAAACTATCAAAAAATAAAATATTCTAAAGATTCAAAAATTCAATCAGTTACAGACATTTGAACCTGTTGACCAAATTTTGTCAAGATATGTTACACTGCTCTGAAACTTTGAAACAAAAGATAGCAGCAATTGCAATATCATGCTTTTGTTGTACTATAAAAGTGTATGGAAAAATCTGCATTGCCTGTGAAATAAAGAGTAATGCTAAGTGAAAAAATAGTGTATTAGATTTGACAAAGAAATAAAACTGAACATGTCAATATAGTGATCAGTTTGAGCTAAAATTGACAATATGTGGAAAAAATGCACTGACCACAATATTGAAATGTATCAAAACTTTAGCCTCTACCATTGAAATGTATCAAAACTTTAGCCTCTTTCCACTAACCAATTCAGAAAGAAAGGAATATAGATGAGCTGTAAAATTAATTCAATAAGAGATTTCAAATTTCTGCCTGTCGAAATGATAGAAGTATAAAGGCATTATTTTCTTATGAGGTTGCTTCAAATCTTCTAAACTCATAGAAATAATGGTGAGAGAGAATATATATATGTGTGTGTGTGTGTGTGTGTATATATAAACAAATACTTATTTATATATGTACACAAAGGCATACACTATAAGCATACCTGAATATCTATATCTGATTTCAAAAACATGCAGTTAGATGGTTGCATCTAAACTCACATGTATAGAAAAGACATTGAAAAATGTATACATGGATGCAAAAGTACATATTTACATCAATTTACTTACATATATAAAAGTGTCTATAATGTCTTTTTACTCATAACTCTGTGTGAGTGTGTGTATCATGTGATGATAGGCAATATTTCCTTTGAAGCAAATTATGTATTTTTTTTAAACTGATAAATGATAATAATGCTATAATAAAATATGTATTATCAAAGATTTTTTTTCTTGAGAAGACAAACCTGATGAATGGATTGCAGTCTGAAAAGATGAATAAATTATTTAATTACAGCAAATGGGATCTTTAAGTAGCATAAAATTATTGACACCATCTGGAAATGTCTCTTGAACTGTTTGAAATTCTTATTTAGATCTCAAACCATTGAAATTTTACAGTAACTTTTTTTTTTCACTAAAATAAATATGGTCTTAAGTATCACCAGCTCTAATGCATAGGGAGATGGAGGGAGGGAAGAGAGAAAAAAATGTTTGAGTGTGTGCATGCACATGACTTAAATCACTTCCACAAAAGAAAGAAGAGTGTTTTCTCTTTTAAAATGTCTGTTCCGAAGAATTATGAATATAAAATATCATAGCCTGAAACAGTGCAATGAATAATAGGAAACTTTCCAATAATTTCATACAAAATTCTAATATGTAAAGCTTAATATCAGTATCTGTTTCCCTAGGGACATTCTCTTTTTGTTAAAGCATAATTATCTTCTACTGGAAGAAAGAAATACATTTTAGAAAATAAATTATATAGAACTCAAGAAGTTCTAACTGAATGCACACATATCCTTATCTCCATGTTCTAAATTTGTGATTGTACATATGTCATATCTACTTCAATAACAGAAACTATTTCCACAAAATTCTGTTCTATAGTAGATATATGGAAAATGTTTAATTGAATTATGTACATTACTGTGTAAAAATATAAACAGTTATGAATTAATAAGTATTAAAATTATTTACAAACTAGTTTTCTTGTGTAAAAAACAAAACAAAACAAAAAAACAAACAAACCTTAATGCTAGTTAAACTATTAAAAACAGATTTAGGCAAATATTTCAACCAATAAACAGAAGGTACATTTATACTTTCTGAAATTAACTCACAAATGAGCCAATGAAATTGAGATAGTTTAAGATAATGGAATTAAGATACATCTTCACTAATGGAATAAAAGCACATGCAAATTGTAATCTTTAAATAGAATCTAAATCTTTTATAATGATTTAGTCATCATTTACTCTGCGATCATTCTCTGAAAAGTTATTGAGTTGTGAGGAGTTTTGTTAACACCATGCTTAAAGAACACAATTTCCATTCACTTCATCAATGTGCAACACCAACATAATAATAATAATAATAATAATTATAATAATAATAATAAAAGCTAAAAAAGAATTAATGCAACTATCAACAAAATCAAGGTGATACATGTAGCAAAGAGTATAGATAAAAATAGGAATATTGCAGGTTATACTAAGTTGAAATTGAATTGAGAGAAATAATTTTTAGCTTTAAGAAAAATTACGATTGACATTGAGAAAATGACATTGCTTCATATGACTTGATTGATGTAGTTTCTATTTTATAATAAGGACCAAATTAGTAGAAAAAATTGAAATTAAACTTAATTTGAAAGTAAATAAAATGCACTTTAAATAACAGTTAATAAAAATTCTGATATATGAAAGCTAGAGAAATAGTTTTTTAGAAAATGTATCTAATAATAACTTTTTATTAACAATCTATTTGTCTTATACCCACAATTTTTTTAATGCAAATAAACCTCAATATAATTTGGAATTGTTTTATTGAGAAAGTGTGTATAATTGAAAAAAATAAAATAAAATAAAAAATAAACATTTCAAGGAAAATCTCTTCTCAGTTTTATCTCTTACCTTGATAGACACAAAAAATGTTTAATATCAGAATTACTGAATATGATAGGTAACAAAAGGTATTAACAGGTTTGAAAAATATAGATATCCATTGAATAAGATTTTTCTGAGGTCAATAATATTTTCTATGACAATTAACATTGTGAAATGAATCATAGTCTTAATCCTCAAAAGGATTTTTATTTGTTTGGTTCATAATGAGTCAATAAAGTACTGAATGTATCAATATATGAGAGACAGGGTTCAAGAGCTCTTGATTTAAATTATTTCCCAAAATTTAATCAAGAAGACCAAACATTGAAATTTATCTTGGAATGCATTCTTGGTCAGGACAGAAACATGTTAGCACTTCATATATTACATATAAGCTACTAAAGATGATTTTACTTACGTTGACCATGTTTCCAACATGGCTAAGAATGTGGTAGTAACATGAGTCAAAAAACTTGCTGAAAATTCTACACCATTATTGGATTAAAAATTTCAGAATCAGGTAAATTTTTTTTTCTGTGATGCATCCTTTCTGGATATGGGTGATCATGGCTCTCAACAATTTCCTGTCCTTTGTAGATCTTAGCCAATTTTGTCGTTTTGCTATTTCTTTTAATCCGTGTTCTACCAAGCTCATTAGGAAGGTTATGAACTAAGTTAATTTTGAGAGGTAATGACAGCAGTAGTAACAACAATACATAAGTGCTGATGTTCTACAAATTTTCTTAGGGTAATAACACTTATGAAAACCAATCATTGTAAAAGATATAGTTAATGTTTAAGCAACTGATATCTATGTGTGGGCATAGCTGAAGCATATCATGTATGGCTGATGCAAACAGCTGGTGATGTTCTTCCTGATATCATTTCTAATGCTTACATGAAGATCTCTACCTCCTCCTCGAAATGATGGGTTGGAGAAATCATCAAGGTGGTTCATGCACCAATAACTAAAGCTGCTTATAAAGAACAAAGTTTTTTTATCATATGCTTATCAATGTAAGTCAAAGGTGCTGTCTGAAGTCTGAGATGCTCTATGAAAGCCCCCACTCCCAACCTCTATCCCCAAAGTAGAAAAAAGCTTGTATTATGTTAATTATGAAAACATAGGCTTTGCCTAACTTCTGTGCCATCATGCATAAACCCTTAGCCCTTATGACAATACAAGATTTGTATAACCAGAAATGTAGTAAAAGAAAATTCACAAGAAAAATTCCAATCTCTATAGATGTGGGGACAGAATTGTTTGTAGATTTAACTTACATTGTTATGGCTAGAGTTGGAAGTGTGCGCATTTGTGTTTAGATTAAAAACTATGCTGAGGGTGGTGTTGGAGAATAAAAAAAGTTGATAAATAAAAGCTAAACTTTTTCAAATTTTGTTATAACTTTTTACCCCTCTCTTTTTGTCTTTCTTCTTTTATCCTAAATCCCAAAGCATCTAAGGACATTAATGCCATATTTTGGTAGGTTTGACAGATTGAGATAGAAAATGTTAGACTATTTAAGTTTTTAGTTTTTTGAAAGTATCTTTTGCAAAAAGAATATGAATTATGTGACTGAAATTATAAACAGCAATAATGATGAAATAAAATCCTGTTTAAAGAAATTTAAAAAATGAAAAACATGAAATCAATAATGGTGATACAAATGGACAAGTACTAACCTTATCAGATTATAAGAACATTTCTTTAAAGAATGTCCAAAAGTGTGATTCTATATGGCATATTTTCAGCTATTCTGTCATTCAATCTTACAGTAAATATCTATATCAAATGAGGAGTTAAATTTTGTATAAATTCTGAAACTTTTCAAAGATTTCTTACTTTATAAAATATATACAAGAAAGTTTATTCAAAACAGCATCCAAATTTTCAAGTACAAGGAAGCAATGAATGAAGCATATTTCATTTTAGAATAAGTGCATTTAAAAATATCTAGAAATAAAAAAAAACTACATTGTAACAAGTCAAAACTTGTTTAAATCTTCAAAATAGCAAAAATAGAGTCTTAATCATATTCATTGAATAGAATTGGATACAATTTGATTTTGAAATATTAAGTTTAATACTATATGATATAGACAATCAAAATATTTCATTACTTTAAAAAAAAAATACCCAATACTAGTAAATATCAGATTGTTAAGAGTTTTTATTTATTTAAATATTTTTATGATTTCAAAAAGTAATACAATTTGAAATTTACAAGATAAAATTCAATATAATTGCTACAAATATTTTAAGTACTGTTGCTTCCCATGATTAGAAAAAAAAAATTCAGCCTGTCATTGTCCATTTTCCGCCCTCAAACTGATCAGTAAAAAACTATTTCTTTTCACATAAATTAATTTGAAATGCATATTTTTTGTAGCTCAATAAAAAGATAATGTTCATATATTCTCATCAAAAAATTGATTCATTAAGTTGTCACTTACATGAAGTCAGTTTTAATTTCAGTCTTTGAGAAATCTAATTCTCTATGCTCATATGCAGTCTATTATTTTAAGATTAATATATGATCTAATAGGTAGAATCTGAAATGATGTTCTAGATGTTTTTTGTTTTCATCATTTAAATCTACCAGAACATAGCATTAACATCTTCATGGGATATTGGGGAAAAGACCAACTTAATTTGACTATCACAAGGCAATAGGTATAGCAATGAAAGAGTACAAAGAAAGAAGCTGCTTGAGAGAGACACCATTTAAACAGTATATGTCACCAACAGTGGGTGGAGGTATCATCAATACACTTTTTAAATCAACAGTTTATAGTATTACAAATTATAATAAAGTGGGAAAGCAGGAAAAAAGGACTAATCATCCATTGCAAGAAGATAATGTATAGTCATTACCAAGAGGGACAGTCTAAAATGTGAGCTGTGAATTGAAGACACCAAAATCAAAGTAAGTACAGAAATCTAACATCAGCTGGAACCTGAAATATCTGAACATACCAGGACATTACTTAGCAAAATAATGCACAAATAAGACAAATACAGAATCCAACAAAACCAACAAGAATTTCAAAAGGTCAAGACTTGCCTAATATGGAAACTCACTTGGATGAAAGAACAAAGCTGGAGCAGTAACAAGGACCATCACAGTTTGGTAAAAGCAGTCATTAATATCAGCAGTTGGCAGTTGAGTGCCTCTGAGGAATTGGTGCAAAACAAGGTCTTAACTTTGTGAGTCCTATACTTAGACATATCTTTTGCAAGCATTTCACTGTACATTTTAAGAATACACAGGTATGAAATACTTTATCTAAAAAAGTTGTGTTGTAAAAGTGGATCATATTCAAGGGGTGATAAACTAAAAACCTCTGTAATTTGTAATCAATGAAGCTGCAGATGTTTGCTTAATAAACTGATAATTGGAAGATAAAATTTAAGTATTACATGAAAAGGATGACAGATAAACACAGACCCAAGAAATGAAAAAATAATAACTAACATCTATATTTGTAAGTAATCGATTTTTATAGCATGCTGTTGTTGCCTTATTTAAAAAAAGATAGATGAAAAACAGTTGTATATTTATAGCATAAGAGAAGCTTTATTCTGATATACTGAGTTTTTGTGAGTTTTGTATAAATTCATGTCTGAAGATCTAAAGCTACTTGACTATTAAAGAAGAACTGGTCCATTGTGGCAAAAGACAGATGTGTGTGTGTGTGTGTGTGTGTGTGTGTGTGTGTGTGTGTGTGTGTGTGTGTGTGAGACATGCACACAAAACTATGATTGACTGTATGAGTGAAAATTTCTGTGTTTGACTATCTTCCTGAAACCTGACCAAACAACCATACAGCAGAATTTTAAGAGAATGGTTTCTTGGATGAGCTGAGCAATACTAGTTTGTATGTGCACATATAATATTCTTAGATGTAATCTGTAGAAAAGAATGTGAATAAAAATGAGACAAGAGGAAAACCACAGTCATAGGGGACATGTTTTGTCATCTAAAATGATTTTACTTATCTATAGGGAGTTCCAATAACTTGGACAGATTTTAAATGCGAATTAAGTTTAAGCATCTAATGATATTTTTCAATTTCTTTCAAATTTAACAACTTCAGCCTTTGGCAATTTCAACCATAGAAAGGTTAATAATCAAACATGTTAAAGTTATCAAAGCTTATTATAAAAATGGATGTTCAAACATGAGAAGTTCCCAGGTTGCATCATCTCTCTAAACAGTGATGTCAATTGGCCACCACCATTGTGCGACTTGATGCTTTTAGATTTCTTACTTTGGGGTCATCTCAAAAGTAAGGTTTATGCCAACAATTCAACAGCTGAAGGATGAGATAAGGCATATTGGGGAGATGATGTCTTTGCAACTATGCAGAGACACCATCAAAAATTTTAACCATTGAGTGGAGGTGTGCTGCCAGAGCCTTGGTGTTCATTTGGGGGATATTATTTTTCACACACAATTGCCATGACTCAAATAACATGATCCAATAGTGAAATGAATAAAATTCCACCAATAACACTGTTTTATTTACTGCTAACTGGTCTGTCTTAATGGAACACCCTATATAAACAAAAGCAAAATGTTAGCTACTCAAAATTTTTTTAAATTACAAGATGCTCAAAAATATTCATCAGGCTTAGGTATTAAATTATGTCACTCAGCATCCTCAAAAATTTCAAAATGTATAACAAGAGCTATCAAGTCCAGTAAATATGATAAGATACCATGAGAAAGATTTCCCATCATCTTTATCATCAAGACAAACTTAAATTTAAGTTTATACATTTGATGATTTATGTGAACCCTAGCAGTCATGTTCCTATTGTGAAAGTATCCTCTTATTCATTATTGTAGAAAAAAAAAAGATACATATTTTATTTTCTCTGAGGAAGCCAAGATAAATTTTATATCCTCTAAAAGAGACAAACTAACATTTTCAATTAACTGCATGTTTTGTAAAGAATTTTTTTATTGTGGTAGAAAATTAACATAAATTCCTGATAACTATTTTCATCTAATTTTTCATTCATTCACTAATTTTGTACATTACTAAAAAAAGATATTTGTCAATTAAAAGCAAAATAAAGTGTCATCTACCCAACCCTCATTCTCGGTATCCTTACCCGCCTATCACCCACCCTCTAACATTTCCTATATTTAATCATCCTTTCTCCACTCTACGTAGCCCCCTGCGCAGTAGTGGCAGTGACATGCCTTGCTCGGGGTGAAATGCTTATAAAAAAAAAAAAGATTAAAAGAAAAGAAAACAAATTGCAAAAATGGACTAATTACCAAGATACCGTTTTTGGTGTTCACTTTGAACTACTCATTAGAAAATAGGAAAAAGGGTAAACAACCACAATCATCCCAAAACATTTTTTAAGTTTAAATGGAAAAAAAAAAAAAAAAAAAAAAAAAAAAAAAAAAAAACAAAAAAAAAACAAAAAACAATTCTATTAAGAGGACAGACTTATAAATAGCAAATAAAAAATAAAAAATAAATGGAACCCATAAATGAATTGATCTCACTTGATCAAATGAAAACATTTTATATTGTATGATGGAAGAAAAAATGTATGGTACGTTTCATTAAAATAATGAAAAGAAAGTAACTTGGTTTAAAAAAAAAATCATTTGTTGAAGAGGATGATTTAGCAACTGGATAGACATAAGACAGATGGTTAAATTCACAGAGCAATTACAGAGATTTCTAGATTTAAAGAAAAGAGAAAAGACAAGACAAAGTCCTTTCAAATATTTATTTTATATTGTTATTGTTCAATATGGAAAATGGCTGATGTATGCCTGTGAAACACACACACAAACATTTTACTTGAAGTTTAGATATTTTGATCAGAATATAACAAATGTATATGAATTTCCTTTTAGAAAAACATCCAAATGTCCTATCATTACAAAACAGCAAAAACAATTTTAAGCTAAAGAAAAACTTATGAATTTCTTGTTTATAATACTTGGAATTATCAAATGCTGGTTCATTCAAATAAGATTGAGTGAGTTGTTTCAAATGAAATAAAATGTAAGTAAAATGATAGGGAGTTTACCTCATCACCTCCTCTATTCCTGAATCGAAGCCATTGGCCATTGTCCTCACGTTGGTACTCCAGCACATAGGCTTCAGTGTATTCCTGGCCCTGCAAAGTAAAATGAATACAAGATAAAGTAAATCAAGAAACAGTAATGAAACTAAAATATGAGAAAGATAAACTCTGAAACAGATGTAGAAATTGATTTTGAATACTGATAATCATCTCATATAGACACATGTATATGAAATATCAGCTAAAGTTACATTTTGATGTCCTAATTTCAAAGTGTTCATCATGAGTATGTTAGTGAGTGATTATTGGAAAAGTACCAGCATTTCTTAAATCTGCTGACTAATGCAATATGCATAGCAGTTATGCAAGAGAAAAATTACTAAACTAAGTGTATGAAAAGATCAGTAAAATTGCACCAGTGAAATACTATGACTAAATTATAATTGTTATCTATATACACGATGATATTTTTAATTCTAACTAACTCATTAACTATAACCGTTTGTTTAACTAAAGTTATCCGGATGATCTCTTTCCTTTCTATTCCTGTAAGTGAAATTCTAATTGTGTTATAGCAAACAAACTCATTTATGGCTATTTATGAAATCCGTTACAAAATGTCTTATCTCCGACATATTTTTAATTTGTTAAGTAATTTGCATGGTGATATCAGTGAGGAATAAATGTAATCGTTTCTTTTTTAACTCATTACATCTATTCTTTGCTGATATCACCATGCAAATTACTGGCTTTTCATTCAATTTTTAAGGGTTGGAATAATATCCTGATATATTCACAAGAAATTAGGCTGGTAATATAAGATAGAGAAAATCATTCTGTCAAACAAAGACTTCTGCCAAAAATTATTCTGTTTCATTGAAATTGCTCTACTCCAGACTTTTAAATTAAAAAATCTAAATCTCTCAGATAACTTAAATGCAGGTATTTTCTAAGTGCATAAGATTAGAGTCCTACTTATAACAAACTAGGTTTATGATGGAATCATTTAAAACTGTTTATGTAATAGAGACACTTACTTTCAATGATATTTTTTATTTAAAATTTATCTTTTAAAGATTTATATCATCCATTAAATTCAAACTGATATGCAACATAAATGGAACATCAGAAAATCATTTTTGCCTTTTTTGCTTATTCTTTAAGTCATATCTTTTTAGAATTTGATAGCCTTAATATAAGTTAAATTAGAATGCTTGCACACTTAATGTAAATGTAGTGCTATTCTAACACTGAATTGAATTTCAATATTAAATACATTTAACTAATACAGAAGAAACTCAAAATTTAAGTCAATCCCCTATAAAATAAAAACATTTTTTTAATTTATCTAGAAAGGAAAGTGTGAATATAAGAATAACTGATATTGTACTAATTCAATATTTAAAATTATGTAAAAACAGGCAATAAAACCTTTTCTGTGATTTGAGTAAACACAAAATTTTTCTTTCATTAAAGAGGAATTAAAATTCAAAGAATAAAAAAAATTATTTTGCTTTGTTGAGTTAAGAATATTGTGAAAATAGTATGAAAAAAGATAATCCAATAAAATATTTGGACAGTAATCTCTAACTCACAGCCAATGGATGGTTTCAGATTAATTCATTTTATAATCTTCTATAAATAGCTTTGAGCAATTATCACTTTCATTCTTTTGTAATTTATTATTATTTTGTATATTTATCAATAAATCTTTCAAGCATAAGATTATATGAGTAAAATTGAAAGGAAGAATATGTTACACAAATTGATAAAATGGAAATAATCCTATTGCCTTGAAAATTAGTATTTGAATTCCAAGCTTTTTCTGAGGGTTTGAACTTCAACCGCTGATAGTATTTCAACCATAATGATCAACATAGTGATTTTGTTTTACTCATTTTGAATTAGATATTAACTTTTCTTTATTTTTCATGATAATAAACATGTGCATTCAGACAAAATAAATTTTGGTTATCATATGCATGTTTTGACCATTGTATCTCTAGCCTTCTTCAGGTACCTTTGTACTCAATACCCAGCTTTGAATTTTGAGCTGAACCCTTTATTCACTCTGTAGGAGTAGATCATTCTAATTTCAGGGCTACATGGATATCTCATATCAGTTTATTTTGCCTTCTGTGTCACTTGTTCATTTTTGTTACTGTCATTTAACCAGAGTATATGACTTTTCTGTACTATCTGACGAAGGAACTGAACTTAACTGCTAAGGAACATAGAGATACATGGCCTAATAGATTAAAGCATTGGTTAAAATATATCTGGTTCCATGGCAGTTGTGAGCTCTATCCCTGAGTCAAGTAGTGTGGAAAAATTACTTATCAAGCACATTGTCAAAACTAAGAGCAAAGCTTCTTGAAAGTATGCCACATTTTAATATAAAACCTCACAGTAGCTTAAAAACTTGACAATCACAGTGCCTGTCTTGACAGTTCTAATCTGGTACCCTTTTTGGAACCATAAAAAAGCCACTGAGGACAGCAGTTCTCAGATGAAAAGGTGAAAACAGCAATTCAAACATGGCTAAAAGGAAACATTTGTGTTCGTTTTATGAACGTATACTGTTAAAACCTGTTATAATAAAAGAATAAGCATTACTTTTGACCAACCTTCATACATGTTTATGGTGTTAGTAAAAAATAAAAACAAAAACGAAAAAAACAAAGGTAAATCAAGAAATTAAAATATGACATACTTTTGTTTTCTGGAAATTGCAATAAAGTTTAAATAATAAATATGCAAAGTGAGGTAGTGAAGTAAATGTGCCATGAGAAGAAAAATATGTCTGTATAAATATAAATAGTTGTTTTTGCATTGAAAGAAACTTTATGTAAGTAAATTATTTGTATATCCTTTTGTCTTGCAATTTTCTGGTATCTCTTTAGTTAGCAGACTTGTATATTCCTTTCTACAGATTGGTTTCTTTTTCCATTCTGTTTTGTCAATGGTGAGGCTTACTTAGTATTTGTTGAACTCCTTTTAATCTACTTAATATGAAGCTTAGAAGTTTGCTTTAAGCAAAACACTTCCAAAAACTTATGATAGCTTATAAACTTTCCTCCAATAAAATCTTCTTTGTGCTGAAAACTTTATACCAAGTAATATACTTTAAAACTCATGGCCTTTAGTTCCATTTTAACTTTTTGTGTTGGAATAATACAAGACAGAAATTAATTTTTTAAAAGGTAAAAATATAAGTTTCTTTGAAAAGAATGGCTTGAAAATCAGCTTAATGTCATTTATAATAATTTTATCTGAAGGTTGGAGAAATAAAAAAGACTAAAGTATTTAAAACATCTGATTTATGGCAATTTCTTTAGGAAATAGCTGCTATTCATTAGAAGTCAAGAATTCAATTACTTTTATTAGTATTAGTTACTTTCTTTGAATATAGATTTCAATAATAATTTAATTGCCTCGTGTGTTATTGTTGATCAATTTACGATTGAACAGAAAAAATATTGTTTGTAATAAATTAACAAATAAGCAAGGTTTATCATGAATTTAAATTATGTGAAAAGTATAAGAGATTCATATAATACCTGAATTGCAATTACAGCAGAAAAATGGATAATGAATTAAAGAGAGGAGAAAAAAATTGTTTTGTGAATTTTAAAAAATCATTATAATAAATAAATAAATATCAAGAGAGAGTTTTATTAGTTTTTATATAATAATAAAAAATATAAATGGCTAATTCAACTGAATTTAGAATCTCTAAGATTGAAAATTATGCTGTATTAAGAGCTCATATCAAATAACTATTTTTCACTTGACTGAAAATACTAAAATGGGTAAATGAATTGTAATTTGAAGAGATTGTTTTCAAATGACCTATAACTGAATATTAGAATGAGAATTAGTTTTAAAGTATAGGAACTTCTTCATTGACATTAAATATATTAAGGCTTACCATAATTTCCAGGCATCAAGACAGCATGATGTACAATGTACGATCGGTAAATTGTCACCATTTTATATTTCTAATTTCATACATGCAGGTTTTTTTTTTCAACTATACTATATAGCAGGGTCAGTTGGGCATCAGCTGTGAGAAAAAGAGCACCACGATGCAATTCACTGCCAGAAATTTGAAAGCAGCCTGCTGTAATGGAAGCTCCAATACAAATATTTCAGTGTTTGGGTGTCAATCTTAGAACAGAGCAGAGGATTCAGAAAGAGTTGGATGAATCTAATGGTGATCATGAAGGTATTTGGAGTGATCACTACTGATGGAAACATTAAGTCCCTGTACATCTTCTCAAAGATGCATAGACAAAAAAAATTTCTATGAAGGTTGCTTATAATTCTAGTGGGAGACTAGTACAGTCCAAGCTAAAGAGAAATGTTTAGTAAGCTTAAATATAATTTATTTATATTTTTCATCCTTTATTCAAGAAAAATAATTTTTTGAGTAATTTCGTAACTCAATTTATTTTATATAAAACCTGAATTATTCACAACATTATTGCTTTGAAATACATCCTTTTTTTTTTTTTTTTTTTTAATCGTATCACCCCGAGCAAGGCGGTAACGCCACTGATGTGCAGGGGGCTACTTAATAGTGAAAAGATTGAAAAAGAGAAAGCCGAAAACCACATCTTAAACAGGGAACAAGGGATGAGCCTCTTAACCTGTTCAACAGACGTGGGTGGAGTGTGAACCGGGCGATAGATCTATCTGCATAAGTGAATAAATTATATGTGTGCGTGTGTACATTATGTAATAATAAACAGAAAAAATATGTTAATCAATAACAGCTCATTGTAATTTACTTCAAATATGCAAATAAAATTCTTACCACATCAGCCATTTTGATTAAAATTCTGAATCAAACATAAACCCATGCCCTTTCTCCTAAATTATGCTCAGGATATAGTCTTTCTTTACTTCTAGAAATTTTAAGTTAAATCAATTTCTCTTGTGATATCAAGTTCACAGTGAAGGAAAGTGAATTTTCATAACCTTTCAAAAATTCAGACAGGACAAATATATTCTTATTCAGAATCCTTGAACTAATGTGGACATTTAATGCCTAAAATTACCTTCTTTAAAAGTATATACAATTTAGAGAAAAAAATGAAAAGATTTTAGACACTTATTTTAATCAGTTGATTATTTGTTACTAGATGAACCAATTTTAAATTGGAGAAAAATAAACTTGAATTTTATATTTCAGTGCACTCTTCTTTTATCTGTCATTTTTTTTAGGAAATGGGTGATAACAGCTCTCCACAACTTCCTGCATGTTCTTTTTCTAAGTAACTTTTGACTCATTATCATTACTATGTCCTTGTTCTGCCATCCATTCATCTAAACTTGCCAAGTAGGTTTCTAATGCTGTTTTCCTTGTTTCTCTTGCTTTCAATGTTTTACTATTGTTAGATTCTTTAAACCCTTTCTCCTCATGAAATTTCTGTGAAATTTCATCTGTACTAAATGTAAGTATCAGTTTCTTTGGAGGTTCTAGTTTTCCTTGTTCTGTTCAGGGTATTCTCAACATTCATCAGTAGAATCACATCTCAGTCTGTTCAAGTCTCTTCTTCATCTGTAAGGTGATTGTCTGCTTATAGATATTACATAGCAGTATTTAGTGTGAGGAGCATAGATATTATACAGCAGATTAGTACTCTCTTCTTTCTTTCTAGGAATATTTGCCTATTGCAAAATACTTTGCCTAGAATCTGAAAGGCATCTTTTACTATTCCTATATGACTTAGAATTTTTGTGTTACATTGTCCATCATCTGTTATAGTTCAATCTCTGTACCGGCTTGATTTTGACACTCACAATATGTAGCTCACATATTGGGTTGTCCTTTTGTTGATGTGTTGACAAATGTTTTAATAGTCCTTTCTTTTATTATTTTGTCTAATAGTTCTTTCCAAGTCTGACTTAACAGTATCCTTTGCATATCTTATGTTGTTAAGATAATGTCTACCAATATTATGAGTTTTCTAATTCTCTTAGGATTGTTTGCTGCATAGGTTAAATAAATCTGATGAGAAAATGCATCCTTACTACTCCTTTCTATTTTTGTGTATTTCCTAAACTTATTCTCCAGCCACTTGTGTGTTCCCAGTGCAGGGTGTGTCTTGTTTCCTTGGTGAAAGAATATATCTTATTCCTACACGAATTAGTAAATAATATTATATTAAGACGGGTCATCATATAACGATAAGGCAGAATGGAGAAATGAATGTTTGTTCTCAAAGGGACTTTTATATTATAACACACACAATAATACATATATACACACAGGTGTCCACATGTGGAGAAATACATATCCATTATGTTCAACACAAAGTATCAGAAGTAACAAAAAGGAAAAGTCTTACATTTAAATTGAAGATACCTCTGTTTAGTCATTGTCATGACTCCAGATTTGGAGAGGCTGAATTAATCTATATTCTAAAGGAATATCGCAGGCTTCTTCTATGTCCCTACGGGACGGCAGGAGGGAGATTCTGCCTAGGCCCAAAGCCCCAGGCAAGAGGTAAACAACCTTCTTTTGTAGTTGCTGCTAGCTGAAAGAATGGGACTAGCACTTGGGTCACTATCAGGAGTCACATCACAAGTGGTTGTCATATGACCACGTGACTTTATCTCAACTAAAGGGAAATAAACACTTTTTGTATCCTTATATGAGTAAAAGTAATAGATTACTTAAATATCTTTCCTGTGTAAAAGAAGCTTTTCTAGTATTTAAAATAGGTCTTCATGCTATATCCTATTAAAACAGTTTGCAAACACTGACTTTACAAAATGAAATTCTTGTTTTTATTAGTATATACTTGTACCAACTTATCTGAAAATTCAAAATTTAGCTACTGCTTTCAAAAAATTTGAAAATAATATTCAAGTATTCTGGCACAATTATAGGAAGTGAATCTACTTTATACTATTTCTATTTAAGCCTAGTAATAGATACTAAGAAAGAGTCTAAAATAAAACAACATTCTATATGAATTCAATAAAGTTGAACTATTGAAAATTTGTAAATAGGATCAGCAATGACGGAAGAGTGATTAAGGGACATATTATGGAATTTGCATTTGCTTAAGCACATTTGATATGATAAAACTATTAACCATGCTTGTGAACTACAAATATCTTAAAATCAATAGAATATTCATGTAGTCTATATTAAAGATTGTATGCAACTTGTTGACACAGGCCTTAAGTTTATAGTTCCTAAAAGGTCAAATTTATTGGAGTATGAAGCAGTGGGTAATCAGTTAAGCTTTCAGAAGGTTGATTATCTTCAATGTTCTTTAAACCTTCTACAAATATTTGTTTCATGCAACAGAGGCACAAGAATCAAACTTGAAATCTGAAACCAAAAACTTCTTGCTCTGTTTAAAGTACTCTGGCAGAAATAGGATCTGGTAGTGCTTTTGAGATTTACATGTGGCAACTATGTTACAGCCATTAAAACAGTATAAATGGTTGTCTGTTTTTTATAATTTTTTTTTCTTAACTGTATGTACTTGAAGTCCCAAACATGAACAGAAGAAATACTAAATATACAACTTTACAAAAGTAAAAGAAAAATGGTTTCTTGTTATTGTAAAAGTTCTTATTTTTGTAAGCAAATGTTTGCTAAGCAAAGCATTTCTTTCTAATGCAGAATGTTAGTACTTAAAGTTAAAAAGCAGAGGTATCATATAAATAATTCATCAATTCCGTCTACACACACACACACACACACACACACACACACAAGGTGTAGTTATTAAATAATTAGATTGGGCTAATGTAAACGGAAATGCAGCACATATATGCAAACCATTTAGTATACATCTGACCAATGGGCAACCATAAACAATCTACTTGGGTCTTTAGTTAGCTATTATGTATTGCTTCTCATTAACATTGTTCTGATGTGTCAAAAATTGTCTGTTAAAAAAAAAAATCAAGCAACTGATTAATTTGAAATCTTTGGTAAAATTGAACAAATTGGTGACTGAAATGTTTCAATCTGCTAACTGAGGTTTACTGGTAACTATGCACATCAACTGCAAATGTGTGTTTAAATAACACAGGAGAGAGGATAGCGAATTGTGGAGAATTATATATGTATGTCAAGAAATTGCAAGTATTTTAATGAAAGAAAAAAAAAAAAGAAAATTAAATCAAACAAATCATTATAAATGGTCAAGAACTCTCATTCAGAATAATTACCAAAATTCTCTGCTAAAAAGACTTGGGAAAATTTTGTACAAAAATCTTGAACATCAACAATGTTCATCATCTTTGATATTTTTAACCATTGCAAAATCTCTTGTGACATGTGTCATATGCCTGTCTCAACGATAAATATTAAGATGATTACACGTCGATTCGGGGATATTTACATTTCCACATCTATGGACAGATATGAGTTATCTCTCCTAGATCATGACAAATGGACAATGATAAACAAAGATACAAAAATGAGATCACGGTTCGATTGATATAATCGAGTTGTAATCTTCCCAGGTCTGCTTCAATATCAACACATGCTCTGACCAACAATTCAAGGATGAATGACAAGGCAAAATGATTTTTGATATAAGATTTAAATAAGTAACAAAATATTCAAATAAAAAAAAATATATAAGTATGAATAAGAATGTCCAATGACCTGAAGTTCAAAACTTATGTTTGGATACCCAACTTAGTTGAAATATCAATTTACAACAAATATTAACAAATATGAACGGATACAGGTGAATACGAATGCAAGAGATTAATACAAAATAAGAATGGGGAGAATCATGTAAGATTATTATTGGCACATATGGTATGGTGTTTGTGAAAGTGTATTTATTTTCTAACACGTGCCTAAGAATATAATAACATATCTTTATATCAGTTTCTTCTCTTTTGTTTTACTGTCTTTTCTTTTTCTTTCTTTCTTTTTCGTTATACAACTTTGGACTCAATCATGGTTTGCTTGAAATGTATGTAGCTGCAACTTTTTTTACTTTTCTTTCAGTTGACTGTTGTATTTTTAGCATACAAGTATTTCGGCAATATCCGCAATCTTCTTTATTTCTTTCTTCAAACGAGCATTGTATTTTCAGCACACAAATAATTCTGTGGTTTCTTCTCTTCACTATCTCTTCGTCTGCACGTTATCTTCTCTGTGTCGCTATCTTTCTTTCTTGATAAACAATTCAGTTTTGTCTTCTTGTTTTAACAAATAAGAATCAGCATACAAATAACTTTATAGTTTCTTCTCTTATCTTCTCTCCATTGCTATCTTCCTTTCTTTCTTGATAAACAATTCGGTTTCATCTTTTTTTATTTTTCTCCTTGTTTTAACGAATAAGAATTTATATGCTTGTATTTCTTATCCAGAGTTGCTTAAGATGAATTGGTCAAATTACGCCATTATCTCAAATGCGTTTTCCTTTTCATTCATAAGTTATCAGTGCTCAGCAATCATGACTTGCTAACCCAAGATCTCATCTGCAACTAATTTCCAATCTCTGCTTTCCATGTGACTTGTCTTTTGGTGTGGGCTTTAGTTCCTGCTGCTTCACGACCTCATGTCTAGTCTCTGTCTATTTCTCGTCTAGACATTTGTTACTAAGGGTCAACCAACCTTGACCTGTTATCCCAAAACTGACTTTAGGCTCCCACATGACCATCTCCTTGTTACCATGCAGAGGCCAATCTTAATATATGTGTGTAGGTGTGTGTGTGGCTATCTATATCCGTAACACATGTAGCATACAAAAATATTTGCTATTTGTTTTGTTTAAAAATTTTTAAATTGATGTGCTGTACTCAATTTTGGGATTGATCATTTTCACATGTCAAAAAACACTTCTACTTGTGGCAATATGCAGCAGTGAACTAAAGTAGATTGAAACTTTCAGAATTTATTTACATTTGCTTATTGCAAAAAACAAAACAAAACAAAAAAACAACAACAAATAAACTGTTTTTATAACCTAAATTATAAAAAATACTTCAATCTGTTGAGTTTTTGAGATGGTGAAAAGTTTTAAAATTGCATGTTCAAAAAGTTAGATTAAAACATAATAAACCACTAATTATGATGTGAAGAACAAGAGAAAATGTTTTTTTTTCAAATGATTTTAAGTCACAAACAATTTACTGAAAAATCATGTGAAATACTTTACACCTTAGCCTTATTTGTTTGTCTCTTTTTTTTTTTTTAACAAATTCCCAAAGTAAAGAAAATAGTTAAGAAGGATAGCTTTTGCAAAAACAATGGCACTGCTTCTGTGTGCTACAAATATGTGCCCTAGCAATGATCATAAGACAAGCAATCTAAAAGATCATATCCTCTAATGTGTACACAAAGCAGAAGGGAAAGGTCAAAGGGCGCATTCTTCTCCCGGGGAGGGGGGGGTCACCTGTATCAATGTATCATATTTTGCAACAAACACTTATCGCAGTCAACTGTTTTCCTGAGAATGTCATGACCTTTCTCTCTTTTCTCAGCTAAACACCATCTTGGTAACCACTGACAATTTGAAAGAAAAATGAAAACCTATTTCAGAGGATAGTATGGGTATGCACACTCATTTATATATATATATATATATATATATACACACACACACACATTATTGTATAGATACTAATGAATATACACAGATGCATGGTTGAATTTTATTGACTGATCAATGAAAATTTCAAAGAGTTTTTTTTTGTGTGTGCGTGTATATATATATATATATATCACACTTATTTTTCTTCATTAAATAGTTTATATTTCAGATAATATTTCAGATTTAATAGAATTAAATTTGTTTTTTTAAATAAATTATTATATTTTACATTGCGACAGAAATTTTTGTTTTGAGATTTTTACCTCGTCATCAGGCAATGTTAGATCATTGTGAAAATGATTTTCATTTGAATATAAGAAACAATATGTTTGTTATTTATAGATATGGGAAGACAGAAAAATTTGTGTGTGTGTTCAATTTAACTAATCAGAATAGAGATTCACTAAAAAAAAATATAAGCTTTCTTCAAATTTAAAGTGAATCTCAATTCTGATTAGTTAAATTGAACACACAAAGTTTTTAAAAGCAATTTTATTTTACTGTGTTGGTTGTTTTTGTTTAGTAACATAAGTTTTATAAAACACATAGGTGGGAGGAGGAGTGAGAAAAGGTAGAATCATAACTTTCTCAAGGGTATTTGTGCATAAGTGAATATAATGAATATAATCAGAGAGGTGAGTTCCAACTAGAATTGGAACTCACCTTTCTGATTAACAGTTCCAAGCCATTATGCATAATACCACCTTCAAATTCAAGATTATAGCACCTGGTACCTCATTTCAGTACTGACCAGGCTCAATGTTGCTTAATTTCAGTGATTGTATGGGAACCGGTGTTAAATGTTTATTATGTTTTATTTGATACAAGTGGGCCCTGTGTTGTCAAAATATTTATATGGATATGTCATCTAAAATGATGGCAACATATATATTGATGTATCTACTATTAAGCATCTTACATTAAGACACGAGAAAAATAAACAAAAAAAAAAAAAATAAAAGAGAAAAGAAACAAAACAAAAACAAAAATAATTCAAACACCTGAGCTTGACAGGAGGGAAATATATTACATACAAATAAATACACAAGTCTATATATATATATATATATATATATATATATATATATAGTCTTCACTATTCAACGACATAAATACTGAAAAAAAAAAAATAAAGTAATAAGACACTGTTAAAGAGCAAAAATGCAGCAAAAGCTTTCATAATTGATAGTAAAGAGAATGAACTGAGCCAATGCTGACTTGCTATTGTTACTCCCTCTATGAGCATGACAGGAGGGAAATACACACACACACACACAAAATAAATACACAACATTCTTCATTATAATATAGAGGATTGAAAAATCTAATAATAATGAAGGTACATTGTGAATGCTTGACTTCTACCTACTTTTACTAGATTTATTTAAATTGTAACTGTCAAAGATAACTCACGAGAAAGTTTAATAATTCTATGGTATATCTTTTTTTAAATGTTTAAATGAAGCACTTTATTTTGTAACTAGCTTTATTCCATCTTATTTTGTTGCATCTTATTATAAAAACTTTTTCAGTCAGTATATTGTGACAACAAAACTGAAATAAAAAATAGCATTTTTCAATGAACTTGCATCTTATACTTTAAGAGTTCATTTTCAAAGATGTGACCTTAACCACTTTGGTCATGGAAACTTTGAAGATCAAGTGAGGCATATATCTATAAATATTCTATTACCTACCCTATCATTTTAGATTCACAATGTCAGTTTTGTTTTGCTACATAGGTAGAAAACAACAACAATAAGATGAAATAAAAATAAAATATAGCTATGTAATAACACAAATATGGCAAAGAGAATTTTTGTAATCTTTTCACCTCAAGCAAGACAGGGCAGCAACTGGTATGCAAGGTGGGTTACATTGAGAGAATAAACAAGGTACAGGGGATAAGAAATGGATGGGAATCAAGGAGATAGATGGCAATTGATGTTGCATTTAAACCTTTTGAGATTGTAGCTATCAGGGAAGCAAGCAAACAGAAGGGAGTTCTACAAATGGGAAGTGTGAGAAAAGAAACTGTTAGGGTCGAAGAGATGGTTACAATTAAACTACCCAGAAAGTTTTTTCCATTAATTTCAATAAAATTAGTTTTACTCATTTCAATTTTTTTTTAATTTAAAAATATAGTCTTAGAGTTTTACAATATGCATTTGTTTGAAAAATTGACCCCTGATTGCTTTTGTATAATATGTTTCAAAGTTCTGATGTTAGTCCTTTTTGGGCAAGTCAAAAATTGTATAAATTTACAAAATTAAAAAAAAAAATCAAATACATTCATGAGAAACAGTTTTAATATTATAGACAAAATAACTGTTTTGTTGAATTCCTCATTCCAAAATAAGTTTCACCAGATACTGCAAAAAAGAATAAAGCAAATTCAAGAAGGCATACTTTTTATCCTTTTTTTGCTCTACTATGAAATTGGAATGGATGAGAGATTTGAATTTTGTCTAATCATTCATATTCAAAATGGTTAAGACAATAAAAAAACAAGCTTCTGAAATGTAGAAAATAAATTCATATCTTGTCATACACTATATCTCATTTTAACTTCATTTAATTTACATTTGTGGGCAAAGAGTTTATTGACTAATAGGTACCTCCAAAAAGTTGCTGAAAAAAACAGCATAGTATGAAGGGAAAAGACCTTAAACTAAATAAAAACAAAGTTTTATTGGCAAAATGTTTATATTATCATTAAGAGGATAGATCAAAGAATTTTTTAATTATTTGTTAAATTTTTAAATTATTTCTAACACGCTCGAAATTTTTGTAGAAAGACTTTTTTTTACGTCAATGCGAGATCTAAATTGACAACGTTTATGAAGTAAAAAAAATGTAATACTGCACAATGCACTTTTTTGACCGTGAAAGACACATTAATTTGGAAATTCTTGCAAAAATCAAATAATGGTTGGATTTTGATGAAAACTTCAGGACTTATTCATAATTGACTGAAATCAATTTTGAATAAAATATTGGTAAAAATATTTTTTTTTATATGTGTTACCCCCAACCAATTAATTTCCAGAAATGGTTAAAAATTTGACTTTGCTCCGAAATAAGCCTAATATAATTAAATTTAGGAGTCATTGGGTAATGATAATCAACTGTCTTTTTTTTTCTCCAATAGTGACCAACTTTCTAAAAAGTAGGTCTGAACTGCGAAAAATGCAATAACTATGCCAATTTTTATGTGGATAAACTCCTGATTGCTTTTATGAACAATACAAATTAAGCATATCATAGTCTGAAAAGAAAAAAAAAATTCAATGAATAATGAATTTTTACAAGAATTATTTTCATTTTTTTTTAAAATTTTTTTATTATAACGATATAAAAGTTTCAAAATTATTTTTAAATTTCTTCCTCTATTGCTCTGACTAGGGTATGTAATTAGTGCATGAAGACTACAATTACCAATCGAAAATTTAAAAGTTTAATACAAATGATTTAGCCCGTCAATTTTTAAAATAATTAAAACATTTTAATTTTGTGCATTTTGATTGCCCGTATCTTTATTTGTACAGGTGGCTGTACATGATATTTATCATTAAAAGGTCACATGATTCAAGGGTTGTCTTCCCTTATATAAAAAACTAAATTCGTATATTTTTGTCGCCTATGGCCTCCCTACTTAGCCTTCTTGACAGCTTCCGGTTGTTATTAACAGCTGTTATCGCCTGAGATAAACTCTTGACACCTGGACTACCGTAACTGATAAAAGCTTTTACCGAATATTTCAGACAGTAAGCAAGTACAGTTGTTTGAAATCAGATAAAGGTAAGTTTTAATTTAAAAAATTGACTTCAATAACGTGTCAGCGATGTATATTTTATTTTTCCAGATTTTTAAAACAGAAATGTGGCTACTGTTTACGTAAATGTGTCGATCAATCAAAAAAATGGTGGTATGTTTAAATTTTTTTTTAATCTGAAAAATTTTAGATTCCAATCAATACAATTTCAGTTTAAAATATGCCAGTGTATTTTGTTCACTGGAATTACTAAATTTAATCTCTTGACTTTCAATTAAAGCTAATTTTAAAGCTAAAATATAACTTATTTATTTTAAAAATTTCATTTTAAAATCAGGTATCGAAAATTTATACTGAAAAGTGGAGGTACCTAACTAAGATTATTTAGATAAAAAGTAACAATAATAAAATGCTGTAATGCCACTGCTGCTAATAGTAATAACAGTAATATCATCATCATCATCATCATCATGATGTTGGATGTTTCTGCCGCAGTCAATAAGTTAAATTATCTTTTTATGAGTTTCTAGTACATCAAAACAGACATGATTTTTATAATATTAAGCATTTTCTTTTATTTTACAGAGCTATTTTCTGCACAAAAGGGTCACATGACTTTATTATAATTCACAAAACAGCCTAGAATAAATTAACAAAAGAAACCATTCTTTTTGGCATGTTCAACATGTTTTGTTTCATCTCTTAAGATTTTCTATACTTAATCATTATTCCCAATTGGTTCTAAACTCTTCTCCACCTTAACAGTAGACCATGAAAAAGAAGGTGAGATGGAAACAGGGAAATCTATGATGTTATCAGAAATATTATTCTCAATAGATGGTCTGATAAGTACATAAATATTAAATAAAGATATTGAAATTAATTTAAATGACTTCCTAAATCATTCAAACTAGAACATTTCTTAATCTATAGATAATAGTCTTGTATATTCTGTAAAAACAAGATTATGAAAAATGGCATCACAAAAAATTTGAATAATTATTAACTATTTTGGTTCCAATGATAAATAGTGAAAACCAAGTCAAAACTTTCTTTAACTCTCAAAAAATAAAGAAAGAAAATCTCACAAGTGGCTCACAAATAAGGCACAGATTATTAGCCAATGTGCTTATGGATCATTGTCTTAGATTTACCTTGATAAAAAATGATGCATCTATTGTAACATTGTGAGATTATTAATCACAATGAAATTGATCTCGTGCCACTTTTGAAGTGTGTGCATGCACACCTTAGGAAATCTTCAAATATATACATTGAGGCATTAACTTTGAACCATGAACAACTCCAATACAAACAAATGAATTAAGCAAATAATTTTATGTTTCAACCTGCATAGTGGATGTCACACTTAATTCTACAGCTACCACTGATACCCAACTAAAGTAAAAAAAGCACAGACTTATCTAAATTTGTTATCAAAACCCCTGGATGCAACTTGTAACATTTCTCTCTATCAAACAACAGCATTTAGAAATCAGTCTGACAAAGAACCTAAGCTTAATTAAAAAAATATGAAATGGGAAAAAATTTGCCATCCTACGATTATATTTTGTTTGCCAGACTTTTTGTTTATCTCACCAACATTGAGTTGATGATTTTATCTCAAAAGTTTCTTTGTTTGTTTTTTGCTAGAGGGTTTTCCCAATTTCAAAATAATGTATTAACTATCATAAAAATGAATAACAAAATGTGTAATATTAAAATAAGCAACATAATCATTGAAACCATTACATGAAGAATGTTATTCATAAGTTGAGATAAATACAAATTCAAACAAAAAGACACCATATTACTAAGACACCAAATATTGGATAACTGAAAGGAAGTTTCTGTTATTAGATGGCCTTATTTAAGAGCTTAATTAAAAAAAAATTGTGATGGCTATCATATCCTTTCCAAAACCATTTATCAATACTAGTATATTTTTATTATCTCTTTTTAAAATAACAAAACATAACTGAAAAATAAAAGCCAAAAAATGGTATATATCAACTTGTCAGGTGCCAAAGTCAGATCAAAGTAGATTTTACTGTGGTGTGACTTCCATTGTTCAAATTCTTTGCTTAGCATATAATAGAATCGTAAACATTCTAGCATATAAATTGTAGGAGTGTGTTGCTGAAAATCAAATGATCTAGATTACAAGTATTCTATGAACTTTTGAATATTTTGCCTTTTACCATATTCCTGGTTTATGTTGCTGGAAAAAGACATTTTCTATGCAGACATTAGAAGTGAAGGTGACCATAGAATGAATTGGCAGAAGTCTGTACAAAGAGCACAATGAATTTAATTGTCCAAACTATTCTTGAATGACAATAATTTCTTGAAATTATAGACCATCATTTGTACTTTTAAATGTAGATCAGACAAAAATATCAAGGATAGTTGATGAAAACTTAGCAATTTCATTAATAACAATGATTATTGTTTTAGTAAATTAGCTACCCCAAATCTTTAGTTACACTTCTACTACTTTCTTCTTTGTGTGATATTGTTTATTTATTACTATTATGTAGTAGCAGAAGTAGCAATAGTCTGAATTTTGTCTATACTTCTGAGATGAGGTAGTATCTGCACTATTTACATTGTTCAAACTGTTGACCTCATTCAAACTTCCAAGCACCTGAAGAAGGCCAGAGCATACAGCGGTCACAATTGTGAATAGGGCAATAAAAATGAGAAAAATAGTCTTAATTTGTTTGAATTCTGACATGATAAATTTTCATTAATTTATTGAGTAATCTTCAAGTTATGGTTGCAATTTTAGTTGCAAAATATATACATCAAAAGAAATGATCAATGTCATGCCTTCAGCACAATCAAGTTACAGAATCTTATTAGATCTGAAATTTATTGACCAAAAATTCAAAGAATGTTAATTGCAGAAAGAAAGGAAAGGATCAGATGAAACTGTTTATGGTTAAAGAAAAGCAGTAAAAATCTGAGAAAGTATTCATTTTTACATGTAAATACATAAATATTGATGTATTTCCATGTGTAGCCAAAGTTAAACTTGGTCCATATTGCAACTGTTGACAATCTCTAAAACTCCAAGTGTACATTATAAAATTATGGCTTTTTTCTCAATTATTCAAGGTAAAAGGCGAGTCAAATGTCTGTTTGATAGTTTATGAAATTGAAAGTGTTGAGAAAGTAGAAAGAAAGAAAGAAAAAAAAAGAAATTGTTCTATTTGCTTTGGTACATGTGGAGAATAAGTACAAGAATAGAAAATTATGAGTGAGTTTATGATTAATGTACATCCAAAGTCCATCTATTAAGAGGAAAGTGAAGGAAAGATAAAAAGAATGAGTGTGAGAAGGAAAAGAAAGAGATGAGGAGAGGAAAGTAAACATAAAGAGTTGCGTGCCTGAAATTGGAATACTAAGCTATTTTGTATAATTTACTTCTTCAAAGAAAAAATTACTAAGACAAGAATGAAATAAAGATGAAAAGCTTGAATTAAAAAAAAAAAAAAAAAAAAGAACATTAAAGTATTTTGCTTGATTAAGTCTGATAGCTTCTTAAATGCAAGAGAATATGTTTCAATGACTTGAAGAAATAAAACTAGTGCCATGTGTACAGTTACATACATAGACAAGGCACCTGAAAATAGATTTTCAAAAATAAAGCCACCTTTGCTTGTTCTTGATACAATAACTTCTGGATAACCTTTTTAAAGATAAGGGAAGTTAAATGATTACCCCCCCCCCCAAAAAAAAACAACAACAACTGAAAACTGATATTATAACTTTGAGAAAATATAAGATAAGGTTTAATATAAGTTCAGACATTATATAAAGACAAAGTGTTTCTCTATCTGCTTTGTATTAAAGCTCTGAGTAACACAAGTAATGTAATAAAATTCTGGTTTCTATTAGAAAAGGATGTGTACAAGTAGGCCATACCAAGTGCTTCCACTTTAGTCTTATAAAGCAGATTCCTTGCATTTGATACACTGATATTTGAGTTAGGGCTTGTCAATATGAGCAAATGTAGTTATAGCATGAGAATGGAAACATTAACATCTCAGGTTCAATGCGAAGTAAAATTGCTTCATTATTTTATTTAGATTAAACAAAAATGCATGTGTCTTTCAGCTTGCTTAAAGGTTCTCATAATACAAAAAAAACAAAACAAAACCCCAAAAAGTTAATTTAACTACTGCCTTGGTGAGATTTGTAAATTTATATTCAGTAGAAAGAAAAAAACAACTGCTTTTTATGGTAATTTGTTTAATTGTTAAATTATAAATATCTTCATATTATGTTGTGAATTATGATGAAAAATGCAAGATAATTTGTGCAGAGTAAATATTATTCTGAACATGAAAGCTATAGGTAATCTTAAATGTGATCTCTGATCATTACAATAATTAACAGGGATCATATTTAAAATTACACCCTATGCTCCAAAAAGAAAAAGAAAGAGGAAATTCACACATAGACTAATGAGACTTGAGTAACATCAACTTTTATACTTTTAAGTTTAATATTTTAATCAGGGTATTCAAGTTTTCTGGGAAAGAATTTCTAGTTCTGTAAGTATTTATGATTTTGCAAGCACAATAAGTGACCAATAGATAAAGAGCCATATTATTTAATTAAAAGTAACTTAAACAGGACAACAAATTTCTTGGTTTCTATTGCAATGACTAATTTATTGAGCTGCTATTAATTTTGCCTAGATTAAGAAACTAAAGATATATTAATGGGTACAGAATACTGGTGTAACAATGACCTGTACCTTTGTGTATAAGTTTTTGCAAAGTAAGTTTGTTTATTTTTCTAAAAGATTTTTTTCTAATTCTATGTTGTATTGCAAGGCAATATTTAAGGTAAAAGAAATGGAGTAGTATTAATATGAATAGAAATGTTATTAGAGAAAGAGAGAGATGTTTATTATAAGATCTGACATCCTAATTATATACACTATTTACATGTTGACTACTGTCCTTGTTGTTGTTGTTGTTATTACAATGTTTTAGGCACCGTGCACTCTGGCCTTCATTAGGTGTATGGCAATCTGAGTAACCTACAGGAAATAGTTTATTTAATCTATGGAGTAACCTGTTCTTGTTCCACTTCCAATGCTTATAGATATCTTGTCCAGTTTTTATTTTTGCCCTGCTCAGTTATTGCTCGTCTTATTTATGCTAAATCTAAGTACACTTCCTGGCGTAGGGATTGCACTCACAAATACCGTATCACCAAATTTACAAACCAATGCTCTAATCCCTTAAGCTATTGTAATTGTGATAAAATGAGAAAAATAGTCTGCATGCAAATAACAATGATAACACTTCATCCTAGAAATTTAGACTTATTCTAAATTGAATTTCTTCTTCTAGCAAATATATTTTTCTGGATTGCTTTCATAATAAATTTCTCTGTTTTTTTTTTTTAAATCTAAATTTATTTTCAATTTTTAATGTATATTAGCCAGTTTTGTGCTATTTTTTTCTCCACACAAATAGATAATTGCCAATGCTGAAGCACCCCCAAGCAACCTATGTTACCTCCCTTTGACCAGTAGATCTTTTAATTCTCATATATGAGTGAGATTCTTTAGGTAAATAAACTCTCAGATTGGTACATGTTTCTGACCCAACGATGTGTCCTGTTGCCCTGACTTCTGGGTAGATGAGACATGTACACTCGGGGTATCATGACTATATCTTCTTTCCTGGATTATTTGTTCCTTCATTAAGGGTGCTGTAGGTAAATGTTTTCTGAGTTTTGGTACTATCAGGAATCGGAACCTTTGAATAACTTCAAAAGAGGCTACACTATCATCAGGGCTACTGTACTGTCATTTTGTGAAAGGATCCAGTTTTGGAGATAGGATGTTTTAAGGTATTTAACAATGGCCAGTTCTCTGAGGTTCAAGTAATCAATGCAGGTGTCTCCCAATCTCCACACATCAGTCCAACTTTCTACTTTATATAAATGATATGCCCAAGAGTATAATCTGATCATCTGTGAATATTTACACAGATAATACAGCAGTATAAGGTTGCATCTCTACAATTCTAGATGACCAGAGCTTGGCAGCTGATCTCTCTTCTAAACTAGTGCTAACAACCTTTTACCTGATCAACATCATTGTAAAAAAAAAAAAAAAAAAAAAAAAAAAGGAGAAAAGAAGCACTTCATAAAGTCATATTTATGTTGGCTTTCTTCAGAGCAGGTTTGAGAACTCTTTGGGCAATATCTGTAATAATGAGTCAGATGCTTGGTTAAGGTAATTTCCTTTTTAGCACTTGTACCATTCTTGGAGAACTTACTTTTAGAAATCAATTACACTCACAATATCATAAGTCATGAAGTATATTTGTGAAAAAATAATTAAACAGTAAGAAAACTTTTAAAAAAGTGGTACTTTAAGTCATACTTTCCAAAGGCACTGATGGAAAATAACTTTGTAACTTCCTTTGTGAAGGATGATACAAATTTGAACTTGGGAACATTATGTGCATATAGATATTCTAACAAAATTTTTAAAATCTTTGGCTATATTGTGTCTATGTAATACTCATACCAGTGCATCATTTATCTTAGCTTTAGCTGGTGATGCATGCAGTGATAAAGAAAGAATGTAGTGTAGTGAAGTAAAGTTGTTAAGAAGCAGAGATATACTTACCTAGCTTTATTCAATTAGAACTCTTATAGAAATGTTGGACTGTGGGTATTTGAAAGGTTGGAGTCATGTCAAGCATGTTGAATTTGATGCATTAGTGGTGCTCAGATATCAGAAATAGTGTTCAAATAAACATTACAACACTGAGTGGATATGAAATAGAGTTTAGAAGGATGGAATGGACCTCAGAAGCATTCAGTGGTGAGAACACATTTTGTCTTTATACAAGTGAGGATCATGTGCATGTATGTACCACATAAACTTGGCAAGTAACAGATCTCCAGAGTGTATTCACACACAATACACTGGTTCAACCACTGTCATAATGATGTGGCATGCAAGAACTTCCAATTCATACTCATCTTTGGCATTTATTGCAGAAATGTTGAATAACTCCATTTAAATCTAGAACATGGTTCAACCATTCTGCTGTTATTCTTGAAGCAAGAAAGTATAGTGTTGTTCCAGCAGGATAATTACCATCTACATAAAACCCTGCAAGATGGTCAACAATTGGACAATGCCTGACTCTTTCAATTAGACCACCTACATCTCTTGCTGTATTATGACAGGAGCAAGAATTGTGGAATAATGTACTACAAGACAGTATTAACCATTTATATGATCATGCATATGCAAGAGAACAGGCCTGTATTGATTCCCAAGAAGGATATACTGTGTATCATTATAGTATCCGAGTGCTGTTGGTCAGTTAAGTGCCATACATGATAGAAAGAGACATGACTGACAGGGAAAAAGATTATCCTGCAGTAGGTTGCCATTGCTTTCTGCAGTAGACTGGTTGCCAGCCAAGGCTATAGAATCCAATCTGTCCTATTATTTAACCCATAACTGGAGGAAAGGGATTAATACCTTTCCCAAGGGTATTTGTGCATAAGTGAATGCAAAGAATTCAACTGAAATTCAAACTCTGCTCCCTGATTTGTCATTCTGAGTTGATATCTACTGCACCCCAGTGCACAGTGTTGTTGGTACACCTTATTTTGGAATATGCACATTATCATTTATTATAAACTGTTTTTTATTGGTATTTCTAATCTTAAGTACAGTGAAAAACATTTCAAGTGTTGCAATTTAATTTTCTATTCATGTATGCAGACAGTAATCATTGTTATTAGTAAAATAAAAAAAAGGGAGAAAGAACTGAAAAAAAGAAATAAGAAAGAAGTAAAAAAGGAAAAAGAAAGTGAAAGAAAGAAGTAACAGAAAAAGAATTAAGAAAAGCGGAGAAAAACAAGAAGAAAAGCAAGAGAAACAGTGAAAGTAAGTGAATGAAAAGCAGTTGCATTTGTTAATAGAATCAAGAGAAGAGCATATTTATGATACTCTTTGAATATTAAGACATACAAAACCCACAGAGCCATGTTACAAAACAAAAATTTATGAATATTTGACAAACATTTTCTATATTTCAATGAGTTCAATGTTAATTTTTCAACCATGTAAAAGTTCAACGTCTAATGCTTGTTACTCAGATAGAAAACCCAGTGAGAATATTTCTACTTTGGCTTGAATAATGGAGTCAATATGGTTGCTATGGTCAGTTCAATAAGTAGTCATTGTGTGGTATACATATTAATGTTCTACAGTGAACAATAGAGAAGAATAATTTCCTGTTGCTTGCTAGAATTGGGAAAGAATGTTGATGATTAAGAAGTGGATTACAGCTGGTATATAAAAAAACACAGAAAATATACAGCAGATGTTCCAAGGGTTTTAGGAGTTCAAATATAAGTAATAAAACATTAACATCTTTTTAATACAATTTTGTGTTTGGTAAGAATCAATTTTACAAACACTGAAATTTCAGATCAGCTTCAATGAGATCAGAAGTTGATTCTGGAGAATATCTCCAATGAGAAATTGTGAAAGTTGGTTGCTCATCAAGTATAGATTGCTCAAGAAAATTACTTTGCTGTGGCAAAAGTTAAAAACAAAATTATTCATAAATTTTTCTTGTTAACATGGAAAAAAATATGAGAGAGAAGTGAATTGAGAAGCTTTTTTGCATAATATCTAAAGTGAAGCGTAAATTATTTTTCTAACCTTTGTTTTCTTATATAATATCAAAGTGTATACAGGTATCATTTATACATATTCATTTGAATTTTATTTTTCATTAAACTCAAAATTTCCAAATGTTCAATTGAGTTAAAGTCTTTACAATATCAATACCATAAAATGTCCTGCTTTAAAATATGATATATATTTCTATATATATATATATATATATATATATATATATATATATATATATATCTAAAATGCCTGTTATAAACAACCCAAATTTACAGTATTTTAGAAGTAATCCAAAAATGTATTTTCAATTAAGTTGGAGGGAATAACTGCTCTGCTTGTGCCTTTAATTAGATGTAAATTGAGAGTTTAATCAAAGAACATAATTTTCTAACACATTTCAACATTTACATGGATTAAATATAATTTAATTTTACCCTGAAAGTTTCTACACACAAAAAAGTTAAATGTTTATTATTGTTAATTATTTATCACAAGAAGTATTAGAAAGTTTAATAAAAGAAACAGAAAAACCTTTTAGCCTCCAAAGGTATTACTGTTTGAACAAATTTACCTGTTCATCTTTGAATGACACAAATTTTCAAAGAAAAAGAATATTAATTAACAGTTAATATTGCCTTTCTTTGAAATCTGTCTTCATATTGCCCTCCATCCTGCTGCTATTCAGTCTCTGGAGACTCACCATTTTTATTTATTTTTTAGTTTTAGCTTACATGTGCCAGTAAATAAACAAAAAGCAAAAATCATTAAGGCTGAAGGTGCTAATAAGTTAAAAACCGAATCAAGTAATGTGCAAAACCAAGCCAAACTCAAAACAATTTTAATCAAAGAGAAGACACTAAGTATAAGAATTTAAATGCCTATGTTTGGAAACTGAAAGAATAGGATGTCTAGAATAGGATGTTGGGCCTTGATTCATCTTCAGAGGGTAATCTACAAACTCTATTAAATTGAAATTATAAAATGAAAAAGAAATAGAGGAAATATCTTAGGTAATGATTTTAAGGTGAAAGGATTAGATGAATTTTACAACAATTACTATTCATTATGAGGAAGCAAAAGATTACAGCTTAACACTTATATAGTAAAACAGTTGAAGTACGTGTAAACACATGTATGAAAGTACATCCACAACAAAGAAAAATAGTTTCTATCTATATATTTCCACATGTATTTGCTCATATGTATGCTTGCTTTATTTGTACGAAAGAAACAATGAATATATATATATATATATATATATATATAAGCATTGAAATAAATCCTGAAAATATATTAAAGATATAAGGACAGACAAGAAACCCTAATTTTATTGAGAATAATATTTAATAAATTATATGTGTGCAGATGAACCAGTTCAAGTTTTCTGTGTGTTTATATGAATATCACTGTGTATTTATTCTTGATATATAGTTAGAGGTTAGAAATTACAGAACCACAGACTAATCTTCATTATTGAAGAGTTTGTCATTTTTATTAGGTTGATGCAAAATATTTTTGTATTATCTATTAGCTTAGTTGATTCAGTTCTTTTGTTGCTCATGTGTGCAATCAACTGCAACATACAGCTTTGAAAACTTATAAAAAACATTTCCAAGCATTTTAATTTACACAGAAATCATTCAGATGCTGATGAGTTCTGAAATTCCTCCTGATAAACAGTTAATTTTACTTTCTCAAAGAGGATCATTTATTTTTAATAACAGTCAGGACAAACACTGAGAAATAAACCAACAAAGAAGTTAAGTTTTTTTTTTATGAGAACTAGTTGATATCATTTGCCTTAACTGGATACAATAATAATAAAAGTGTCAAGCTTCAACTCTGAAAGTGACCTGACCAAGCACAAAAATTAATAACTGTTATCTGCTCATGTAAGAAAAATTTAATTGTATTTATTTAGAGGTTTTTACAAATGAATTTGTAATTCATATTTAGATATATAAAAAAAATCTGAAAAAGTTGAGAACTGATGCAGCAGCATCAACAATAGCTGAAAAAAACTTGAGATTTTAAAATCCAGTGAATATCTTGGATATTGTCCTGATGAACAAATTATAGATATACATAAATACAAGTATATATGAATAGGAGAGAAAAATATTTATTTAAGACATATTTTTAAGACATTTAAGCAAATATCTATTAAAAAAAAAAAACACAAACAAACAAAAAAGCCTTTTATTTTTTTTTTTTTTTCAACATTTGTTTGTAAATATATTTCTCCCCAAACAAGCTAATAAAGCCACTAAAACACTAGCGGTTAATGAATGTGAGAGAACATAATTAAGGAGAAGGAACAATTAAAGAACAAGAATTAAGAAGACAGAAAATAACAATTGACATTGCATTTAAATTTTTGAAGATCAAAGTTGACTGGAAAGCAGGAAACCAGAAGGGAGTTCCACAAATGAGAGAAGAAATTGATAGCAGAGAACTTATGGTTACATCTCACCATTTCAACTGTAAAATGGTGAGACCTTGTTGCCAATCTTGTACTGTGCTTAAACTTACAAAGTCTAGGCAACAAAGAGTAAAGCTTATCAGAACAATTACCATGAAAATATTTATAGTAAAGGTATATGAAAGCTACCTTATAGCAATGAGAATGTGAAAGCAAATATTCTTGCACAGTGGTTATCTGACTATACTCCTCTTTTCTTTTTAATTATAGAGAGAAAAAATATTAAAATAAATTATTATAAAAATAAATTTTGCCAGGATACAAAATGATAAGAGATTCATTTAAATGATAACTAAACTTACTTTCAGCATAAGACAAAAAATATTAAGTTTTTTATTTTTGTTTTGAATAAAAATAATGTCTTTGTTATTAGTTCCTTGTGAAGAATCAAATGATGAATTTAAATAAGCATTGCTCCTAATTGTGACATTGGATAATCATGAGTAAAACTGTTCTTATACAACAAATGTACTGCTATTTTTGTTGTTGCAACATATCTTTGTAAGATTAAAAAAACCCTGCAAAACTCATGCTTTCTAATGACAGTGGAAGAGCTTCATCTAACTCAAACAAATAAGAGTCAGTAAGATTAAACCAGATTATATGAAAACATATTAAACAGCATATTTATTTTCATCTATCCACCTGAATATTCAAGAAGTCCTATTAATATTCTTTAATATAAATTCTTGAACATTCAGGCCAGTAAACAAAAATTAATTATACTCTTTATTAGATAAACAGTGCATCTACTCAAATATGAGTATCCACTAAAAATAATGTCTGAAGTGATAAAAATCTGATTAATAAATAAAATTTATTACTTCTTTAGAAAATTACTTAGTTTTATATTTGAATACAAAAACATTTTTTAGATATATTTTGATGTCATTGTGAGAATTGATGCAGTTTTTTTATATATAAATACAGTGGCAAGCAAAAGAAAGAACCCAACTAAAAAAATTAAATTTGCTTAATTTTTTTATTAAGCATTTGTAAGTATTTAAGATGTGCATTGTGGTGTAATGAATATCGGCTTGGAATGAGAAATTGGAGAGCTGAGTTTGAATTTCAGTTGAATTTGTTTCATTCACTTATGCATAAATAACCTTGGGAAAGGTATTAATCCATTGCTTCTCCTTCCAGTTATGGGTTGAATAGCAGGACAGATCAAGTTCTATAGCCTTGGTTGGCAACCAGTCTACCACAGAAAGCAATGGCAAACTACTGCCGGAAAATCTTCTGCCTAGTCAGTCACAGATTGAAAGAGACATAATTGCCTAAGCATGTATCACATATGGCAATTAACTGACTGACTGATGTATTCAGCAATGTAGTTTCAAGAGTTGTATCTATCATTATTCAGGACTGTAGCTGAAGTTGTCATATTCACACTGATACAGTAGGAAAGGAGATACAGAACTGAATGCATAGTAGCGTTGAAAATAAGGGATGACAAAGTTATGAGCCATTTAGTAAATGTCTTTACAGATACACAAAGTTTTCATATTAAATAGATAAACACAAACTGCATAAATTTTCATGTTAATATTTTAGTGTAGATGATTTAAAATTCATAATAGAAAAAAAGAATTTGGAGAAAAGGGTGAAATGCTGCAAAGAATTAAATTACCAAAGAACTTAAAATATTGATGCACTCTTTCCAAATCATCCAGAAGAAGCATGCTAATGTTGGGAGTGTTTTGGATTGGTAAGAGACTGATAGACATTTGAAATTAAACAAAAGAGATAAAAAAAGCCCACAAGATTATCAGTATTCAACCCAAAGTTAACATTTCATCAAATAATGGATAAAAGCAGGATTACTAATGAAGGCTATTATAAAGAAATAAACTGAATGCATTGTAGCATAACAAAAAACAAAACATTATTAGCTAAAAGATTAGCAAACAAGATAAAAATATTGGGCACAAAAAATATATGAGTTACTGAAAAATGAAAACAGGGCTATTTATTGATGAGATCAAAATTAAACTACCTTTTAATACAAGAGAGTATATCTGAAGACAAGTTGGTTCAAGAAACAATTAAAATGACTGTAAGATTCAAATGTAAGAGTTTAATAGTTTAGAGCAACATCAAGAACAATGGTGCAAAAGAAAATGGTAAAAATTGATAAAATACTGAACCACAAAGCATACATTACTTTGTTCAGATCCAACCTAAAAAAACATACAGAGATGAAATATTCTAACAGGACAGAGTGCATAAACACTCAGAATAGGGTACTAGTTAACAAGCTAGTTTGACAATTATTACTGAGTAGTGAAATCAGTACTCACTGGGGTAACAGTGAGGACCTTTTATCAAAACTAAGCTAAGCTCAGGAAATAACAATGTGACATAGCATCTGATCATATATCACATGTAATAGACAAGTCTCTCACTCACAGCATTACAAGAAAGAAAACAAGTTGAGGCTGTAGTTTGTGCCAATACGAAGCATACAAAAAAAGCCTTTAAAAAATATTCTGATATTTGATCATTTGGTCAGATTTCCGAAAGTGGATCAGACCAAGAACTTTGCAGCACAGTCTCATACTTATATACTAATTATGACTTAATATCTCTACAGATATAAATTTAATGCTACCATTTATCTTGTAGCTCATAAATCTCCTGTTACACCATGCAACTCTCGTTCAGTCATCCACCTGATCAGGTTCTTCAAATATGTTATCTGCTGCTTTCCCCTGTCTCTTTTTCCCTCTGTCTGGCCTGTTAGTATCAAGTTCTCCAAGTTCTTCTTCCTTATTGCACGTCCTAGGAACTTTAGCTGTCTCTTCCTGATGCTCAGTATTAATTTCCTTTTCATTTCCATCCTTTCTAAAACCTCATCATTGCTCATATGCTCGATCCATAATATTTTGCAGCATCCTTCTGTAGAACCACATTTCAGTTGCTTCAAGTTTTTCCTTCATCTTCGATGATATTGTCCAGCATTCACTGTCATATTGAAGAAGTGACATCAAATAGCAGTCAGGTACTCTCTTCTTTGTTTCTAGCAAAATTGTCCTGTTTCTTAATACTTTACTCAACTTCTGGAATGCATCCTTTGCCATGCCAACTCACCTTCAGATCTCTAGCACTCACCTACTTTATTCCCAGCATCATTATGCATTCAGTATTCTTGTACTGGGATAACTTTCATTAAAGTCCTGAATGATCATTGATGCTATTCTTAAATGGAAAATTGTTGAACACATACAACTTAATAAAAATTAAACAAATTGATTTTTTAATTACATGGCATATTCCATTTATTTGCTATTGTATACTTATTTAATAAAAAAGATAATTATTTGTATATCTTAATGAATAACAATGAAGTTTTAGTTTAAAAATAAGATTTTTTTCTTGGAATGTTGATTTAAAACTAACAAACAGCTTGTTATTTACTGATAATACTAAGCAAATCTACTTTCCAAAAATAAACTCATGATTTTTGAGCCTGTTACTTTCATTTGGTACTTGACAAAAAGGACAATTTTCTAATATCTCAGTTGTAAGCAAAATTACATAAAAAAAAAACATCTGTGAATATCTGCTCAGTATTTTTTTTAACTATTTTATTTATTCAAATATATTTCCATCTCTCTTGTTTTTTTGTTTTTTTTTCGATGATTTAGGAACAATTTTACCAAATCCCAATCATTTTATATGTCTATAATTTTAGTATTAGTAAACCAGCCTTGTGTAAAAAATGTGTTGCCTTTAAAAATACAACCACAATCTTTTTAGGATTTCTTTTATAAATCTATAGACACAAACTTCTATCCTGTCATCTGTAACGGTTTTATTATTCATTTTTAATCTTCTCATTATACCTCAGTAACCTATCTTACGAGTTTACATTTTTCCAAGAAGCATGTACCATGTATAAATATCTTCACACAGTAATAGATGCTTCCTTCTAAGCAATTCATAAACCAAATGAACTGCAGATGTTCTCTTATATTACTTATAAAAAATTCCACATCAATGTCTGCTGATGTTTTTCTAGGATGGCTAGCTTTCTGTGTAATACTAGTAAACATCTACTGATCATACGCTAATTGGTTAGATATTTACAAGCCTAATTTTTATGCTTATAAAAAACAAGAAGGAATATAGCATAGCATAATCTATTGAATTCAAAAAGATAAAGTAAAAACAGTTTTTTTTAAGTATAGTGGAAATAACAAAATTTGAACTGAGTAAGATTAAGTTAACTTCCTTGGATCACACTTTCTATTTCTATAATTTGGGTTGTTTGTGTGTGTGTGTGTGTGTGTGTGTGACCCAAAGGAATATTGGAAATCCCCAGTTAAGCTGGGTTAATAATAGATTTTTGTATCATATTCAACAGATTTTTGACAATATAGGATTAATTACAATTGAAATAATCCAGTAAAAAAAAAGAAAAAAAAAGAAAAAGAAAAGAAAAACGCATTACACTCAAATTAATTACCCATGGCTATATCTTAAGAAATGTCTCCTTCAGCAACTTTCTTGAATATACCTACCTAGCCATTGGCTTCATTCCCTGCACTCAAATGATATATACTTTCTCTTATACCTGCCCACCCCCTAATGAGAAGGTCTTGCCAACTGGCACCTTGTCAACTCTATCCATTCAATTTGGAAAATTGTACTTCACTATCATATACTATGTCTTATTTCCCAACTTGTGTCCTGTTTGCCCTTCTATCTATCCCTCCCATCAAGACAGACTGCTTCACTGGCTTGACTGTCTCACACAATTATCCTATACTTATTTTTTCCCTCTATTTCTTTTTCCTCTTATATCCTGATTAGTTAGTAAAGTCTTGGCACTTTGCATGGACAATGCAGCAAGATCATAATGCAAATGCTTACAATCTTGTATTTCTTGCAGATTATTTGTTTTTTTTACTCCTAAATGCATTTTTACTCGACAAATACATTTCTTTATAAACTTTGTTCATTAATTTAAAAGATCTTTAAATCACAAACATTTTTACATTGTGGGTTATGAACATTTATACATATACCAGAAATTCATATTGATTAAATTTCGTCTGATCTCTATAAATTCAGAGAGGACACACAGAGAAGGTTTTTGATATTAATTTCTGTAATATGATAATGCAGAACAATTTAATAACATAAAAATATAACAAAATATCATTTCTTAGTCATGTTGTAAAATTTACTATTAAGGCTTTAGATTTAACTTATGGAAATCCCTTCAGCACAAGAAAAAGTTAAATAAGTGAATCTGTATAAAACTGTGATAGAGTTAAAATTTATATTACGTTGAATAGACTTTACAAAATACAAGTGTCTCCTTATTGGCTAGCAGTGTAATATCACCTGAAGATCAGAGAAGACTTTGATGATGATATTTTGAAACAAACAAAATAATTATTAAGCAACATTTTAGAAATTAAACTAATGAAAAAAGTAAATAAAATCTATTATAATAAGAAATATTCAGAGAGCAGGGAAATTGTTTTGGTCTTAATTTTTCATTATTTCAATCAAACAATGTAAATCTTAGCTAATGCTGAGATAATTGATATGAAAGGATGAATTGAAACTCCACAAATTAAAAAGAAAATAGAGCTAAACAATTTGAAGATGGCATATCATTATAGAGATGAAATTAAACTGTGTTTCTCTGTTTCTAGCATCATTTGCTAAAAATTAAAAAAAAAAAAAAGATCCTGAAAAGCAGCCTGTGGCTAGTGTGGAATCAAACTAGTTGCTTGGTTTGGCTGATTGAGCTAGAGAATTTTGAAATAGGCATATTTAATGAGTTCACAACAACAGAAAACACAGATTTTGCATTCTCATACAATAATTATTTTATGAGGTACTTTTAGCAGTTTGTATAATATTAGAAAAGTTCCAAATAGAAAAAAAAGTTTAGTTGCATTAACAAGAGATTGTTGTTTTTAGAAGTACAAGCTTTATAAATATGAATTTTATAAATTTAGAAAAATAAATGGTAGTAAGAAATAAAGAAAGAATATATTTGAATGGCAATTTCTACATGAATGACCTTAGGGGGAAAAAAAAAAAGACAATTTTGCAGCAAGCCAATGGAAGGCATTGGTATAAATGTAAATCATTATATAGATAAGTGTGTGTATATGTATGTAAAAATTACTGGTGCATGTATTTTACCTACAAAAAAACATACATAAATCAGTGAAGTACCAAATCTTAGATGAAGGTATTTAATTCTTTCTTTAATACAACTATTGATTGTAATTTTCTGCTTGATCTCATATTTGGTAGAGAATTAAAAATAATTTCCCAGAGTAATGTAGGCCCAAATGTCTGCCACTGTATTATACACTAAATTCAATTTACAAGGAGATTTTGAGAGAAAGCAATCACATTCATTGGGTAAAGAGACAATATGAAAACTCTTTATGCATAAGTATACTTGTAGGATGTTTGTGGGTGTTCATGATATCTAAAGACCATATCAACCCACTGTAGATAAAATTACCAGCTTATTAATTCTTCAAGGTTATGACATGAAGTATTAATGTTTAGAATTAAAAATAACCTTAAAAAAAAAAAAAAAAAAAAGAAAGGAAAAACTACAATTTGAAAAGATTTAAAATAACTAAAGCATTTAAGTCATAATTTACTAAAATGTTCTAGAGTGAGTAATACAATTTAAGAAGTTCAATAGCTGGGAAAATAATCAAATCCTTATAATCATTATACTATGATAAAATAACCAAATAACTTCATAACCACCTCATCTGTTGCTCTTGAAAACAATTTGAAAAGAAAAAAAAAATTCTAGTGTATATTATGGATGCAGATTGGTTAGAATTTTTCTATATTTTCCTGCATAGATCGTAATTTAAATCTGTTATTAATATATTTCCAAATTTAAATTAATTTTTTTGATCAGACTAATTTTCCTTTATTTTAAATTGAAAAGTATTTCAAGAGTTTAAGAGTGAAGAAAAGGAAGGGTTTAATAAAAAATGAAATGAGTATAATATAATATTATAATATAATATTATAATATTTACCTTGTTTCTTAATTGAGATGTGGATATGACACAAGGTCAAGTTTATTGTGAGGAACCAGAGCACATGTGAACAAGCCAAGGAAAAAGAAATTGACAAACCTGCAACTGCCGGTTGTGCTGACTTCAGTAGTTACCACTGATCCACTCCTCTAGTGCAATAGGATGGTTCAGCCTCAAGACACTATCCCTGGGACCAGCATATCTCAGTGTTATTTTTCTCAGAAGAATAACTGTCCTTGGTCAGAGATAGGACAGAGATGCAAGTGATAGTAGATGATCCCCACCAGACAGGAAAATGTATCAGGTAAGTGTATTTATCCAGCTTCCCCATTGGAGCAAGTTGTGACACAAGGTTGTTTTTTTTATGTTGGGAACCTGAGCATGGATGCTCAGGCCACTGGTCAAAGATTACTCAGCTGCTACTGACATGGTAACTGGGTACAAACCTTATCTTAGCCTGTCTGAGTTTGTCTTATTTGATCATGCTTACCCTGCAGGAAACCTGCAGCAGGTAAGTATTGTATTCACCTTTCTCTCCCACTGGAGTGAATTGTGACACAAGGTCAACTTCTAAGGTGGGGAACCCAAGCACAGATGTTTGGGCTACTGAACAAAGATTACCAAGACCCCACCAATGAGGTAACCGAGTACAGAGCTTGTCTTAGCATGTCTAAGCAATTTTTTTTTTTTTTTGGTCGTACAGACCTACCAGGTGGCAGGTAAATATTACATGAGTATTACAAAAATATTCTGTTTTAAATTCCAAATGTTAAATTTAATCTTTCATTCTAATGGTCAACAAAATTTTACTCACATTTTCTCATTTCTATGACAGTAAATTAAGTAAGCTCTGAGGGTCATACATGCAAGATTAAAAGAGACACAAATGCTATCTTGAAATCATTTGGTCTTTCAACTTACAACTGCATTAAAATATCAAAACTACAGAAAAATATTTTGCAAAAAGCAGAGTTGCTATTATACAATAATACATTCAAATATGAGACGAAAAATATTTTATTCATTTAAAGATTATAATGAATATATACAAATAAATACTGAATTTATATCTATTTATAGTTCTATATTTGTTTTTTTTAAATATATGTACATATGTATGCATACTCTTTTCACTTATATATAAATAAGAATTTTTAATATTTACTGTTTACCCATTACTTAACATATTTACTGTTTACCCTTTGTACTTAACATTGCAAAGTCAAAAAAGTTCCTTTGATTTATTAAGTAAAAAAAAAATTATTTCAGCATTGATTTCATTGAACAAACTTATTTTCACATTTTGTAGCATTATCTTCTGCCACCTTTCACCCAACTTCATAATTCCATCTTCTCAGAACTTTTTCTTGGCAAGAAATTGCTCTATGTTACTTTTGCAGTCACACTGAAATATAATAACTGAAATAAATGATAATCTGAAAATGCAATATTTGGCAAAAAAATATTCTGGATGAGTCAAATAAGAATTTTTGTCTGGTCACCAAAGAAATATAGGATTACTATGATTTTTCTTTAGTAATTCTCTTAATGATTTTCATTCATTTCTATCTAATTTTGGTCTAATTTGAAGCAGTACTTGTTGAAATCAATCATTTAGTTCTTAGTAAAATTTCCTTCCTTCCAGTTTCACCATATACACAATAACCTCACCCCTTTTTTGGATGAAAATTAATCTTTGGTACAGTTGAGAGTAGTTAACTTGTTTGATTATTTTTTTATTCTACATTGCTATAAAGTGTCTACATTTTATTGTTTATCACAGTTTAAAAAATCAGAACATTTTAGTAAAGTTTGAATCACACAGAGAAATATAGCCAAAAAGTAGTATTCAACCACTTTTGACATACTTACTTATTTACAGTGCCTTCTCCTGAAAATTTACAAATCATTTTTCCAAAAAAGAATTTTAAAGCTCTTTAATATAAGAAATTAATCAGATATCATGACTTGACAGCTGAAGATTTGTGGGGTGGGTGGGATTTCATGCATGTGGCAAGTTCCCCTTTAGCTAGTAGGGTCCACAGTAAAGAGCCAAATTTTTCTGTAACAGCTGCAGAAAGTCTATCAACTCAAGTGGAGAAGTTCAGTTTTGCAATATTGATTTTTCTCTTTGAGAACATGGTAAGTCTTTAGGTTTGTGTATTGGCATTTATTTTTAAGGTTGGGGGTGTGATGTACAACTCACAACACTCCAACCCAGCAAACAAGACAATAATATTGGAGTCCCAATTTTCTGAAAGAATTTTCTTACCTTTATTGTCTGAACAAGCAGGTTTTAGATGTAATAGATTGTATATTCTGCTCCTAAACTTTCTCTGAAATTAGTTCTAATGCTATACTGTCTTGGCATTTTGTTAAAGACCATATATTTTATGTAAATTTCAATTAGTTTGCTTCAATATGATACAACTGAGACCCAGTGATGCCTGAAGAAATATTTTATCCCAGAGAGTTCTTGCTTTTTCACACCAGCATGGAATTAGCAAGATCTTGTTGATATTTTTTTGACAATTACAACCTGTAGGTACAGTATAAAATAAATACAAAAATAAAAATAAATACATTTGCATGATTCAAGTTTGCGTTAGATCAACTTGTTTCCAAATGAGAGTGACAAAAAGATATTATTGATATCTAATGAAATAGTGAGCAAGTAGTACTAACTTTTACCTTATTCTGAAGAGTTCTTTTTCTCTCTAGATGATCAATTTTTAAAGTCATTTATTTCCCATAGTAATCTGTTATCCATTTTTGTTTTGTTTTAAATAAGTGACAGTTTTGATTGTGATGCTCAGTAAAGTTTACAAAATTAAATCTCTCAAGTATTTAAAAGAAGTTTATCATTTGGATATGTGTTTATATTGAAAAATGCAGGATTACACAGCAGGGAGTTTCAAGGCATTTTACAAAACGACTGATTAAAAAAAAAAAAATGCATCATCATCCTCAAAAGTCTAGATTTAAAGTTACAGCACACTTATATTTGCTTTATATATATATATATATATATATATATATATATATATATATATATATATATACACACACACACACACAACAGAAGTCTTATTAAGGAATCTGTTAAAAAACAAACAAAAAACGGCATCAGTAAACATAATATGTAAATGCAATCAACATCTGTTCAGATCAAAGTTAGTTGAATGCAGATGATAGTAATGGTCAGTCTTGTCTATATTGATCATTCGTAAATTTTGCACATCATGCTGGAATATTTTACAGACAGGTTGAGAACAGAACTGTGTGTGTGTGAGAGAGAGAGTGTGTGAGTGAGAAAAGGACATAATGAAGAGATGTAGGTAAGGAAGAGAAGGGTGAAGGTGAAAATGAGTTTGCCAAAAGAATATAAAATCAATACAGTTCTAAAAAACAGGTGATCATCAAAAGTTAGCAAAATAACAAATAAAGTTACTTGTGGAAAAATTAAAAAGCTAATATTTATAATATAACAATAGAAGTTGAATGAGAATAGTGTTAGTAATAATAATCACATTGATATTTATTTCAAAGACTTTCCACGGTAATGAATCACAATAAGTATATTAACAATAATGTTGGTAATATTTTTTTTTTGTTAAAAAAATAAAAATATTTGTAAGTTCCTTTGAAATTTAATTTTATCTGAAATCCTTTTTGCTGTTAAACTTATCATATTCTATGTGCTTTAATAATTTCTGCTACTGCCAATGATATATCTAAGGAGGAAACTGTTTAGACAGGGAAAACTGATCTATACATTTAAAACAAAACAGATTTTTAACAAGTGCTTTTTCTGCTTGGCTTATTTATGATTTGACATTTTAGAAAAAAAAAATTCTTTATAAAAAAATATTTTTTTAAAAATTCACATTAAGTTCCAGCATATTTGTTACACAATTGCTAAATGGTGTTGGTAAGGATGGTGAGATTTCTGTTAGTAAGCTGTGAATATCATATTGATCATGTACTTAAAAGTAATGTGTCCTTTTAGAATAAAAGGAAAAATATTTTTGCATTAAATAAAGAATAATGATAATAGTACACAAAACTGTTCTTTTAGATTTCTAAAAATCTGTATTCTTTCCTTTATGTAAATAATGACAATAATAACATCATTATTCATATGAGATGAACAATATCAGAACAATTTGGTTAACTATCTAGAATTTCAAGATTCATCTTTATAACCCCCCCCCCCCCGCAAAAATAATGCAGAATTTTATTTGGGATTTTATTTTTAAAACATCCAGATATAGCAACTTTGGTCATTAAAAATGAAGATTCCTTGCTGACTGAAGCAATCCAAGATGATATGCAGTTATTTTACTTCAAGATTTTAAAAATAATGTTATCAAACTCGATATATAGATAACTAAATTTTATTTTTAAAATGTTTTGATCAAGTTTGAATTTTTGTTTACATAAAATAAATTTATGGAAAATAAACTGTTATAGAATGTTTTATTTTTTTTACAAAACCTCACCAAAAATTATTTTTAGTTACAACTTTAACAGGCTTATAAAGTCTTTCTTAAAAGTCTTCTGCCAGCAATAGTAGTAGTATTAGAAGAACAGCAGTAATAGAAGCAGTAATAAAAATTGGATGCAGTAGTCAGTAGTGCTTTCTCATGTCTCTCCAATTCAAATAGACAAGTGCATTATCTTAATAAATAGGATAAATTGATTTGTGTCTATTTATAGGAAATTTTCTTTTACATTCTGAAAGCTTTATTTTTTTATATAAGAATTTTTTAAAAAATTATTAGTAAGAAGAGTAGAAATATTTTCTGATACAGTATTGTTTCTTGTGTTAAAATTACACAATAGACATTTGAATTTTAAAAATTTTAATGAGGAAAGTTTGCAGTATCACCAAATAAAAGGAATGCTGTTAAGATTTTGATTTCATGGATGAATATGTAGCAAAATGCTTTCCTTCTCTTTTAATAACTTATAGTCAAGAACTACATTAAAATGATAAAATGTTATAATGAAATCTTTGGCGAGTATTTTTCTGTCTTTATTATAATTATACTTATATTGATAGATGTCACCACTTTCTTTTTAGAACTTATATAATGTACAAAAATATATAAAAATGCAAATCGATACATGGAGGTAACAGATTTATGAAATTTATTTCTTGCTAATGGCTAGTATAGCAGTTTTAATGAAAAAAAATATGGGAAATATTTGTATCCTGTTGGGCTGTAGGATTTAATCCAACAGAAAATAATTTTGATTTAATAGAAAGATTGTATCAGGTGTAGAAACTGCTACAGGTTTTTACAAAAGGCATTTCATAAAAATATTTTCTACATTAAACTAAAATCAAAAATGTAATTCTTTAGACTGAAAGTAGGAAAAAAAATGGTATTAAAGTTTAAGAAACACAAAAACATAAGTAACATAAATAATGTTTTTTAGAATTCATTGTCATTAATGATTGTAAAGGTTGCTAAGAAAATATAAGAAAAACCTGCTAATGCAAAGCACACGTGAAATAAGAGTTAAAATATTTTTCAAGGTACTAAAAATTAGAATTTTCATTCTAAGCTGAATAAAAGACATGAACAAAAAATAAGCTTACTTATAGTAAAAATATTCATGATAAATGTAAAACCAATTAAAATTAGGAAAAATTCTATTAATAAATCAAAATAATTCTGTAGCAACAATGGTTAACTGCAAATCAGACAAGTGATTTATATAAAAATGGCATTATAAAACAATGAAAATTTAACAAAGGTAAGAAAAATAATTATTGATTTAATATTTAATCAATATTATCTTAAAAATAACTAATTTTATCAAGCTATGAAAATTTTCATGAAAAATGAAGGAAAATACTTAAATATTCAGACTATGAAGGGTGTGCTGAAAATGTTTTTAGCTCAGCTCACTCCTCAAATTTGACTAAATGATTTTTTTTGGCAGAGCTTCTTACTTGTAACCATACAACAATAACTTCTCAATGATTATTCATTTGTGATTAGTAGTTGCCACAAATTACCTAATACAAGTAAAATAAAGATATATCTTTTTGTATATTATAAAAAGGTAAGAAATTCTGTATTTGAAAATAAACAACTGAGCCTTATATGCAGTTAAACTCATGAATTCATTATATTAATATATTGACACAAATGATTTAGGTACAAAAATGCACATAAAAAGGTCTTCAAAAAGATAATTCCGGAGACAAAGAAAGAGTAAAAAGGTGAAAAATATAATGCTTTATTCAAATAATTTCAATCTTATTACTTGGGGTTACAGAGACAAAATTACACTAAAACTAAATACAAAGAAAACTTACACATTTTTATCTTTCAATAATTAATAATGACAGTTTATCAATCATATTCTTTATTTAAAAATAAATGATTTGGCATAGGTGCTAGTAGTAGCAGCAGTAGCAGTAATAGTGGCAGTATGAGAAACAATATCAAAAGCATTGAATCATGTAGCATATGTATGAATCTGTTTTACAAGGAACTGCTAGATGCCCTATTATCATGCACAGTGTTTATTGAACTCCTAGGCCAAGTCTTTCTCTGCTATGTCCAGAAAAGTGGTCAATATTTCAATAGTAACCTTCTGTTGACCTTCAGACAAAAATAATGGAATGAAATTCAAGTAGCAACATTTTTACAGTAGTAGCCACTATTATTAATCTAACTGATATATAACCAAATCATTTTGTAAAGGCTTCTCTTGTGGATATAGTTAGTTGCTATTACTAAACCTCAACTATCAATGGTTTTTCTTTATTGCAGTTGTCATAATAGCTTTTTTTGTTCTGTTTCAAGGTATAGTTGCAGCAGATGAAGTGCTAAGAGCCTCTCTTTAACAGTATTGGTGCATGCATTCGTTCTTCAATAAAACACTTAAATATATATAGCTTTAATTACAACTGAACCATTTTGGCAACTAAAGGTCATAACTACAAAAATATTTAATATTCAAATATGGATTTTATTACCTGATAACACTTAATTTGGAAAACTATTAATACAATGCCATAGAGAAATTTGCATTTTCTAAATTTTTTTTGAGCATAATATATCTTTAAAAGCAAGTACTACTATTAATAATCATAGAATTAAGATTCAAATGATATCAGCAGTAAAATTCTTTATTTGTAAAATTAGTCAGAAAAAACATACAAAATAATTGCTGGAAATGTAATTTAACTTAAACAGAACTGAAAAAAGAAAATACCTTTAATAATTCATATGCTTCTTATATGTTCATATACATTTTTATAAATATTTTGATTGCTTATAGATTTCTAACTTACTTAATAAAACTACTTAAAACATTTTAAATATATTTCATAGGCAAATAAATTGATCAGATTTAAAAATAAAATTAAATTACTTGGATGATTAAACATCACATGACTCAAAATTTGTATTTAACTTCATATTTAAATATTAAAAAAGAAAATACTTTCACTAATTTTATAAAGATTACACAGGAAAATAAAAATTAAAAATGGCTAGTGTGTGAAAGATATGGACTTACCGTTCTAAAACATAAGTCATGTTAAATCATGTTTCTTGCTAAATTAGATTCACTAGATATAATAGTGGATATAATTTCAGAGGAATTTTGGGGAATCTTTTTAATTCATATTTATACTAGAAAATTATTTTCTATTTGACCTTTTAGTAATGAACTAAATTACTTTCTAACTGCTCTTGTGAAACCTTGATACAGATCTAGAAAAAGCAGGCAGTAACCCGTAGTTCAAAAAAGCAAGATAATTTTCACTGGAAATCATGTTACTCTTATTTTCATTTCACAGATAACAAAAATTCTTATATTTAAAATTTTTTTTATTATACAAATGAATGAAACAGTTCACCAATAACTTATTTTCATCTGAAAATTGCTCAAGGGGTTGAAATCATGAACTGAGAAATTTATTAAAATTTGAACATTTAAATTTAGATAAATTACATTTTCAGCAATTATTTTGTATGTTTTTTTCTGACCAATTTTACAAATAAAGAATTTCACTGCTAACATCCTTTGAATCTCACTAGAAGTACTTGCTTAAAAAAAAAAACTCTTAAAAATTAACAATTTTGGTGCTATTAATTTTTCTTCTCAATATGATTTTTTTTACCTAAGTAATAAAAAATTCTTTTGCTTAGTTTGTAGATTTAAGTGGGAGAAAAAGATGTACAAATTAGAATGGGAGAGAAGAGTGAGAGAATAAAAAGGAAGAGAGAGAAGCTAAAGAAAAAAGAAAACATTGGTAAAGGGTGAAGAGGAGAAAAATGTAGAGAAAGAGGAATACATGGGGTTGAAGTAATGGAGAAAATAAAGAGGAAAAGAGGGAAGGGAGCAGGTGGAGAGCTTGATGGATGATGAAATTATTTTGTGCTCTACTAAAATTCTTTTTTACTAAAAGGTGTTTCATGTATCTATAAAATTTTATAATCCCTCAAAAAATCTAAATTTTAAGAATTTCACTTCTGTGAGTGATCATTCTTCTAATCTTCACATTTCCAGGAATTTCATACATTTAATGTTCTGTCATGTCCTCTCCATTTTCTAATCTCCACATTTCCGAGAATTTCATAAAACTACCCATAAACTATTTTCTAAATTCTAATCAGAGAAGGAAGCTTTTTGGTTTGCAATAAATGTGTGATTACATTGGGTTCACTTGGAACAGAGTTAAAAAATTATTACAATTATAGCACTGTATATAATATTCTAGTGGAATACAAAGATGGAAGGTGGGGCTGTGATCCTTGTAATAATACATTATCCATTACAAACTAAGCCCCCCACCCTGACAATGATGGGATTTATTTCATGCCTTATAAAACCATGCACACTTTTTTTTTTCTACATACTTTACAGTATTAACTCCTATGTTAAACCCTTTTCACAGTTCCACCCATAGCAATGTGGATTGTGAAACGCTCTTTGGAGCCACAAATTTTCAGTGCTTTCACAAACTTAAAAATGATATCATTGTGAAGTGAATATGATGTTTACAACTAATGACAATAATTCATTTACTTTTAAATAATGTTGTTTTCAAACAATTTTGATTATAGCTTCCATTAATTTTGGATGCCAACAACAAGTCTTATTTGAACAGATATAGAAAAATGAATTCTGGAAGCTTTTTCTAAAAGGCTTGTGCTTGGAGGTAAATTTAATTATCAGTTTCAATGAAACTTATACAGAATTCATATTGAGTTTGATTAATTTGTTGAATGTTTTATTCCTTTAAAAAATACAGAAGGAAGGAAAAATAATATTCATTATATAACACATCACTAAATAAGTTCCGGGCCTGAAACATAGATTGTGCCACTAATAAAAAATCTGTATGGTTTTTATGAAGTGATAACCTTCAAATAGCATGTGACAAAATTTGGGCCCAATTGTATTATTAGATTAAAAATTACAGTTATTTAAGTGAAGCTACTGCAGCAAATTTTCAAAACAATGGAAAAATTCTGAATTTTGTGTGTTGATAAAGCATTGCTTTCTGATGGGAAAAAATACTGTTTAAACAAAGCAATAGCTTGATAAGTGTTATTCAGACTGTTCTGTCAAAAACAATGGTTAAGAGGTGGTATGCTGACTTTAAACACGGTCATACAGACACAAATTATACTGAATCCCCAGGTTGCCCAAAATCGGCAGTTGTCCCAGAAAACACCAAAAATTCTACAAACTAATTTTGGCCGATTGTAAATTGAAGTTGCATGAGATAGCATTGGAGTTGAACATATCAGAAGGCAGTGTATTCACTATTTTGCACGAACATTTGTCAATGAGAAAGTTGAGTTCAAGAGGGGTGCCATGTTTGCTCAGTCAATCAAAAACATCAATGTGTTGATGATTTAGAGCATTTTAAAGCAACAAAAAGGTGTTTTTGTGTAAATATGTGACAATGGATGAAACATGGATCCATCACTTGACTTCAGAGTCAAATCGGCAGTCAGCTGAGTGGACAGCAGCAGGTGAAAGCTGTCCAAAGCGGCCAAACATCAGCAGGCAAGGTTCTGGCTTCCGTTATTTTGGGATGCACAAGGTATTTTGTTCATCGATTACCTTGAGAAAGGAAGAACCATCAGTAGGGAATATTATATAACATTACTGGTGCAATTGAAAGAAAAATTTGCCAAAAAATGGGCACAAATGAAAAAGAAAAAGTGATTTTTCACCAAAACAAGGCATCGTGTCACAAGTCGACTACAACAATGGCAAAGCTACATGAATTGCCACTAGAATTGCTTCCACATTCACCCTTTTCTCCAGATCTGACCCCCAGCAACTACTAGCTGTTTGCAGACATCAAAAGAATATTTCAGGGAAAGAGATTTAGCTCCAATGAAGAAGCAATACAGGAAACCGAGGCGTATTTTGAGGTCAAAGACAAATCATTCTACAAAAAAGGCATCGAATTGTTAGAAGTGTTGGGATCAGTATATCACCCTAGAAGAAGACTATGTTGATGAATAAAGTCAAATTTTGCCTAAAAGTTGTTTTATTAGTTAGGTCTGGGATTTATTGAGTGCTGTGCTATAATTGGTTGCTCACTAATAGCTTGGTAATGAAATACTAATCAGCATCTCTGATGGCCCCAATATCTAATGTTGAAAGTTTATTACATAGTTTTCTAGAAAATTTTTGATGATTAAACAGGGCAAGTGAATCTTATTAACATAGAATATCATCTATCAAACAGCATAGTATAAAGAAGAAAAAAGGCCCCAAACTTAATAAAAACCAAACTTTTCCCATAAAAATGTTTATAATAATAATTATAATATAATAATTGTCAAATTTTAATGAAACTTTCAGCACTTATTTACAAATGAATGAAATTATTTTTGAAATCCTTTTTTTAAAAATATCTTGTTAAAAATATATTTTTTTTACACCTGCCCTCCATATAAATTCATGAAATTTCAAGGAATCAAATTCTGTAGGCAAAATTGGTTTTATTAGTTAAACGCAGAACTCATTGGGGAATGTAAATCTACTTTTTTTTTTGTTTCAAGCATTTAGCCCCTTTTACTGAAAAACTGCTCCGAATAGTAAAATAAAAAATGCAATAAAACTAAGACATTATTTAATTAGATAAGCTTTTAATTGCTTTAATAAATAATATAAATTAAGGACATTAAAGTCTGAAGAAAAAACTTTTTTTTAATTAATAATGAAATTTTAAAAGAATTATTTTCATATTTGAAAGACTTGTAGACATTAGTTTGGTAAATTATTAAGTGAAGACTATATTTGCTTATTGAAAATTTCAATACAAATCATCTAGCCATTGTATTTTTAAAATAAATTTTAATTTTTTTTTGTGTATTTGATGTTTTTTGTATGGTAATTTCTATGTATACATTAAAAGGACGTGTTTCACGGCTTCTCCTTACAGGAAAATATTTGTACAATTATATCACTTGTGATCACTAATCTTATCTTGCATCTACCAAGCTGTCATCACATTTCAAATATGAGGCAGGGAACAGAAAGTTAAATCTGTGTTTAAGAAATAGTTTTATTCTAAATTTCATGCTATGAATAAGTAATACTTGTATAAATCAGATTAATTTAACATTAAATTTTCTAATTTTCTAAAAATAGTAGTCACGGGTATATATTTTATTTTTGGAAGATTTTTAAAACCAGGAATTAACTTTTGTTTTACAAATGTGTCAATCGCTCAAAAATGGCCAAAAAATTAAAAAATTAAAGAAAAATCTCAAAATTTTAAATTCTAATCAAAATAATTTCTGTTTGAAACACATCAGTGTATTTTGCTTACTGGAAATAGTAAATTTAATCATTTAGCTTTCAACTAAAACTAAAATAAAAGTTTAAAGAAAACATTTTATTTTTAAAAATTCTATTTAAAAGTTAGTTATTGAAAATGAGTGAAGGTACCTACTCAAATATATTCATACTATTGTTTTAATTTATGTTGTTTTTATCACAATCTGTCCTTACTCAGGTTTATATTAATCTGAATTAAGGCTATTCTTGTTCCACTGTTTAATTTTCTTATTTTATTTGACTACCCAATCCAGGGATTAAACTCAGAACCACTAATTTTTCAAATTCACAAACCTATGCTTTTACTCACTAGTCCCATAAGACAACATTTAGAAAAAAAAAATAATGTAAATTGTAACTCCACATCCCAGAAATTCAGACAAAAATAATCAATAGTCTTCTTTTTTTCCTAAATGCAAATTCCCTTCTTTACTAACACCAGAAAATTGGTCATACTCCAAATCTTTTGCTTTTTATAATTTATTTGTAACATTTTAATAGAAATTTGTTTTTGTGCTACACAAGAATGCAACAAATTTTACATAAATTCCAAGTACTAAGAGATTTCATAAGTATTTATCATGACCATGTGAATTTTTTTAACAAAGCTAAAAAATAAATCCCTTAAACTTATTTAGTTTTTCATCGATGTAATTACTATTTGCACTTAATTAAATGCATTCACAATAAAAGTGATAATATTGCAAAATAAATATTTGTTGTGTAAAATAAATGCTTTTTTCTTATTAGGTTACATATTTATTTACCTATAGGCATCTAATAAAAAATTAAAAAATTTAAATGCCAGCTCATATAGTTTCTTGTTATTTCTTGCTGTTTGCCACCTAAACTCAGAGTAAATTAAAGGTTGTTGAGCCAAAAATATATTTTTAAAAGTTCTGCAGAGGAAATCAAATGATGAATGTTGGTGGAATAAATAGGATGAAAACAAGAGAGACTTGTTTCAAGGAAGGGTTGATTTATAATAACAATATCTAATAGGTTATCAACCTGATTTGCATTTGTTATAAACAGAAGAGTAAAAATATTATTGATTGATCTGTCTGTAGGTATTGTTTTCTCTTCTAAACTTCAAATGAATATAGAAAGCAATGGCACTTATCTGATAAGGTACAAACGAACATGAAACACAATAGTGGTTAATAAATGGAATGAAAGCTCCAATAAAGATGAATCATGAAAGTGTATCAAATGATAAGCATTTATAACTATGAATTAACATCAATTGCTATATTATAATCCATAATATTTTGTCTTATATTCAAGACAGTCATTATTCAAAGTTGTTACTTACTTAGACTAAAGCTTTTTTATATGAGAGAATAAAATATTTGCATCTTTTACTGCATTTAAACAATTTTAGACATGCAAACCATTGCAAGTTATCTTGCTCAGTGATTACATCATTTTGATTAATGCCTGGATATGAGCCATTCCTAATCTATATAAAATGAGTATATAAAAGAATAAGAGCTGTGTGTGTGTGTGTGTATATATATATATATATATATATATTCCGTAATGAATTAGAGCACTCTGGCTATTGGGCGTGTATAATGATAATGTATATGCTAAAAAGTCTGCTTTCTTCTACCGAGCACCCATAGGTAGAATCATCGACTGACGCCAATTCGGTTAGGTTTATATCCTGGGTTAAAAGCAATCGGAGTCTAACCGTACTGATGAGCTGTGATACAGTGAAACAGATCTGTCTGCAGATGACTATATATATATATATATATATATATATATACACACACACATACACACAACATATATACATATACACATGACATATATATATACATAAATACACACACACAACATATATGTACATATATATGTATACACACATATATAAAATCATAAAATTCAGCTGCTGAGCTTGAAAAGGACTCCAATCTGTGGTGGACTTAGGTAAGAAATGGCTTGTAAATTTTAATGCTTCCAAAATGAAGCTGCTATCATTTAACCCCCATAGACAACCACCCCCATCAGAATGAATCAGGCTAGTCTCCCTTAAAGCAAAACACTGTACCTCCTAGGTCTAAATCTATCAGCCAACCTCAAGTGGAATGACTACATTGAATCCATAGCTTCCTGTTACTCAGAAGGTTGGTTCCCTTTGTATGGCTAGGAAGTTTTTCTTGTCTAAATCTATCTTACACATATATAAACCTACCATCTGCCCGTGCATTGAATACTGCTTGTCATACCTGGTCAAGTGCCCCTGCTATTCATCTTGGGCTTCTTGACAAAATCCAATGAAGAATCTGTAATGTAATTGACCCTGACCAGGTAACTCAATGTAATGTGGCTTCCCTCTGTCTCTTCTACAAATACTTTCACAGCTTCTGCTCTGGCGAGCTTAGCTCCCTGGTGCCCCCTCTGCATAAATTTACTCAAGCTTCTAGACTAGCAACTAGGTTCCACTCCTTTTACAGTGAAACCAATCAAATGTAACCGCAATTTCTACTCTTTGCTCACACTTACTGCCTGTGAAATTCCCTTCTGTATACTTGCTTCCATGAAAACTACAATCTTTAAGAATTTAAATGCAAAGTCAATTGCCATTTCTAATCTTGACTCACATCGTTTCCATGACAACCCTTGTATCATGTTCTTCATTTACACTCCACTCTCATGCAGCTCTCTTCACACCTGTATTCTTATTCTGTTCTTACTCATTCTCTGAGTCCCCTGTAACTTGTTCCTCTTTTTTTTGTCTCACCTCTTCTGTAACCCCCTGCGTACCAGTGGCAGTTCTGCCTTGCTTGGGGTGAAATGATTAAAAAAAAAAAAAAAAAAGAAAAAAAACACTTACACTACTGATACTGCCCATTTTGAATGAGCAATATTTTCAATTACATCCATTTTATCAAGTCTGTCTAATTCTTCACTGACTTGATTCAATGCTGAGAAAGTACACTATGTTTCAGTTTAAATAATAGTGTTGACTCTTTTTTTACCACTTGAAATTTTGCTTTGACTTGGGAACACTAACCCAACTCAGCCAGAAAATATGGTTTTCAATTCTTCCCTTAAATTCTCACATGATTTTTTTTTTTAAACTGGTCTCTTGTACACTTATATTTTTGCAATAAATACTTATAGGTAAATCCTATAACTCGAATAATTCCATCCACTCAATAAGTTTGTAGCATTTGTTAACACATAAGCCTTAGATTTTACATACTTGTTATGAAATGTTGAATGTCATTTCACTAATAACAAATAATTTCTCACTCAATGTGCAATGTACAATTTTCAAAGTTCTTTTTAATCTAGGTTTTCCATTTGCTTTTCATGTGGCTTCGTTGGTTATTGTGATATTACTATCAGTGTCCAGTTGCATTTTTACATCCACATTATTAATTTTCACATACACCAAATTTTCTTTAGTTTTCTGTGATTATTTTTTCTTTTGCAACACTGTGTATGAAATTTTTCTGTGAAAACTTTTCCTTGCTTTAGTTTTACACTGTGACTTTTTATGTCCTACTTTTCCCCACTTGTAGCACTTTAAATTTGTAAAGGGACAGTCATCTCCAAAATGTAACCTTTTTTTTGCTTTCCACATTTTTGTATATATGTGCATTTCTTTTTTTTTCAATTTCCTCTATATCAGATTTAGGATTCTCTGATATTCGCCTGATATTTCTTGTAGTGCTAGATTTTTTTATTCTGTTCAAGTTTGTTAGGATTCTAGCACATATTTCTGCATTTTTTTTGCTATTAACCCTTGAATGAAAATTAATCCTGAAGTCAGTTCATTTAATTTGAATCTTTCACAATAGTTGTTAATGATTCCAGTATATGTGACAAAATCTTCATCTTTTTTCATCAGATGTGACACTTTTAAGAAGTATTGAATAATGTTTTCTTGCTAAAAATTTTAGTCAGAATATTTACTGTTTCTTCAAAGCAAATTTCTCTTGATTTTCTCGGCAGTACAAAATTACAGTGTTTTTCATGTTTCACTTTTTTTTTTTTTACAAAAGTTTTGTTTTGTTCACATCTTTCCAGTTGCTGCATTCTTCTCTGTAAATTTGCTTGTATCTTCTAAAATAAGCAGAAAAAGTAATTCCATCATCTGAATTATATGTGAATTCAGTTATGGCATTTGCCACTGTTACTAGGGATATCTTATTTTCTCAACAACAAAATGAGTAACTGTAAGTAATTAAAAATGCATAATCAATATCCTCATCTTTTTTGTTATCATGATGTTTCTGTTGTTGCGCCCTTCTGCTATCATCAGGTGCATATCAAGTAATATTCAAGGAATTTTGAATCAAATCCTGTAGTTAATCTACTAGGGTAGATTCTTTTCATTTTACTGACCACATCTAGGGATATCTCACCTAGTTCTCATTTAATACTGCTCAGTTATTGTTCACCCCATTTCTACCGAGTCCAAGTCTGCACTTTTTAGAAATTGAACTTATAATTACTATGTCTCTAAAATCATGAACCAAAATTTTAATCCACTAGACTGAGTGTACAATGTACATAAATAATATTGCTAAAAAAGAAAGAAAGAAAAGATTTCGAAGAACTAAATACATGTAATTTTTGGCAGATTATTTTCAGTTTTTAGCAAATGAATGAATATGAGAAAAGAGTTAATCTCCAAGTTAACAAAAAGTGACTGTCAAGTAAACAATTTTGTACTAGTTTTTCCCAAACATGATATTCTAAGTAATTAAGAAAAGCAGATGGGAAAGGTGCATAGAATTCTTTATGGCACAACTTTTCAAAAATGGTCAATTGGGGGTGGTTCCTAGAAGGAGAGGAATGTTGGCCCAATGAATGAACCAGGATTGAAAAAGAAAGAAAAAATTAGAAGTGAGTGATGTTGTTATAGGAGAAAAATTTAGATTATCTGCTTATCGAGATAAGAGGAATTAGCAGTGACAGGAAAAAAGAGGATGGATAGAGACTGTGGAAATGGAAGAGTCCACTTCATGAATAACAGAGAAATTGCCAGGATATGAGACACATGCATAAACAGACATACAAGACATATACAAACACATATATACACTTAAACATAACACTATATATATTACATTCACTTATATACAATAAATGTTAATACATATGTAAAACATATCTATACATACACACAAATTACTTGACACAAATAAATACACATCTATGCCAATACAAATGTATATATAATTTCTGTACATATGCAATAAATATTTAGACAAATACATGTACACAGTTTACACATTCAACACATAAGGTACATTCAAGCCCAGGGGACATCTGTTGTCAAATAAGTTGTGTTAGCCCATTTATCAAATTGCCCCCTACCAATGTCTGAAGACAATAATCCTGGTATCAACACTTCTGACCCCTCAGTAAATGAATGTTTTGCAGTAGTTCCTTTACCAGACTGAATTTAATATATCTCAAAAGAATCTAGCCATTTTTGAGTTTTTATTAGCTTGATGCATAAATATTTAAACAAAGTAAAAAACAAATTAGATTAATAAAAACAATCTCTTTTCATTTGCTTTACTAATTATTGTGAAATACCAGATTTTCTGGAAGCAATATTGAACATTGAAACTGTTTTGACATTAGGGATTTTAATATTCTCTAATGTGAGATGGAGTTGCATGCAAAAGATTTGAAGGAAGAGAAAGTAATGAAGGCATTCCTAACTTAAAGTTGAAAGTGGATGCGTCATTTATTTAAACTTTTATCTTCTATGTAAAATGTATAAAACACAAGAAATACTGGATATAAACAAAGTAAAAGTTTATTAGAATAAATTATTATTTAGATTAGAATAATAATCATAATATTTTTAAAATATTTTAGAAATATAAAGAAGAATTAGATATCGGAACTATCAAAAAATGACTGCTTACAAATCTGATAATTGAAAGCTTTCAAGTAATAGTCAATATATGAAAACAAATAGTTAACCTTGAATGTGTGAATTGAAATCTTAATCCCAATAGACACCCTAAAATCAAACAGAAAATTTGTTGAAGTTTTAAATGATTACTTCATTTAAACTTTAATAGATGTAAAATTTATATTTACTGACAACATAGTGGTGCAGTGGATATCAGTTTGGAAGAGGAAATTGGAGAGCCAAGTTCGAATTCCAGTTGAATGTGTTGCATTCACTTACACACAAATACCCTTGGGAAAGGTATTAATCCATCTCTTCCTTCCAGTTATGGGTCAAATGGCGGGACAGGTCAGGTTCTATTGTCTTGGTTGGCAACCAGTCTACCACAAAAAGTAATGGCAACCTACTGCTGGGAAATCTTTTGCTAGTCAGTCATGTCTTGAAAGAAACATGATCACCCAAGCATATATCCCATATAGCACTTAACTGACTGAACATTTAATAATCAAAAGCTTTTCCCTTTGCATTTCTCAATTTTAGATTCTGTTAATCATTTATAATAAAGAATCCAACCCATTTCAGTCTTCACTTAAAATGTTATGATGTCATTGAATTCAGCATTAAAATTACTTTCCATAAATTTGCTTTAGGGTATATGTCTGGGAATGTTCAGGCCAAGACAAAGTTTGAATTTTATAATCTTGCAAAAATTTTCTTTATTTAACAGAATAAGCAGAAGCAGTATCCTCTTCCTCTTCATGTTTTCCCACACCCTGAAGGGATATGGCATACAAAGAGATGAAGAAGTTGTTGGATGAAGGAAATGAGATACTTCATTAGAATTTCTTGTAGTCATTGATAGTGACACTTACATTGTAGAAAATCAGTGGTTTGACACCTTAATGGCAAAGCAGCACTACACTGCCACCATTTTCAAACTTCTTTATTATATATGAAGCTTGGTTTAGTTCTGGCACAAGGCCATGAGTATGAGGATTCAGTAATAATAGTCAATCAAACTATATTACTCCATGCCACATATTTCAATAGTGATTTATAACACTTTACTATAACTTTATAAAATGTACAACATATAAATTCACTTTTAATTTTGGCATACTAATCATCAAGTGTAACAGATGAGGGTTTGAAGCTTCATCCCAAGAGTCAGTTTAGCTAGCTGAGAAAAAAAAACTTAGAAAAAGGAAGGTAATTTCAAACAAGAATTACAAGAAGTCTTCTACCTGAACACCCAGTAAAATTAAAAACTACAGAGTCTAGTTATTTAAGCATATGATTGGTGCTTCATCTATTAAATCTAACCAGATAAGCAGACAGACAACAAAAAGGTTTAACAGAGTTAGTAAAGACACAAAACAGACTGTACATAAAAACTTCCATAATGCAGACACTTACACTTACATGCAAAACATCTATGCCTGTATATGCATGTGTTTTGATTATAGATAAGAGTATACTACAACCAGATATATGTTCTGCTCCATTACATTTCCATGATTACTTAATGGATGGATGCCTCGACTATTTCTCCCCTTGCTTGTCACAGAACTGGGGGTAGGGAGAGGTTTGTGTAAAAGAAGGAGGTGTGAGAGATGAATATCCAATCGGTAAATACATGTTCACTGACAAGTGCAGTGAAGCAACAAAAAAAAAAAAAAAAATCTCTAGTGTTTAGCATCTATGAATCATTGCCATTAATAACACACACACACACACACTTATTTGAAGCATACATATAAATATATAAACCTATTTTTGTTCTTATATGTGTTTATCCATACATTTGTTGTTTGTTTCTCTTGCCCATTGTTTCAGTGTGTGTGTGTGTAGAGTAGATTCATTATAATTATTATAATGCATACTGTAATTTTCTAAAATGTGCAGAATAGTTGTCAGTAATAAATAAAAAAAAAAAAAAAGAAAAAGTACTCTGACAATTTTAAATGTACCTTTTTGTTGTTCTTTACCCATAAATCCATTAAAGTTTCAATGTGGAATAGAATCAGTTAAATGGCCATTTAAAAGTGGAAGAACTGATTCTTCTATTGTCTTTCTCTGCTCCCAATGCTAGACTTGACAGCATCAACTGTTTCCCAAGGACAACCAATATAAATGCATAAAACAATTATGGTCAATTTTCTTCAGAAAATACTCCAAAAAAGTATTTTTCTTTACAAAATAAATAAAAATTTAAAGCAGTAATTTTAAGAAAATCCATCATTCTTACATACTGACAGAAAGTGAAAAATAAAAAATTGAAAAATATATTACTGAGATGAAAATATTGATTTTTTTTTGTTTGATAATCACTAAAGGTAGAAAAAAGCCATAGTGAACAGAGGAAAAGATACAAATTTTATAGGAAAAAAATAAGGAAGATTTTTAGATGGTAATACTAGTAAATAGATACAATCATCTTTATTTCTTTCATAATTTCTTTTTTTTTCTAACCAGATTCCATTTACAAGTTTACATATAGAATTTATCTTTATACATTTTGAAATTGATGCTTGAAGATCTTCACATAGTAAGATACATTGATCCATGTAAATAAAAAAAATGTATCTTGCATGTGCACATATACATTTAATTTGTGTGTGCATACTTGTCAAAGAAACCTCAAATAATGTGTGTGTGCATACTTGTCAAAGAAACCTCAAATAATGTGTGTGTGTGTGTGTGTGTGTGTGTGTGTGCTAATATTAACTATGAGTGACTGGTCCAGAAATTAATGTTAATATTTGACAAACAATTTGGGAAGCTTCCAGTAGAAAAAACAATTCAAAATGTTTTCTTCATTTGGTTTTGTATTGTGTTTGTCTTACACAACATAAACACACTAGGTATTTTCAGTTACAAGTAAAATTCATTTTATTATTTCATTTCTTTGTTCCTTGTTTATTTATGAATGCTAGGAAAAATGCAAGAAGAATATTCTATAAGTAAAAAAAATGCTTAAAATTTGCTTTGAAAAATATAAAAAGTATTTGATAAAAGAGAGAAATAAGATTAATTTTCAGTGTTGTTGTTAATTGCATCTAAAATATCTTTATGGTAATTTTAAGTAACTTGTGAATAGAAATGAAAATATGTTACAGAAGGTATAATAAATAAAATAATCTGAGAGAAAAAATCAGACTACATAAAAAATGAACTAAAATATTTCTTATTTACATTTGAACTAATGTCCTCATCTTCAAGGCTTCAGTTGTTGCACCCTGAAGGTAACTCACAGGGAATTTCAAACTAAACCCTTTATTTAATCTCTGGGGGTAAATTGTTCTGATTTTGCAGCCTATGTCTAGGAGATATCTCATCGTGTTGCTTATTTAATACTGCTCAGTTATTGCTCACCTTGTTTCCACTGAGTTTGAACTATCTGGCCCAAGGATTGAACTCACAATTACTACATCACCAAATTTACGAATCAACACTTCAATCCACTCAGATATTGTCTCATGAGACAATCCTGAAAACTTTAGGGGCCTTAAACCTAACCTTCTGTTTGCCATTGCTTCTTTTTTCTTACTGCTGCTTGATGACATTTCTCTTCAGTTATGACTCTAATATGATATTTATTTCTATGCCAAATCTATTAAGGAGATGGCTTGCATAGGAATCAGGTTAAGTGAAAAAAAGGAAAACAAAAAAATAATGAGAATATTGAAATGTTAAACGTGTGTTGTGGTGCAGTGGATATTGACTAGGAATGACAAATCGGGCAGCCAAGTTCGAATTCCAGTTGAATTCCTTACATTCACTTATGAACAAATACCCTTCGGAAAGTTATTAATCCATCTTTTCCCCTCCAGTTATGGGTTAAATAATAGGACAGATTGGATTCTATAGCCTTGGCTGGCAACCAGTCTACCGCAGAAAGCAATGGCAATCTACTGCAGGATAATCTAACCAGTGAGTCATGTCTCTTCAAGACATGATCGCCCAAAGCATGTATCACATATGGCACTTTACTGACTGATTGGTATTTTGCAAATTCAAGAGAAAAATTTAAAAATGTTTGTTCATTATTATTTTTTGTATTTATCAGTATTAAATTGCAACAACATAATGGACAGCACTTTTTATTAATAGCTTTCAAAAATAGTACTTTAGTTTAATCTGCTTTGATTAATTTTATTTAATGAGATCTAATTCTAACAATTTTATTTCATGAGATCTAATTTTTAAATGTGGTTAATTTTAAATTTTATAAGATCCAATTTTTACCCAGATGTTTGAAGGAATCAGCACATCATGATTACTTAGATAAACATATATGAAAAAGGCCATAGGGCCCAACAGTTGAAACACTGTTATAACAAATACGATGATATTAGTCTGAATGTAAATAACATAAATAATAATAACTCCTAATCTCCAAAATGCAGACAAAATATTTTTGTCTTGTATTTCTAGAAACCTAATTTTGGATGATAATAACCTGGCAGCAGTAGAACATTTAGGCATTAGAATAGTTAATCTTTAGATAACGATGCAATATTAATCAAATTCCTGTTATTAAAATGTGTTCATCATGCATTTTTTAAAGGAATAATTGATCCTGAAATTGTTATTTCTATCTACAGAATAAAAGATACAATCTGTATAATTTTGGAGCATTAAGATAGATTTTTCATGAAATTATTTTTAGGCATACATTTATAGATTTTATACAAAGCTAAATGTGTATTTATGGTCTTCTTTTGTTAAAAATGAATCTCATGAAATAAAATTAACCAAAACAGATTAAACTGAAGTACTATTTTGGAAGCTACTGATGAAAAAGTATTAAATCATTATGTTGTTGCAAATTAATACTAACAAATACAAAAAATAATAATGGACAGACATTTTTAAACGTTTCTCTTGAATTTGTAAGGTTTTTTAAAATTTTTTTTACACAGCTGAAATTTTTTTTCTAGGTTTCTTTTTTTGAAGACAGAAAATCAGAAATCAAAACTTGGTAACTTTCACAGTGAAAAGTAAACAAAATTTTGTTGTCAAAGAATCAACTTCTGATGAATGTTCACCAATATTTAAAGAATCATCATCACCAAAATGAAAGGAAAGACTGAAAATTTATACTTTGTTTTGAAGCCCTTGAAATAGTTCAGTTAGAATCAGGAATATTTTGCATCAATCTCACTCCTTAAAGTTATCCTTTATATTTATCCAAATATGATCGAAATGATAATTATCTGACCATCTAAAAATGCCAGCCTGATACACATGTATAGTATTACAAATTTACTAGTATACAAGTATTAATGATATCCATGTTACTAATGCCAAACAAAAACAACAAACATTTCCTGCTCTTGCAGAATAACAGTGCATGTAGTTTTATTTCCTATAATTTGTCAAAGCAAGATTATTAGAACTACCAGATTTATAGCATGATATAGTGGTAATAAGGCCACAGAGCTTTCATGTCAGAATTAACAAGAGTGAGGGGAAAAAAGGCAATTAAATATGAAAATAACAAGGATGGATGTGGATTTAATTGATGTGAGTTGGTCACAGAAATAAAATGGTGATAGGGTAAAACCAAATATGACAATCTGACTGTAGAAAAGAAAAAATAACAGGCAGTTATTATTGTGTACATATTATGTACTTATGTGATTTGTCAGTGAATTCAGTGAAGCAAAACTGATTAACTATAGTGTATGGCAGTATCAACTTTCTAGATCAGGTAACTTTCTACAAATACTATATATATATATATATATATATATATATATATATATATATATCTCAACTAGTCAAGATCAGAGTCAGTGTGAACTACGATCCTTTCGATGGCTGCATAGTTTATGTTTTGCCAGGGCTACATATGGTTTTGAATTCAGAGATGTCCTTCTTCAAAACTAATTGCAAAACCATGATTAGAAAGACCAATCTGTCATGCTATTTAGCACATATCTGGGGAAAGGAAGAAGGGATGGATTCATGCCTTTCCCAATGGTATTTGCACAAAAGTGAACATAATGAACTTGATTATCTCAGCCATGTGCTGATAGCTTAGAGGTTGAACCTCTGACTGATGCTGAATTGGTCAAATTTCAATCCTGGCTGGAAGCAATTGGATGTCTAACCACACTGATGAGCTGTGATACAGCAAAGCAGGCTTGTATGTGGATGACTATATATATTAATAAAATGCAAGGTTTCTAATGTACAAAGTGGCATTCTCTTCATATGCATTTAAATATATTGTAACAAAGAATAAAATCACTGAAATATTTCCATGTGATTTTACAAGCAGAACCATAATTGAACAACTGATGCTTTTCTAATTTTACTTGGTAGATGAATAGCACTTTAGAATTGTAAAATCATTATCAGTATTTAGCAGAAGCTTTTTACCTGTAAAAGAAAGATTAAACATTGTAAAAAAAAATTGGAAATAAAAAAATATACAAGCTTTTTTCAATGAAGATGGATATTATCGATTAGTCTTGTTGCTTCTTAAAATTTTATTGTTAATTGAATCACTACCAATGAGTAAATTATATCAGATGAAAAAAAAAATTGTTAGGATAGATGATGCAGCTTAAAACTCAGTAGTGTAACCAGATTGTAAGGATTATAATATTTTATTTACTGGAATCATATATTCTCCAAGGAAGCCATTGACACTCTGTGAAGAGACATTTGACAGAAGTCACACTGGAGCTTTAATCTGCTTTCCTCCTCCCTCCCTCTCTCTCTCAGAATATCCTTTCCACCCACCAAGACTGTTTAAAAAAAAATACATTTAAAAGATTTAGAGACCTCCAAAATGAAATGACCTTAATATGCCAGTTTGGAACTATTTTGAACAGTTTATATGTAATCCACCTAAAACATTTTATTTAACCTAAGGCCATGAACTTAACAGACAGCGTCAAAAGTTTGATATAACAGTAAACTAATTCCCAGCATAAAAAATATATAACAGTAGACTAATTCCCAGCATTTCTTTTGGTCTAGCAGTGGAGTAATGCAGCTGATGTTCAATGAAAGATAAGACAGAAAAGTTTTCTTAATTATATTTTGTTTATTCCGTACTTGATTTTATTTACTATATTCAGACTGTTCTCCTCATTTTTATTGCCATATGCAAAACATTTTGGCCATTGAACACTTCAGCCTTCTTCAGGGGCTTAGAATTTCTAACCAAACATTTTATTTTGATCACTGGGGTATATTAAACCACTTATCATTCCTCCACTAATCAGGCTTATCACCAAGACTTGCCATCAATTCAAGGAAAGTCTATCTGGTTGCAGAAAAAGCGAGACACATTCTGGTCTGAGAACAAATCCAGTACAACTGTTGGATGAAACAAATTTCAGTCTGATATCTACCAGAGACTTGAGGCCTTTGTCAACAGAATCACTTACAGAAGAGACTTAAAAAGGATCCAGCACGAGCTGAAAAAATCCTTCAGGCAAGAATTCGATGCAGTCAAGGTCTGCAAAGTACAGGAATTAAATAGATTAAAAAAATCTGAAGGTGACATATAAGGTCTATCACTTTCTTGTGAAAGCAGTTATCAACATTAGTCAATATCAGTTGAGTGACACTGAAGAGTCAGTGGTGAACAAGAGTCTCATCTCTGCAACAACCATCAAGCAGATACCATACTTGGACATCATTGCTCGAATCCAGGAAATAGCCTTGAACATCCCTCAGACTCAGGTGGATGAGCTAAGATGGAAAGTGAGACAGATGTTGGAGAAAGCCATACTGCCCAAATCAAATATCACAAAAGAGGTGGGGTTGGAATTCAAGACATCATCATCATACTACCAGCTGACTAAGGCAATGCAACTGTAATGGTGGACAAAACAGAATACCCTGAGAAACTGGAAGACCTCATTAAAAGTGGTAGCTATAGCAAAATAAAGAAAGACCCTACATTGAAAATAGAATGACAACTGTCGCAGATCCTAATCAAGAACAAGGATCACTTCTAGCCTAAGACATACAGGCAGTTGTCTCAATGCTACAGGAAGCTACCTCACATGTATTCACAAAGACAATATCCTACTCAGGTTGATTGTTGGCTGCCAAGGCTCTGTGTTCTACTCCTGAGTCACTTCCTTGTGGATATAATTGACCTATTGATAGTGTTAGGGCGCTGCTCCTATTTGACTACAAATGGACTGTTCCCATTGCTATATATAGCAATGGTGGATTCTCTACAGGAGAGTCGTAGAGAGTCACTTGAGAGTCTCTAATGAGTTACTGAAGAGTCAGTGCGAGTCAGTGAAGAGTTAGTCACACTTCCGGTGGCGTACCGGAAGTAATCACGTATACACACGTCTTACGACGGATTGGACTCTTGTATCTTTCTATTATAAATATTACTAATCACTTCTGTACATACTAATCATCTTTCCGCGGAATACAACTTATATTCTGATTCTGTTGTTGAGTTATTCATTTATACTTGGCGACATAACAGATAGGAAAAGTCACCATCATATGTCCGAAACTCTGCTCATTTCGTGGAAGTAATCAAAGATACTCCCATCCAATGCAACTAGATGATGAACCTAGATGTGGTGAGTTTGTTCACCAAGATACTTATAGTAGAAGTACTGTCGGTAGTCAGAGACAGACTAGCCTCAAACTCACCTGTAGGAGAATGTACCAGTATACCACTATATAAATAAAATTTGCAAACGAGTTGTAACATAAACAAAGCATAATATCCATTGATTGCATTGGCAGAAGTTTAACAAGTCTAGTAAATATATAAACACACGTATATAAATCTTTAAATATACACAGATTGTAGTAACTTTCTGTAATACATTGGTTAACATATGGCTACTGGTAGTCAGTTCCTTAGTAAGTAATCCAAATATATGCTTGAGTTTCAAAGTTGGCTTTGTCTGTCAAAAATATCCACAACTGCTATAATTATGTTTTGGTACTCAAAGACAATTGACATAGCAGATATGCAAAGCATTATTTATTCAGCTAGTAATCAGCAATACATTCGTACATGCTTATGAGCATCACTTTTCTATATTTTTATTGCTCAGGTAAACAGTGGTCTTAAGTCAATGTTTATGATTCTGAATCTTACTAGAAGAATAATAAAGAAAGAAAAAAAGAAAAAAAGAATTTCCAGAAATTCTTTGTAGTAATAAATGTTTTGTTACTATTTTTGGTTTCTACAATCTCTTCTAGCAAATATACTGAACAGATCAATCCATTTTGAGCAAGACAAGCAATACAAGTGATTCTATCCTGAATAACCTGTGCAAGGCAAGTAATTCCATGTTTAAACACTTTGGGTTGCTCTCCAATTCCTTTTCTGACATTGAAATACATACTGGTCTGATTTATACATATACTAGTTAACCTAATGTATATGATTTTCTTCAATTTTAACTGCATTCAGATTTCTTTATTTAGCAGGAGAGAAATAGGAGAGCATAGAATATAGAAATCACCTGTGACATGAATTGATAGAAATGAGTTTATATGATGAGTATATTTGTCACCATCTTTTTCAATTAACTATCATTTTTAAGGAAGCCAAAAAAAATTACAAAATATATTTTGATTTTTCAACAGAATGAAAGAAACAATGCGACCATTCCAAAAGTCTCAGTTCCAAACATACTATATTACACTTTGGTCAATCAAAGTGTAGTGATTAAAAAAAGCAACTCTAAAATTAGTAGAACTCTTTTTTTACCAATGGTATATGTTTTTGTTCTTTTTCTTGGTGCAGAACGGTGTCTAAGTGACCAAAGCTGGAAAAATACAATAAACAAAGTAAATAAAAGAAACAGTCCTAAATGACTATTAATGTTTTAAACATTTAAAGCATAAAGGAAAAATGACTGTACAAAAGAAGCCTGATATCAAACACCCACACACACCCTGCAACCTAATTTCTAGAAATGGTAATGAACATATGATAAAACAACTAAAAACAAGATACAAGAAAATTGCAGCCACTTCTGTTCATTTTGTGAAGATATTGGCAAAGAAAAATCAGTTAGAATTAAAATTAGAATACAGAAATATCTTTTCCCCTTACAGCAAGTAAATTTTAATGAATTTTGTATATATATATATATATATATATATATATATATATATATATATATATACACACACACACACACACACACACTATAATGCTAACAAAGAAGCCATTTTTATTTATGAGAGGAGGGGGGTGTTAAAGCCTAAACAGATGAATACAAAAAAAAAAACAGCAGTTATTATACATCAAGCACTATTTTATTAACATCAGCACTCAATATGCAATAATTCATGTGCATGCACAAGTGCACACACATACACATACTCTCATCCTGTTTGTTCAATAAAACTGGGAGATGATCTGAATTATGACAACCTATCTTGTGTATAATAGAAACAAATAATTTCAACCATATGGGAAGCAAAATATATATATATATATATATATATAAATTGCCACTGATGCCAAAAATACTAGTAACCTTTGAGGAATCATATATATAAAATGTGAAGTTAATTTTTTCCCCAGAAACCAATTGAAAATCCTGACCTTTTAGATCATATATAAGTTTTAGTCTATATTAAAACATGAAAATGAATCTCTTTATGAAGACAAATATGAAAAATAGGGTTCTTGATCTAAATATTTTCAATTTTGCTTCTATCAAAGATGAAATGTTATAAACAAGGATTATAATTATAAGCATGTTTTCTTATATTTATTACAATAACCCATTTTTTAAAATGCTAAATTTAAAAATATATCTCATTTTAATTATTTATAACAGTTATATCTAAATATACTTGATTTCTATATTTTAATTATAATTCTTTTATTTTCACTCAAAGTTGAAAGACAATTTTAGATTCATTATTAATCGTCTTTTACATTATTTTCCTGCATCTAATTGGGCTTTCAACCTGAAATTTCAAACCCAGCCTCTTACTTTTTTGGTGTTTTTACCTTTAAAGTAAAAGGTTGATCCACTCTTTGTTTTGAATATTCTTTCTGTTTAAATTGGTTGCCAACCAAAGTTAGAGTGATTAGTTTCTGTCTTGATATTTTACTAGTGGATGAAGTTGGGGTTGGAGAGAGAGAGATTGCTTTACACCTTTCCCAAAGATATTCCAAGATAATTTGAACTCAGTTCACTGATTCCATTCTTCCTACAACCCTCACAGTTAGGTCACTCACTTCTCTGTAAAGTATTTTGCTAAAATAAATTTTAGAATATCAACTTGAAATTGGTACCTATTTTTTTTTTTTTCCATTTTGACCAATAATTTTTTTTTCTGAGAAACAAAAATTTAAAAAAGTAGTTTGATCAAAAAGTACAAAATAATAAAATTATTTGGAAAGAAATTGTCTATTATTATCAGTAGAAAATTACAAATCAGGATAAATCATGTATTAAAAAACAAGCAAACATTGATTTCAGAAACAGTGCAATGCATTAAGCGATAAATGAATCTTCATGTCTAATATAATTTTTAATTTTATACTTGTAAAATTCTTGGTGATTGTTGACATGGTCTTATGAACAATCTCTAAATACTGACAGTTGCTATGGTAACAATAGGAATAGTAATAAGAGTTGGGGAATAACAAGGCAAATTGTAAATGGGTACAAGAATATTATTGAAAAACAGTAATGACAACAATAGTAACAATACAAATGATAATAATGGTACTATTAATAGAAAAAAAGAATAAAAGCAATACTCCTTAATAGTAGTAGGAGCTCATACCAGGGATAGTAGTAGTAGTACTAGTTGTTGTTGTTGTGGTAGCAATAAATCTTAATAACAAAAGAATTTAAAATATGACACAAAGGATAACTGAAAACCTAATAATTAAACAAAATTCTAAAAATAATGAAACAACTTTTGACCAAAATTCTAATTCCACTATGCAACTTGCAAACACAGAGAAATGGTTAAAAACCAAGCCAGTTTATCTGCAACATTAAGGCAGTAATGATAGTAATAATAGCAGAAGTAGAAAAGACAATGTGATCATGTTGATGGTCCTTGTAAGAGTAGAAATTCTAGCAGAAGTCAAAGTAATTGTGACATCAATACTAATCCCAATACAAGGTGTAATACACACTTAAGTATTTATTGTCTTGTGATAGTAGCTGATGTAGAGGACGGTGAAAGCAGTAGTGGAACAAGTAACATCAAGTGCTCAATTGAACCTACTAGGAGAGTCAATGCAGGTTGCAGCATCCTATCAAAAGAGAGCGAGAGAAAGAGAGAGAGATGTCAACTAGAACTATATTATAATTTTATGCCAACCTATTTGCCTCTTTAAATGGAAAATATAATAAATCTATAAAACAAAATATAGTGAACAGTAATGAGAAGCATGTGAATAGATGATCATTTATTAAGTAAAGAAATTGCAAACAACAGCAAAATGAAAGAAATTTTAGGCATTTCAGGGCTGGCAAGTGGTTCCTGGTAATTTCATAAGTAAAAATGGCCAGGCAAGAAACAGCAACATCTGTTATAAATAGACATGCATAAAATTATGGTCAGGAGGTTAGAAGCTGAAAAGTGCTGATTGTTTCATATTCAGCTGTGTTCAATTTTGTTTTATCAATGACTAATTAAAAAAAATCTAAACATACATTTAAAATATATAGTAATCTAATGTCTATAAATGTACTATACTAAATGAACAGGCACATTCATTGTGTGTGTGTGTGTATTTATTCAGCAAGAATTTATTTATAGAAGTTACATTAAATTCAACCAACAAAGTCTGATTTTAATTGTTTTTTTCAAACAAAAACATGAACTTTGGACAGTTTTTCAACAATTATGAATAGAACATGCAACAACCCATTTAAAAATTGGAAAAATACAATAAAATTAAACAGACTTTTGTTAGTTGAATGTAATAAAATTTCAAACATATATACATGAGAAATTTTTAGAAAAAAAATACACATAGAATTATTGTCAGGCTTAATGCTTGTGCATAAATAAAATATGAGGTGATATGTAATAATGCTTCAACAGTGAATTTGCTATTATTCCTAATAATGCTGATTTTCTAGGACATAAATAACACTGAATTAAAAAAAGAAACACCTGTATTATGCCAAGTTTATTTAAATATAAGTATTTTAATACTTAAGGAAGGACTGACTTCACCATTAGAAGCTAATGAGAAGAGCACTGCACAGAGAAATTGCATCTTAAAGTGCACAGGAAGCCAATGCCAGTATTATTAAACTACCAACCTAAATCAGCTCTATTACTTGTGTCTTTTAGAAGGATGACTTTGTACATGCCACACATTTTATTCATTAAAAATACTTAAGCACTTTGATTATATATATATATATATATATAAATAAATTTATTCCAATTTATTTATATAATACTAATAAGATAAGCATGTCAGTGTACATACAATTTAAAACCTGAATTAAAATGTGATCTATATAAATATTATCAATATGCAATAAGCCTATCCAGAATAATCTCAAGACAATACTTAATAATTACACATGCATAAGCAATAACATTTTATAACACCTACATGAAAATTTAGAAATTACAGTATTTTTCTGTCTAAAAACCATTTACAGTATGAACTCTATTCTATCATTTTTATCCATTTTTTTTTTATTCTCAAAATGAGACAGATAGCCAGTCAGTCAGCCAGTCTCTGGAGAAGGAGCATTTACTGCCTATAGCATTACTTGCTCACCAGTGCCTTATCATATTCAAAAGATTTTCTGTGCTGCACATTAGTTTTCAATCTCTCTACATTTATCTGTGTGTATGTGAGCTTTGTGCTCTCTTCTTAGATCAATGCTTAGACTATGCTTGAAACAAGCCAACCTCAACAGAGAACAAGGAAACTGCTACTATTAAATGTATATGTCGGGTCATCATCTACCTTCTTTTAAGATATTTTGTAAAATGGAGTTCTCCAAATGTTTATAAATGCTTGTGTGTGCATATCTAGTTATTTTTCTCATTACATCTATTAAAAAGTGTTATCCAGTACATTGAGCAGTTATTAATGAATAATAATGCAGCATGTTTTTTTAATGTTTTTGTAATTTATGTACATATCTTTCTTTGTAGGCACTGTTTACATATGTAGACCTCTAACTTTAAGGGTAATCAAATGTATTTCTTTTCATGTACCTTTCTGAGCTAAACATTTTTCTCTTTGCCAAGGATGATTTTGATTATAGCTAAGATTATTTTTGCAGCAACATCCTTGTGAATCTACTTCATGTTAGCATTAAAAAGAAAACTTTCCTCTTCATCAAAATCTACAGTTGATCTGCAAGTGCTACTGGATAAAAATATCAACTATGTGTATTTCTCCATTTGCATCATAATGCAGCTTTTATTATTTGAATTAATACATATGCATAGTTATAAGCATGACACTATATAGGTGCACTCTATCTTATATACCAGCGATTATATAGACGTGTATCTGTGTTCTTAATGTATTTCAGTTTTCTTCATATTTAATAGTACACATTAATATTAGTAAGAAAAAAATTATCTCTGTTAAATAAATATCTTTCTTAAAGAAGTGCTAGTATGTGTGTATTATCAGAGAATATATTTTTCAGCTATTAATATCTGTACTTGTTTCAACTAGATAACAGCATAATTTAACATTTTCATACAAATTTAATTAACTAGACAACCTTGTAACCCGTTGGGTCCCTACATAAATAAGAGATAATACAATATTAGCATTTAATAGTTATCTCCCTTAAAAATTCTACCACCCCACCTCAGCCACTGTGAGCTGAGATTACCCCCACCATCTTAATATTAATTCATTCAATTGCCAATCACTTCTTCTTTGTATTCTTTGCAGTTAGTGCATTGTAGGGTTAGCTTAATTTAATGCCCCAGGGTAGAATGCACCTTGAATGTTGTTATTTTTTATACAATTGCTATTAGTTCAGTGCAAATACAGTTTAATATAGCCTGGATTTTTAAAAATAGAATAATGAATCAAATTGCTTTACAAATTAGATTGAAAATATAATTTGTTAATACATTCCCTCAATATTTGTCTATATTTCTGAGATGTGATTTGTAATTATTTACACTATTGACATTGTTCCAACTGCTGACCTCATCTTTGTTGTTACATTCAAGATGTTTTGGATGTTGTACACTCCTACCTTTGTATAAAGAGTTCAGTTTGAAATTCCAATCACCTAAAGAAGGTTGAAGGATACAACGCCCAAAATGTTGTGAATATGGCAACAAAGATGAGGACAACAGTCCAAACAATGTAAATAATGTATATACATTCCTTTAGTTTCATAAATGCATATATATTACACACGCACACACACACACACAGAGTGTGATTGAACTCCCCATTTTACCTATGATGGACTTTGTTGTTTAACTATAATTTTTACAAGACAGAAGAGTTCATCATACATAAAATAGGGAGTTACTTTTCAATCACCATGTGTGTGTGTGTGTGTGTGTGTGTGTGTGTGTGTGTGTGTGTGTGTGTGTGTGTGTAGATATTGACAAGTTTATAACCTGAACCACTTCTCAAAATATGACCAAACATCAAAATTTTTTTAAAGGACATCTTGTTCAACATACTGTGTGTGTGTGTGTGTGTGTGTGTCACTTTATTTTTAAATAGATGAGGTGGTTGGAATAAAAAAATGGAGTAATTGGAAAAAGACTGTCTGGAATAAAGATGTATCAGGTAATTTTTATCCAGAAAAGAAGTGTCCCCGTGTGTCTATTTGAAATCT